>JAWNOX010000191.1:8655000-9035000 GCA_035045555.1 Drosophila fulvimacula
AACTGACTAAATAGTATATACAAATATATATATATATATATATATATATATATATAATCCGTATTTTGCCTTTATTAGTATCGATCTCCAGAGCCATATTGTCAGCAAGATAACCGTGGGTCGTTTGCACTTCTCGGAGACAACCAACAATAATATGCGTAAGAAGGGGCGTCCCAATCCGGAGCAGCGTTTCTTTCAGCTGGTCGTCGGCCTGCACGTTCACACTACGTCCGGACACTTTCCGGTGGTTAGCCATGGCAGCGAGCGCATTATTGTGCGCGCCTCGAATCCAGGTCAATTCGAGTCGGATGTGGATCTGTGCTGGCAGCGCGGCATTACGCAGGAGTCCATCTTTCATGCAGGTCGTGTGGGCATCAATACGGATCGGCCGGATGAGAGTCTGGTCGTGCATGGCAATCTGAAGGTATCCGGCCATATTGTTCAGCCTAGCGACAGTCGCGCCAAACAGGAAATCGCCGAATTGGATACGTCGGTGCAGTTGCGCAATATGCAAAAGATTCGAATCGTTCGCTATCGCTATGAACCGGAGTTTGCGGTGCACTCGGGATTGAGGCGCGAAAGTGACACTAGGGAAATTGTCGATACGGGCGTTATAGCGCAGGAGGTGCGTGAGGTTATACCGGATGCTGTCCAAGAGGCTGGCAGCGTTGTACTCCCCAATGGAAATGTTATTGAGAACTTTTTGCTGGTCAATAAGGTAAGGTGTTCCAAATAACGAAGTTAAATTTTAAATATTTAGGTTTAGAGTAAGGTCACACTGGTCTCACGTATAAAAAGAACTAATTGAGAATAACTGGCATAATTTGTAGGGTCACCCCAATAATAATTTACTCTTAATGTTAAAATATGGTTAACAGTGACTTATTCTCTTATTCAATTATTTTAAATTTGTCACCCTTTGATATGCCGATGGTATCATATTTCCGTTGTATTGGGAAACGAGAAAATTTTTTTAAATTTCCCCACTATACGCGCCTTTTAAGTCGTGCTTTTTGTGGTTAAATTTTGTTGTAAGTTAAATAAATGTCAATGTGTACACACCAAAAATAAGAGATTCACCATGGTCACACTTTCTCTGATTTGACTTTAGCAATTTTCAAACCACTATTTGATAGAAAGAAGCTCAATTTGATTTAAAAAAGCAAAAACAATGCTTAAAATATTTATATTAGGCAAAACTCAAACACCAGCCAGGCAATACAAATATATGAAAACTTTTCTTTAGGATCGTATACTAATGGAGAACATTGGGGCCGTTAAGGAGCTATGCAAGGTGACCGGATCGCTGGAGACGCGCATCGAGAACCTGGAGCGGGCCAACCACAGCCACAATAATCATCAATTGCGTGCCAAGGATTTGTTAGAGCCACGTTGCATTTTACCGCCACGCGTGCACAAATCAAACAATCGCAGCAATGAGGGCTACGAGATCTGCTCCAGCCGCCTGATGCAGATCATCATCTTTCTGTTGATTATTGTGATGGCAGCCTGGTGAGCAATGCGGGACATATAACGCTAATATATAGTCTAATGTTTATGTAATTATTTATGCAGTTTGGCTGCTGTTTCCACGTTGTATTTCGTGGAGCACAATAAGCAGCAGAAACAACAATTGGAAGGGTATCCGGTGTTCAGCGATGGCCAGCTCTTTCGCCCCGATGGAGCGACGCGCTTCAGTGACGAGGATCGCTACAATTTGCAGCAAAGTTTGCAAACGCTATTTAAGAACAAAACCCACCACGGCGCGTGGCCCAATCTAATGTACGCAGCGAGCACCACCCGACCCACTGGCAGAAGCAGCCAAGCTGGTCGCTTGGGCGACGGCGATGTCGAGGAGGAGGAGGAGCTGACGGCCGTCATGAACAATCCGCAGGTGAACTTGCCGTTGCCTAAACTCCATGCACCGCCACAGCCACGCATCACAACCACTGCACCACGCAACAACAACAACAAGACAATTGTCAGCAAAAACAAGTCGAAATGGCCCGTCTCACAGGATGCACTGCGTCCAGCCGCTGCCCAGAAGCTGCTGCAAAGCGTGCGCGTTGCTGCCGTCAGTCGAACTCTGGCCAGTAGCACGAATGAAACGGATGGTTCCTCCGAGAAGCCACAGGGCATTACCCTCTCCCAGGACTTTGAGAATAATTCCATTGATGTGGATGCCAGGCAGCAGCAGCAGCAACAGCAACGATTGCTGCAGCAGCAGCAACAGCAACAACATCAGCAGCAACAAAAGGAGCAGCTGAAGCCTTCGTCCAAACTGGACGAGCGCATTGTCGTGGTGAACACCGTCGCCAGCACAGCTGTGGATAATCTCTCATCCTCCGATGCTGGCCAGGCTATACGAAAGCTGAACGCAGGCGATGCAGCCATTTATAATGTATACAAAACGGTATCGCCACCAACAGCCAATTTGGCTCTGACCACCAACAAGGTGAGCACGGAGCAGAGCCATGTGCAGAGCACCCTGTCGCTTGCCTTGGATGTGCCGCCGCCAGCAGCTGTGCGGAATAGCAGCGGCAACAAGGAGAATGCCGATGCACTCGATCTGCAGAATCTCAGCAATACAAATGAATCGGAAGCTGTGGACAATCCCATAACAGCGCTGTTTGGCTTCGAGTACACGGATGCGGGATTGCGTGACTCCTCGGTGGGTCGACGCTCGGCCAATCAACGCAGCCTGGACTGGATTAGGCACAAGAGTCTGAAGACGCCGGTGTTTGGCCAGCCCAAGGAATGCAATGGCGAGGAGGCAAATGCCGCCACATGCCAGGTGAGCTGCAGTAACTCCAATCCCATCTGCTATACTAATCCTTGCCTTTAGTCTAGCTGCTTTGAGTCCCATCAGCCGGCTGCAGCTGCCGCGGATAACGTGGATGCGAATGTCAAGCAGCAGAATGTGGACGAAGATCTGCAGTCCGCTGAGCAGGACCAGGAGCAGGAGGAGCCAGATATACTGATCATACAGCCAGTGAATGGCAACGAGACGAATGCCTACCATGGCAAAAACTCTCACAACACAGCTGCCCGATCCAAGCAATTGGCCAGCGAAACGGCCGTGGCTGCTGGCGAGGATGCCATCTACACGGTGCTAAATGCTGCGCCCGCTGCAACTGCTGAGGCACCACTGGCGACAGCAACGGCTGTGCCGCATCCCCTAGATTGCTGGAGCATCAGCAGCTGCGTACTGGCCGGGCTAAACAATCACACCATTGATGTAGCACAGTTTTGCCCCAGCTCCGGCAGCTCCTTGAACATCACCTACACGGTGCCCGTGTCCAAGTTTCTGCAAGCTGCCAGCTTAGAGCTGCATTTCAGGTTGGCCTAGCGCAGCAAATCTCTTAGCAGCTTATATAAATTCTTATCCCTAACAGCTCCAGCAAGCCGCTGCAGTGGTCCATTTGCAGCGATGAGGAGCAGTCGAAGACGAATGCAGGTGCACAGCTGAACGAGGATGAGGAGGCGCTGCCCAGCGGCAGCAGCAGCAACTGGGTGAAGGTGCTCAAGCAGCTGGGCAATAATAAGCTTATTCTAGCGCTCGATATGCCCAATCGTGGCGACTTCCTGCGCGAGTTTATGCTGCGCGCCAGTCCAGACCTGGAACAAGTAAGCTACATGATTATGCACAGGAGATATCGGGAGATTCTAATTCGATTTTGAATTGCAGCAAAAACTATGCGATGACAACGCCCATGTGGCAAACCCTATACTGCAGTACAACTTTAGCATCGTAAGGAATTGTGATTAGTTAACAATTTAATTTATGGCACGGATCGGATCAAAAACGAAAACAAGGACTTCATTCCTGGCCGAGCAGTTGAATGTGGGCCGCAATAACAAAATTTGACAACAACAAAAACTTCAAAACACAACATAAAACCATACAAAAAATGCATTCAAGACATTTATCGACATTTTAAATAAAAATATTTAGTAAAATGTAGATTTCGACTGTGTTTTGATTAACAACTTAAGGGTCTACTTAGAGCAAGATTGAAGGGAGGTTATAAGGTTACACGGCGAAAGGATCATTCTTGCCATCCTCGTGGTATTTGATGTAGGTTTCGCCATGCGTAAAGTCCTTGGTGCCCTCCAGGCGACCGCGAGGCGCCTCCTTCTCGTAGTCGAATGCCTTCTCTGATTTGCCAAACAGCTGATTGGCCATTTCAATGTCCTCACGATATTTGCCGACGACGACTTTTTTACCGGTAATTGGATCGGTTATGTCACCCATCGGATAAACCACATTTTCCACCTTGTGCGTTATTAATCTTGTCATGCGTTCGGACAGTTCTCTTATTAATACAATATCGCCCGTTTTACACACCTTCTGCGGATCGTGTGCAAAGTAGAATATATCCTTTTTAAAGTACTGAAATTGAACAATTATCAAATTATAATTTCCACATGCCACTTAACGAGAAGTTTGCACACCATATTTAGATTTTTGTCCAGCTCCATACGGCGTACGCGTATTTTGGAAGCATTTTGCTTAAGGCAAGGCATGCATTGGCCCAATAATATTGATCCGCGCGCTGCCGCCATCTCGCTTAAATATTTAATAATAAAAACAACTTAAACTCACGTTGCTTATAAAACAAGTAAATTAAGAATTAAGTGGGACCAGATCTACGAGACAAAATACCATAATAAACACCAAATTTACATTGATTTAGTATTTTAAGTTAATGCGTAGCAGGTGTGCACACACTTGATGTAACTGTTGATCAGCTGTTTGTGGCAGCTGTTGTGTACACACCTTGTCTCCGATAAGAAACAGTTTTTGTGTTGTTTGCTCCTCAATTAAAAACATATTCAATTTAATACATTATATACACAATTTTATAAATATTATACAGCGCGCGTCAACCCAACTGCATGTTAAACACAATAGCTCTGCACAAGCTACGCACGCTTACGTCACCATGGTAAATAAACAAAGAAGCCCTAGCAAATCAAAGTCGAGCGGCTCCAAAACTGATAACTAGCTGTGAATTGGAAAGAAAGTTGATCCCTAAAACTTTACTAAACCAAAAATGGCCGAGCTACTGAATGACGTGTACATAGCATTATAATCCAACAGCTTAAATCGCCTATCACAAATATCTACTTTGATCTAATCTTTCTTTACAGAGCTACGAACATGAAGACTATCCAGAGGATCCGTTCCCAAAAGATTTTGGCTATGGTGCCTATGATCAGGATGGCCTGGATCTCGAACCCAATGCATCTAGCAACAGCGAGACGAAACCTCGCATCCTGTTGATGGGCCTGCGGAGATCGGGCAAGAGTTCCATACAGAAAGTCGTCTTCCACAAGATGTCACCGAATGAGACCGTCTTCCTTGAGTCAACGAGTAAAATTGTGAAAGACGACATCAATAATTCCAGTTTTGTACAATTTCAAATATGGGATTTTCCGGGGCAAATTGATTTCATAAAGCCGCCGTTCGATTCAGATATGATATTCCGCGGCTGTGGTGCGCTCGTATTTGTGATTGATGCCAAGGATGATTACATCGAGGCGCTGAGGAAATTCAAGGATACGGTCATCGAGGCGTACAAAGTGAATCCTCATATCAAATTTGAAGTTTTCATACACAAGGCAAGTGCGATAAACCCTTATCAATGTGTTTTACTAATGCAGGTGTTGATTTTCTCATAGGTTGATGGCATTAGCGATGATTCGAAAATGGAATCACAACGTGATATACACCAACGCTCGTCGGATGACCTCAGCGAAGCGGGTCTGGATCAGATACATTTAAGTTTTCACTTAACATCGATCTATGATCATTCAATATTCGAGGCGTTCTCCAAGGTGGTGCAAAAGCTTATACCCCAGCTGCCCACGCTAGAGAACCTATTGAATATATTCATACCAGTAAGTATAGTTGATAAACTCTAATTGGAATATTTAATGCAATTGTTGTTGTTGTTGCCTTTCAGAACTCTGGCATAGAGAAAGCATTTCTCTTTGATGTTGTATCGAAAATTTATATTGCTACTGATTCCTCACCTGTGGATATGCAAGCCTATGAGCTCTGCTGTGACATGATTGATATGGTCATTGATCTGTCCAGTATTTACAGGTAGAGTATAATATATTCATAAATAAGCACAATTTAATGCACTTCATCACCTCTCCCACAGCTCTGAGGAAACGGCCTTTGACAGCGGCAGTTCTAGTCTCATTAAACTGAATAACAACACGATACTCTATATGCGTGAGGTGAACAAGTTTCTTGCTTTGGTCTGCATTTTGCGCGAGGAGAACTTCAATCGGCAGGGTGTCATCGACTATAATTTTATATGTTTTCGCGATGCCATTAGTGAGGTCTTCGAACTGCGCTTGAAACGTCAGAAACAACTGCAAAATCCCGATCAGGACGATGATGAATTGGCCGATGATCGTGGCATTACAATGGGTGGTCGTTTGAATCATGACAATGATGCAGCTGCGGTATCCAGAGCGCCATAAATTACACGAATCATAATTCCAGTGACCTTAAGTTCTGTGTGCTTAGCTTTTTGCTTAATTTTCTTCCCGTTTATCATTATGCGTGAACATATATATATATACACACACACACACAGCGACAACAAAATACTGATAGCAACACTGATTTGTCTTAAACATTTATTTTTTATCCAATTTTTATGTTATTTTTTCTTTTATATATCTTTGCTCTGTTCTATATTGTTAATTCATATGTGTGGCCGCTTTGCTGCTCTTCACAACGCCAGAAATGCCCAGCGTTTAAAAAGAAAACTACAACTAATAATATGTATATTTTTAAATAAAATTATATTAAATAAAAGTTTGATAATATTTATAAAGATAGGAAATTCACGTTCGCGGTCACTTTTCAAATACAATATCGATATAGTTAATCGCAGCTTTTAAGTCGATAGTTTTTCCTATTTTAAACCGCTGGTTAGAAATCGAATATACACCCAAAATGTCATATTACAGCAAGATCCATAGTTACATACCATAATTATCAATATGTTTCAGAAAACGCACAAAAATTCAAAATTATGTGTATATAAAGCAAATATGGAACAGCTAATTATCGATATAGCATCGCAAGAAATCTCGAGTATAAATCGATGAGTGATATTGTTGTATCGATGTTTTCTTCTATCACTTCCATCTTTAAAACAAATACAACAGACTGGTCGACGGCGACACTCTTTGCAAGTGTGTGTGTGCGAGCTGGTCATAGTGAAAAATGAGCTGCTAAGAGCAGTAGAATAAATAGTTAATGCGCCAGTTGTAGCCGAAATTCTTAATTTGTCTTCTACACATAAATCGTGCTAATTTAATTAAAAGCTGTTTTTGTGCATGTATGTGCTGGACAGACGATCAACGGGGTAGTGTAGTAAAAAATATATAAAAACCAGTTAAAAACGGGTGAAAGAAAGAAATTTTATATGTGTGTGAGTGTCTGTGGCTATATGTGTGAGGAAAAGCAATAACAACAGCAACAACAACAACCTGGTCTCGTATGTCCGCTTTCCTTGCTCATTACGGTGGTTTTCAGTGCCCAAAGTGCAGGCAAGTGCAGCCTGGAATAATCACACGAAGAACCGACGACGACAGGTGCGTACAAAAAGGTTTTCTTTCTACTTTCTGTCTACTCTGTTTGCTATTTATTGATTGTTCGAATGCTCGCCGATATACAGCATCCCATCACAATAGATATTAATTCATTCAACCAACATATTTTTTTTATGTATAAATAAAGTGAAAGGTGGTGGCACATCTTCAGCCTTTTGTCTGTCCCCTCCCATACAAATAACAAAAAATAAATAAAAGAAGAAACACACGTAATTGTAAACTACTACTAATATACTAAAAAAAAACTTATATATGTATATATGCTAAAACTTTATTGTTGATTGTTCAGCGAAAGAAGAAAAAATGAGAGTGAAGATTCACTGAAATGTGCGTGTGTGCGAAAGAGATGCAGCAAGTGAGCCACACTCATGATAACAAATTGGCAATCGATAAATAACAAATTGTTGCAGTTTAACTCAGCTGTGCAGCTGGGCGGAAAAATTGTATACACAATACACTAAAGTGGATAAATAATTAAGCGCTAAATGCTTTCAAGTTTTGTCACCCGCACACATTCAAGCTTATCTCATATATGTATATATTAATATATTATATATGTATGTATCTGAATATTTGGATATAATTAGGATTTTTCGTAACCAACCCCCAAAATAACTACATAAGCACCATAGCAACATAGACAGTTATGTTTATGACCTCAGACATGTTCGCCTTTTCGGCCATTTCCTACCTCAAACGCTTTGAGTCATGCAATCTCAGTCATTTGAGGTTATGTCTGAATTTAGCCGGGTAGTTTTCTTCTCAAGGGTTGCACCGCTTATTGATTTTCTTATTGAAGCAAATTTGACAGTCAGCTATTGTTTAATAATTGCTTAAGCAAACATTTAAATATGGGGGACGAGGAGTTGGGGTACCCTGACCAAAAAGCGTAAAGTGTGTTAATGTTTTTTAATTTGTGTTGCCAACACGTGCCGCTTACAATTTTCGTTTTCTTTGCTCCAACAAATTCGCAGCTTTGAGAGGGCGTGCCCCAAAGGCAATGAGCATTCGACGCAGGTGGCACAAAGAAATCTCCAAAAAAAAAAAAAAAAACAAAAGATAAAAAAAACTCATTTGTAGGCAAATTAAATTTCCAACAAACCGTGAAGTTGGTTAGTGGGTTTTGTTGTTTTGGCCAAAAAGATATGATTTTGAGTTGCATTCGTTTCTGTTTTTCTTTAACGCCATTTTCAACTCTTTCTCTATCTCTCTCTCTCTCTCTCTCTCATTCGGTCTCCCTGCCTTTATCTGCCTGACGAATATATGCCGTTAGTTGTAGCTGGCAGCAGGCGCTTTGTAAATTATTTTTTATCGATTGCTTTCACGCTTCCGCACTGAACAATTCAATCAGACCAACAGACAGATGGAACAATTGACTTTTTTCTACACTTTTTCTCTCATTCTCATGTCTGTCTATTAAGTTCTTTCTCTTCTATTCTTTTTTTTTCTGCCAACCATCATTCAGTTGCTGGCCATAGTTTTTGTTGTTCTTGTTGGCTGCGCTGCTCGGCGTGTTCCAAGCGGAAGCGACGTCATTTATGTAAATTGTTTGCGTGACATTGCTATAGAGAGTCCATATTATGAACCGGTATACGCACGCCCCTAGGCATTAAATGCAAACAATTGTTACCACCAGAACGAAAGCCAACTCAGTCTGCCTCCCCCACCCGCCTTCCTCTCTCTCTCTCTCTCTCTCTCTCTCTCTTCCCACTGGCGGCTGCGCTTTGTCAGCCATAAGCAGTCAATTTGCCATAAAAAAGAAGAAAAACAACAGTAAAAATTAAATTTGCATATAGCAAGCTGTTAAGATAGAAATGAGATCCGCTGTTAATGACATTTTTAGTTATGTAAAGTGTAAGATATTTAACATTTGCAATTATGTTAAGATCCTTAAAGCAAAGAGCTAAGATTTCCCTTTGAGGGACAATTTGCTGAGAGATGTTAGCAGTAAAGCCTTATTCCACTGTCATAATCTATTTGAATAATTTTAAACATATTTTTAATTAATATTCTCAGTGATATTACACAAATTGCTTTAAGATCATAAAGTCAATGCTATTTGAATATATATAAAAATTAACTATAAATTTCTGTTAATGTGGGAATACAAATTTCTGCTTTCTATGTTGTTTTGTTGCTTTTTAACAAACTCAACTATGCTTTCATCTGACGCGCCATAGATTCAAATTGGTTTGCAGCTTGTTGAATTTTTGTTGTTATTTGCCTAAATTACCTGCCCCGTGCGCAAAGTTCAGCGAGGTGAAACGGTTAAATGTTTTCAAAAACTTGCCCCCAACTTGCACACAAATAAACGTATATATATACAGCTGTCTATCTGTGCTCCACATTATGAGCCTTTATTACTCTAGCTATACAGGGTGCTTTAGCTGCACAGAAATATCGGTTCAATGCACTTGGCCCATGATAAACTACAAATTAAGTATGCATTTCTCTTATAGTCACGTTGTTGCTCTCTTTTTTGTTGCTATTTAACTCTGCTGTCAGCAAATATGAATAATGCGATTCAATATTTAAAGAAAAAAATAAATAAAACGTGATATGAAATAAGCTGAAAATAAACACTTATAAAAAAAACTGTTTTATACTATATATATAAGCAATGTGTTCGGGGAGCAACGCACCATAATAATATCGAAAAAATACATATAGACACACGTATATGGCGTACAATTTGGCAGTCTAGTCCAAAAACTGAATCATACGCCAAAACTTAAGAGTAAACAATAATGCATATCGAAATTATATATGTGAATGATCATAAAATGTATAATCGATCGGAAGGGTATATTATTTTTAGGGGTGTATATGTAGTAGACATTATATGCATATATCGGTAAAACCATAAAAGAAAAAAATATATGTATGTGTACGTGATTAGCATCAAAAAGCTACTCGATTTAGTGTTCTCCTATATATTCTCTCCATATTTGCACTCCTCAACATACAAAATGCTCTAAACGAGTGCTAATAACTAGCTCAACGTAAAAGGCTCAAAATCTCTCTGCTCCAATTTTGAGTGACCTTTTGTCAGCTATAAAAGGCGCGTCGGCTGCTGTGTCTTATCAGTCACGATTATGACCTGGACCGGGTTAGTGCAGTGAAATACAGTGTATAACTAGTTAATATAATTGTTTTTTTTTTTTTTTTTATATATATATATTTAAATTAAAATTTTTTTTTTTTTTTTTTTGCTGTATTTGTAAATAATGTTATTTAACATTTGTATGTTAATATATGAAATGTTAATGTTTGTATACTTATAATGTTAGTGTCTCTTTAAAGAGAGTGCTCTCTTATAAATATTAATTAGTATATTAAATAAATAACATAATATATAGTAAATAAGTGTTTCTACTCTGTCTGTTACAAAATACTTTTACAATTTGAGCATACTCTTACTTAAACTCAAATAGGGTATTTAAGTGGCACACAGCAAACGTCATCAGCACTTCCCTGTCGTGCCATATTTCACACAGCTTACCTTCAAATTGTATATGTATGTGCTTATGGGTTGCTACCCAATGCTCAGATCAATTTTCTGCTTGCCTGCAAGCAATTTAAATGAAAAATCACTGTAAAATTAAATTTCACCGTTAACGGTTCCATACGCTCATACCAAATATTGACCTAGTCAACGATATCTGAATCACCTTAACGATGACAACGAACTTTTTTCTTTTTGTTATTTCAAAGTTCATCCGATCTCTCAGAGTGTTACAAAGTTTGCAAAAAAGCTTTTGCGATGCAAAGCTCTGCAGCAAAGCTTTTAAAGAGCGCCAACTAAGAGCAACGCTCTAAATCATTTCTCTTAATCAAGTTTTTGTTTGTTTGTTTATTTTTTGTTTACGACATTGAAGAGGTTTTTGTTGCAGTGAAAAACATTTGTAAAGAAATACTTAACCTTACGCCCTGAAGGTTTTTAATTGTAAAACAAGAAAGTTGAGCCTGGTTCAAATGTATTTTATATAGGTTACATATATGTATATATATATATGTATATAAATATATGTATATATATATATATATATATATATATATATATATATATATATATATATATATATATATATATATATATATATATATATACAAATATTTATGCATGTGTGTTCCTATTTGTGTATATATAATCAAGAATGACCTTTGTTAAGTGCTTAACAATTAAACCAGGCTAACAACAACGACAATAAAATGCAATTATATGCAATCAGTTAACAGCTGCTGCTCGCTGTAAAATGTCATTTGCCACGCCTATTTCAGCAGCAATTGCCGTGCGTCTAAACAAATTTTAATAATACTGAGTAAACAATAACAAAATAATATAAACAAAGACAATTGGCTTACGTGCAGTATTTTTTGTCGTCATCGACACATTTTTTTTTTGCTTTTATTAATTCAAATATATTGTATATATATGTATAATACAGATATGAATTTTTATATGTAATAACTGAACGTAATATAATAATTACAGTGAAAACTCAATAGAGCGCATCAATTATAAAATTAATGTTATTTTAGTAAAATAAATATTTAGTAGTTTTTAATTTTAAAAAATATATTTATATATTTATGTATTATTATAAAAAGTAAGATTAGTATAATAGTAAAAATAATTTCAAAATTATAAAAAATATATATAAATTAATATTATTTACTTTTCGTAATTTGTTAATATTTTGTAGTAACCAATACATTTTTTATATTGAAATGTAAAATTAATATTAATATTATTAGTATTGAATAATATATAAACAAATTATAGAAAAGCAAAATTAAAATGATAACTAATAAGTTTTTTTTTTAAATATGTTCTTATATAGACTGTAAATACAAAAAACTATTTTTTTTAATATTTAAGAATATAGTATTACTATAAGTTATACTATATTCTTAAATATTTTGTGTGTGTTTTTTTTTTACATTCTATAATATATTCCATAATATATTGCATACTACTACAACTATGTATTAGTCGAGCGTATTATTCTTACCCCTTTTCCGGCGCATTAAAATGAACAAACACCTTACGCATTCCTGATAAATGCTGATTGATAATACATATTCCGTTTGTACGTAACTTAATATTTCTGATAGATTAAATAACCTTGATGTGTTTTTTGGTTTTTTCCCCCCACTGGGAGGCTTTTTTTGACGAAATTAGAGACAACAACTAAAGGCAACCGCACTATTTGGTTTTCATACTATGTGAATATATACATATATATATAATATATATTTATACTTTATGCGATAAGACAAATAACACGCGAGCCAACTAAATTTCTCTATAGAACATTCTTTCACATCTATCTATACATACATACATACAAATATATGTGTATATATATTTATAGTACATTCATATAGTTTATTTTGTTGTTTTTTTAAGCTCTTGAGAAATAAACAAATTAAAAAAAAAAAACATTTGTACGGGTGCAAATGAATTAAGCGAAACAAATACAAAATGAAAGTTGAATGAAAAAGTGTGACTGCTATATATGCATTATATAGTATATATGTATATTACCGAGAATATTACGTATTTTATACCCTATGACATTTGCGACGACGTCAACAGCTTCTCAAACTGTTGTTAATTCAAATGTTAAATCTTTTTAAATACATTTTAATCAGATTTTTATTTGATGGAACGTGTACGTAGTTCGTCATGTGACAATTTTTAGTTTGCTTATATTATAATTATTAGTCATAAAGAAGAGTAATTATTATTTTATTTTTAGTCTGGTCGTAGCCTATGCCAAATAAATTTAATTGGAAGGCATAAAAAATAAAATCTGAAGATATATGAAAAATTGTGAATTAAAAAATTACAATATACAATATATAATCAAATAACATAATATATTAAAATATTTGCAGTAATTTGACATTGGTCTAGAACCCGTTGACCTTCTAAACCTAGTTTCCACACTTAGACAACGTTCTCGCCTTAATGCTTAAGTTGTTGCTGTGCAAGGTTAGCTAAGTTCACGCTGAAACATTAAACATTCGTAGTTCAAATAGGTTCAGCATTACAATATACTTAATTTGTTTCAATTTCCCTATTGCTTAATGCATTAACTGCGCTTTCTTGACATTTTTAAATGAATTTCAACTTTACTTAAATTTTAAATATTTAAAAAAATTAAAATATTATACTTTTTTTTTAAATATTTATTAAATTATATTGAAGATTTATTTGAAAATTATTTTCCATTATATTTTTAATTCTTAAAACGTAATTGTCTAGAAATTGTTGTTACAATTAAAATTGTTTTCATTTTTATCTACAAAAACTAAGCAAATAACTTTCCCAATACACCATGTATTTGTTTACAGTATATTATTACACCTTATCTCCAGGGTATTATGCAGTTAAGAAATTAGTCATTCCACAATGCATTTGCACATATATCATTGGCTAGTTGTTGTTGTTGTTGTTGTTATCGTTGTTGCTGCTGTTGTTGTTGCTTAAGCCAAACCCACGCGCAGTTCAAGTTGTTTACGTTCTGAGTTGTTGACGCCAGCTAAAGCTACAAATACATAGACATAGATACAGATGCAGATACAGATACATTTTTAAGCAGAGAGACAGCTTGTTGCCCACATATATGCGAGTCGGGCCCACAAATTACAGCCAATGGGCGCCGCGTAAACATGCAACAACAAATGTGTGAATACATATAGTATATATATAGTATATATGTAAATATCTACATACATTTGTATCTCATAGAACCTGCTGCGTTGTGTATGCGGAAATGTTGTTGCCCCTTGTTGTTGTCGATGTTGTTGTTTCGTATTGTTGTTCAGTTGCTCAGTTGTTTACCCGCCAATTTCAGCGCCAATCGGACATTAGACGCCTAGCCCAAATAAGCTTTGTTACACGTGTCGGCAATCGTACAATTGTTTTTAAAAATTTATGGTAGAGATTAGATAGTTTTCGTCCATATTTCCCTTTAATGATCTGGAAACTTATTTTACAAATCTAACAAAAAATCCTTGCACAACTCTTTCTATATTTGTATACTATATACCTAGGTTCATAGTTCAACATTCTTATGATTCATACAAAAATAGATGTGATATAATTTTTAAAAAAATCATAGATAGGGGTTTCTGAAATAATAAATAATTAAACACTTCAACTTACTAGTAGAAAAAAAGAACATATAAAAATGTGTTATCTCTAAATATGTAAACTAAATACTTGAAGCTCGCATAAGTCACTTAAGATTAGAATTACTTTTTCGAATGCCCTGAATATCAATATTAATATATCTTCAATTAAAACATCAAACATTGTTAAATAAATAATTATGTATTAAAAGTACTGTTATTTAGAATCGATAAGGCTTAATTTCATGTATTTTTAATATATAAATACTGAGCACAAATTGTTAAAAAAAAAAACCCCAACTCATTTAAAGTTCTTTCAACCGAATTTTTTTGTTTATTCACACGAATTTACCAATTGTCAGTTTCGTTTCGAATGGAACCCTAATGCGTAATATTTTCTACTATCTTTTTGTTGTTGTTATTTGTTTGTTTTTGTTAGTATTAGTGTTAAAGTTACGAACAGCGCTCTACACGCGCTCTATGCTTAACAAATTTGACCTTGATATGTGTATTTTTTCATTCGCCGGGTTATCTATTATGCTCAGCTAGAAATAGCCGGTTGTGTATAGCGCATACATATATAAATATATAGAGAGGTGCCCCCTTTATACGCATACGAGTATACGCCGTATATATAATATCTGTTCATGTCTATATGTATTCCGCGCATGCTCGATTTAAGGGGCTCGTCTCGAGTTGCCTCTCAAGTTAGCTGCCTTTAAGTTTGCTCAACACAGAAATTTTTCAATTGACGCTTAAAATCATGTTGAATATTATATATATAAAGATATATAAATATATAATTTGATATGCTGTACTTTTGGCAGCTCTCAAATTTATTGGTGAATTATAAAGTTCAGGAGTTTATCAAACATTATATTATTGAGATTCATATAAATAATTTATATTTTGGTATATCCTACAAAACCGGATGTTTCCAAATGCAAATTCTGCTAAGTTATGCTCGCTATAAAACTACAATATCAAAACATGATCAAGGTAAAGCAAAGTTGAAAGCGAAATCGCAAACAAAATAAACGACAAACTTGAGAGCCCGACATGTAGACAAACTGAACTATTTAAATATATAAAATACTACAGAGTGCAAAAATCTAGTCCACATACTGTCAACAAGATAGCTAAATAACAAATATATATAATAATAAGGAGGAAATCTTAACAAGAAATTTTCAACAACAAAATGTATATTTTAAAATGTTATTTTAAATAAAAATGTCTAGACTAAAAAAAGAAAAATATACTATATATACTATATTATACTATAAAAACTATATATATTAAACTTCGCGTGGATCCATTAGAATTCTTTGATCAAATTCGATTGGTTCAATAATATTTCCTTGTTTTTTAACTGTCAGTATTCCTTTAAATGGATAGCTAAAATTTTATATTGCAATATTATTTTCAAATTAATTTGCAAAAACTAATTCTTATTTTTATATATTTTTTACTATCATGAATCTTTTTACATATATTCTTGCATATTTCTTATCAGCTGGCAACGCTCCCAAGTGCCTAAGACTGAACAGTGTTGCCATCTCTCAGTTGTTTATATCTCTTGTCAAATTCTGATGGGTAAACCATACCATAAACTCTACCATTTTCAATACTCATTTAAACTTTGTTTAATCTTTCATGTGTCGTTAGGTTTTGATGTTTGATTTCAATTTTAAAATTTGTTTTGCTTTAGTTTTTCCAAATTTTTCGTTTGCAAGTGCCATACGATAAGCAAGTGTAACGGAACTATCGAAAATCAGCGAGAGTACAAAGTAACGTAAGAATCATACGTGTAAAGATTCGATTGCCGATAAGCAAAACAAAAACAAGACACTCTCCTCTAAGATGCACATTATTTAGTTGAAACTGTTGAGCGCAGCTGGTCACATTAGCAACTCAAAGTTGCATCTCTAGTCAAAGTAAACGGGGTGGAATGAGGCGAATTGAAGTTAATTCGCCCAGCTAAACATGTGTTATCTTCATAACAACTCTCCCTCTCTCTCTATCTTTTACTCGCTCGCTCTCTGATTTAGCTGTCAGTGCTCTCTTTGAGTGCACTTATCACGCGCTTGTCACACATTAAAATCTTATCAAATAAAAAAAAGTCAGCAGTAACAAAACTTTTTGCCAGTTTTACAGCAAAAGAAAATTTCCTTTATATTTCTTTCAATTTGATTGTGTTTCTATTTCTGCTGCGCGACGACTATATTTGTGAACTTTCAACAATTTTAACTAAATTTATTAAGTTTAATTCAACAAAAATTTTGGGTAAGAAAAACCAGTTCAATTTTTCAAGCACCTGAACGAGCAATTGTATCAGATCGTGTTTAACCTCACTTGCACATGTTATTTGTTTATAATTAATTATTAATATTACATTTAGAGCTTTGCACAATTAGAACATGTATATATGCATATATTTGTGTGGATTATTCAATCGGCATAACTCTTTCCATTAAAATAACTTCCGTAATTTCATCCGTAGAACTTCTCGTCGAACTGTAGAAACTTTGAACTTGGTTGACTCATTTTTTTCAACTCGATTCTACGACTATAAATTCTTGTGCTTAGATTAGATAAGCTTCAATAAATGTTATGGTTTACGGGTGTTATACATATGTACATACACACATACAAACACATACCCATACATACACCCATGTATATGGACACGGAACTAATAATAAAGCTAACCCATATACTATCTATATAATATCGAAATATTAAAAAAAAACACTGCCACAAATTTTTTCTACGTACACAGATCAAATCTACGTATATATAAATATATGTATATATAGATAAATATATATACATTTATATATATGTATATATAGATAAATATATATATATATATATATATATGTATATATATGTATATATATATATATAGAACGAGCGATATCCGATCATTATATATATAGAGGAATAGAGGACAATTTAGCATTACAAACATGCCGCTCTTTGCCCGTAAATCGTCAAAAAACTCCTCCGACCACAGCGACATAAGCCAGGATAGCAAAGGACGTAATAAACCCTACGATCCCAATACACATAACAACAATAATAATCATCAGAATAATAACAACGATGTGGACAAGAAGCCACCGTTGATCTTCCACTGTCAATTAGCACATGGAAGTCCAACGGGCTTGATCACGGGTTTTGCTAGCGTCCGGGAGCTATACAAAAAGATAGCCGAATGCTTTGATATATCTGAGGATGAAATTTTATTCTGTACCCTCAATTCGCATAAGGTGGACATGACACGTCTGCTGGGCGGACAGATTGGTCTAGATGATTTTATATTTGCCCATCGCAAGGGCCGGGCAAAAGAGATAGAGATAATCAAGACGCAGGATGCTTTGGGTCTGACCATAACCGACAACGGTGCTGGATATGCGTTCATCAAGCGCATCAAAGACGATTCGATCATCGATCGCATCGAACACATCTCAGTGGGAGATCACATCGAAAAGCTGAACGGAGTGAATATGGTGGGCAAACGGCATTATGAGGTGGCACGCATGCTGAAGGACATTGGCACGGGAGAGACGTTCACGCTGCGTCTGATCGAGCCGGTGCGCAGCGGTTTCCAGGGCATCGGACCGCGTAGCCAATCGCGTGCTTCCGGCTCGGCGCCTGGACTCAGTACAGGTCGTAACTACGGCTCCGGCAAGGAAACATTACGCTTCAAGGCCAATGGCAATGCACAGATTGAACCCAAATTCGACGAGGCCACCAAGGCGGGCGTCGAAGCCATCAACGGACTGCTGGAGTCCTTCATGGGCATCAACGACACGGAGCTGGCGTCACAGATCTGGGAACTGGGCGACAACAAATCGAATTCAATGGACTTTGCGGAGGCAATCGATAATTCCGATTTGGAATCTTTTGGTTTTACCGACGATTTCATTATCGAACTCTGGGGTGCTATAACGGATGCGCGTCGTATAAGCAAATAGATACTAAGCAGATCCCATGCGATCATCAATAATTACAACACTAACGACTACAACACCAACAACAATAACAACAACATCATTTGCATTTTTGTTACAAGTAATAAAACTAGTGCAAAATCTAAAAAGCAAAATCTATAAGCAAAACTAGAAAAGAAAATTCATTTTTCATCAGCTATTTTATTATTTCTCTCAATTGTTAGAGCTTAGCATAAACATATATATATGAAGCTATATATATATATATATATATATATATATATATATATATATATTAAATACACTTGTATTTATTTGTATGCCCTGCATTTGCCAATTATTTTGTATTTGTTATAATTATCTTTATAAATATATATTTATATTTACATATTTTTTATGCATACAAATTGACAAAAAAAAAAAAAAAAAAAAAAAAAACTAGAAAGTAAAAAAATTATATATATATTATATTATTTTGGTACAATTTGTTCAATGTACATAATTATGCATTTGTCTTTAGTTATTATTTATATCGATAAACAAGTTTATAAAATAAAACTTAAATTATTTTAAATTGATTTTAATTTTTATTTTATTTGACTTTGTTTTATACTTTTTACGGTAAGTTTTCTATTTTTTAAATTTGTATTCTCGGATTTCTCTCGGTGTAGCCATGTTTTATTTATCATTTGGCACTCGACAACAATTTGTAGACATTTTGCAAAAAAAAAAAAAAAAAACGGTGACAAATTTTTCAGGCATATGTACATATATTCCGAATTTTTACTATTTTTCTTTTTTTTTTTTTGCAAGTATGAGAAGGCCGTGAGCACGTGCGTTTTAGACTCTTGCTCGAATTTTCTTAACGACTGCCATTCATACATAAATATAAACATACATATATATGTACGTATATGCCAGCATACGCCTTTATATATATTTCATACATACAGTCGTTTCCTGTCGATCGTTTAGTTCAAGCAGCTTTTATTTCGAATGCAACATCGTACGACACGGCTTCATCGCCATGACTCCGTATTACACGCACACAAATATATGTACATATAAATATTGTGCAATTGCACAATGTACAACAGCAGCTGCATAAGGCACAGCTGATAAGCACAGTTATTAAATTTTTTGTGTTTGATCAAGTCGAATATCATTCGAATAGAGCACGAGAGAGAGAGAGAGAGTCCGGCCGAATGCTCTCAAACAGCTGCTCAGCAAAAAACCATAGCAACAACTTAGTGTGACGACAAGAACAACAATGTTTAACAATATATACTTTCCGGTTTTACAGGTTTTTTTTTTTCTTTCTTCTTCTTTAGTCAAACAAACATAGCGCAAAGCTCTTTTTCTCTTAAGCATTGCGCGGAACGTATATGCCGCTCTCCCACTCACACACACATAGGCAGCTGCTTAATTTAATTAGCTTTGTCAGGCTGCTGCTCGCTTCAAGTAAAAAGAGACGTTGACGTAGCTTGAGCGCTCAGTTGTGCCAGCGCTGTCGTCGAAGCAACAGGCAAGACGGAAAGCCCTAGAAAACGTTCGACACAAAGAAACAAAAAAATACTTGTTAAACAATTTGTACAGAATTAAACACAAATTGTGCCACCTTAAAAAAACAAAAACAAACAAATAATTATTAAATATAGCAAACAATTTCAAGTGTTGCAGCAGCAGAAATAGAGTGAGCGCAATCTGGTCTCGCTAGTTTTTCGTGAGAAAAAAAAAAAAAACAAAAAACAAAATACCAAGGAAACCACAAAAGCGAAATAAATAGATTTTCAAAAAAGAAGCACCAAAAGAAGAAGCAACGAAGGTAGCGGACACATAAAATTTCCATTATACTAGAAACGTGTGCAATTCAATGTGATTTTTCTTGGCACACAAAATTGTTCGACTTTGTTCCTGTTCTTGTTTAGCAATAAGTGTATGTGTCTGTGTGTGCATGTGTGCATGTCTTGGACTTTGACCGTGACTCAACAAAATTCACTAAGCAGCGTAGCAGGGACTAATAAATAAACACAAACATTAAAAATTTGTTTAATACACGTCAATTGGCTGGACCGCTGCGCTGCTTACGACAAATTCGCTTTGCCCATTTGAATGCCGTCTGGTTCGTTAACTATTGTTGTTGCCACTGCGAGAGTAATTGCATTGTTATCTATCTCGCACCCGCTCTCTCTCTCTCTCTCTTTCTCTTGCACAAGCTTTTTCTTATGCGTTTTGTTTTGCTTGTGGCTTTTCGCGCGTTGCGTTTTGTTTTGTTTGCAGGTGAAAGTAACAACGGCAACGACGCGTGATAAGTGGCGTGTTGTCTGCGTTACCATTAGAGTGAACCAAATATGGTTTATTTAAACAAAGCTCGAGTTGTCATTATTCAATTTAACAAAAGAACAAAAGAAAGCGTTTATCAAAACTCTTATCAACTACAAGCCGAACTAGTAGAATAATCGCCATTTTGACCATTTCCTTTACGATAAGCAAAAACAATAAATGTTCAATGATAAAATACAAAAAAAAAAACATCTACATAGCTAAAAATATTTGTACATTGACCTTAGCGGTAGACGGGCAAATTCTAAATTATTAAATTATTAAATGCCAAACACTTTGTGTGTGTGTGTGTTATTTCTAGAGCAGTTAAACACGATTTGCCTACGCATACCTCCATACTAAACAACGCTCAACTTAATCAACATGTCACTAGGCTGATAAACACAATAATTTACTTTTTATACATTTACAAATCTATAAATGTATTTATATGCGTACGTATGTGTTTTTGTTTTAAATGCCGCCTTGTGAAATCGCGTGATGTTTTCCAGTGCTATGAGAAATGAGTAATAAGCATGTGTGTGTCTCTGTGTCTCTCTCTCTCTCTCTCTTTTGATATTGTTTTATTACACACAAGCATAAAATCGGTAAAACACGCCACTAAAACGGTTAACTATCACACCATCTTCTTTTGTCGATAAAAATTGCATAGATATGCACGCATACACACACATACAATGAAAACTGCTGCCACAGGCGGCAAGTATTACAGTTACACCTTGCGCAGAGTTTTTGTTTGCTCATGAACTTGTGCTTGTTGTATTAAAGCAAGTGAATGCACTTTGAATGTCACACGTACTGCGTGGGCTTGTTTATTTTTAAATTAAATAAAAAATATACTCTAAGACTCAGTCTTAGCATACAGACAAATATTACACAATATTTACCCATTATGGTCAGACAAAAAATAAATACCCAAAGCGAATTCAAAGAAATTCATCTTCCTTTTCACTAATTGCAATAATCAGTGTTGCTAACTTAGCTATTTTTCCGCAGTTCTACGATCAAGAACTGCGATCTGGCGGCAGGTGGGAATTATAGTTATTTTCAATTCTTTAATGGCTTTTATAGCGGTTAAAATTCGATGATTTAGGTGTAGGTGGAATTTTAAAAATTATAAAAAGTTAAAAAATCCCATTAGCTTTTTTACAGCAGCTTTGTTGTCTAGCTATTTCGGTTCTGAAGAGATTGCAGCACTGGCAATTATTCACTCTTCGTAAATTTTGTTTGCTTGCATTCGCTATGCATTAACCTTGACTTTCTGAACATGGCAGGAGGCGTTCGCCAATTCAAAAGACAGTTAGCAACAACAACAACAACAAAATAAATAAAAATCAAGACATTTTTGGCGAATTTCTTGTGCCTTTCATCTTTTTGCATTTATTGCACTTAAATTTTAGCTAGATGTCGCAAGGATTTATTTATAAGCATAACGGAAACAGAATCATATAATATTTGTGTATGACTTACAGCTGTGTTTTTTCTGTCATTTTCAGTTGCCCAAAGATTGATTTAACAGCCAAGCGAGCAGATCGCCAACAACAACAACAATAACAAGTGCAATAAAAATGTATTCATATTAATTACACTCGCACGCACACAAACAAATTCAATTCGCAAGAGAACCAAGAGAGCAAATAAGAATTTTATCGGGAATCGAATCAAACGCGATATCGATATAGATACAAGTGTGCATATCGATAATTAAAGTTTAAGCAAAATGAACAGTTTGGTGCGCGTGTTTAGCAATTTGCAAGACTTTTACAATGACATCAATGCAGCCACGCTGACCGGCGCCATCGATGTGATCGCCGTGGAGCAGCCCGATGGCGAGTTCCTCTGTTCGCCCTTCCACGTGCGCTTCGGCAAGCTGGGCGTGCTGCGCAGTCGCGAGAAGGTGGTAAGTAGGGGTGGATAGTATTATAATATAATATAATTCTTTTTATTAATAATGAATTTATTTCTTGTTCAGGTGGACATTGAAATCAATGGCGTGCCCGTTGACATACAAATGAAATTGGGCGATTCGGGTGAGGCGTTCTTTGTGGAGGAATGCCTGGAGGATGACGATGATGAGCTGCCGGCCAATCTAGCCACTTCACCCATACCAAAGAGTTTTCTGCAATCTCTGAGCAATAAGAACATAGACATACTTGAGGATATGCGCACAGTTGACAAGTAGGTGACATCGCGTAGATTCCATTTTCGCAATTGCAGCTAGCTACCATTAAAAGATCATTATCATTATTTTAGAAGCGCTAGCGATGATTTGCAAATACCGTTGCCAATGCCGCGACGCAACTCAATTGATCTCTCCAAGGAGGAGCCAAAGGAAATTGCCAACGAGGGCAGTAAAAAATTCGAGAATCAGGCCTCTGACTATACGCACCGCAGGTAGCCAAAGCTTTGCCAGAAGAGAAATCTTTTCTTCTCCATCTCAAAAACAATTTGCTTACTCTTTTGCTTTACTTGATCCGCACAGGCACACAGACAACATGCTGGAGCGCCGTAAATTGAGTGAATCACTCAAGGAGTATACCACACAGAAGATGCGCGAGGAGTGGGCCGAGCATGAGGAGCTATTTCAAGAGAAGAAGCAGCCAGCCGAAAAGCTAGAGAAGCTGGCAGATATAAAAGCGGAAATGGGAGCGGGAACTAAAGTGGAACCACAGCCGGAATCCATTGTGAAGACTCAAGCAGTGTCGCCATCAGAGACAAAGCTATCATCAGCCAAACCGGAAGTGTTGATAACAACACCAACGAGCACAATTGCCGAGGCAGCAACAACAACAGCAACTATCTCGAATGATACCAACAAGGACGATGCCAAAAACAAGACCAAGAAGCGACGTAAGAAGTCGCAAATGAAGAAGAAAAACTCGCAGCGTAAAACATCATCGAGCAGCTCTGCAGGCAGCGCCGCTGGCGGCGATATGGCCAATGCAGAGACCAGCTCCATCAGCTCGATGCTGGTCAGCAACATTGATGAGACCGACGTGGTCGCACTGAAATCTATTTCCAATACCAATACCAATTCCTCCTCCAATGATGAGCAGGCATCGGCAGCAGCACTCCTAACCGCACACACGGGCATCGATAGTCCCTTGAATGAACTCAACCATGCTGCCAGTCCCTCGAATTCGTTACGCCATGATCTAGACATACATTTCTTCAGCGACACCGAGATAACCACACCAACGGGCATCGGTGCCGTTGGAGCTGGCAGAAATGCGGGTCGACCATCGACACCCATTCAAAGTGACAGCGAACTGGAGACCACAATGCGCGATAAATGTCATGTTGGGGACCGTGAGAATAGTGCGCTATGGAAATGGGGTGAATTGCCCACGCCAGAGCAGTCCAAGGGCACGGTTAGTGCTGCAGACGCACAGCAGAACGAGCGCCATTGGATGATAAGCAATATGTTTAGCTTTATGCGGCGGGCAAATCGTTTGCGCAAGGAAGGCGCCACAGAGGCGGGCGATATCTATCTGTCCGATCTGGACGTGGGCAGCATGGATCCAGAGATGGCGGCTCTTTACTTCCCCAGCCCCAAGCCCAAGGAGACGGATCGCGAGAGTGGCAATGGCACTAGTCTGCCCCACTCACCCAGTTCGCTGGAGGAGAATCACAAGAGCTTGGATTCTGACTTCGATGAGACCAACAATAAACAGCTCTCACCACATGGCAAGAAGTGGGTAGCTGCTAGGCGAATGTTATTGCAACGCGACTATCAAGAATTTATGTCTTATCCACTGAATTTATATTTGAATAGATATTTGGACTTTGTGGCCATGTCCATGTGCGG
Organism: Drosophila fulvimacula; assembly: GCA_035045555.1. Classification (NCBI taxonomy): domain Eukaryota; kingdom Metazoa; phylum Arthropoda; class Insecta; order Diptera; family Drosophilidae; genus Drosophila; species Drosophila fulvimacula. The sequence goes on from JAWNOX010000191.1 coordinate 8,679,898, forward strand.
CATGCAGGAGAACGGGGGACCGCCCAAGGATGATGATTTCGATAGACAGCTGGTCACCTATGCTGATGTAAGTTTAAAACCGTTTTAAGATTAACTGTTAACAAAACTATCGATTGGTCGGTCGGTCGATTGCATATGAGCGATAATATATTTATCGTTAGGTGTGTTCAGAAGTTGGGAATCAATATTTGAAGTTGAAAAGTATTTGGCCTGATTATGGATTAGTTTTAAGCAACAAATTTCGATTTTACTTATATTGATAATTATCGCCACCAATCGATAGCTTTGTAACTATTTATGTGTGCAATTGCCTGTACTTCCACCCACAACATTGCGTTACACAGCACTGCACGCAGCACTAAATTAACAAAAACAAATACAAATTCATTTAATCATGCTTGCCTGCCCACCCGCTGTTTCCCTAATTTAGGTGTGCAAAAATCCAAACATGTTCGCATCACAAAATCTAGTTGTACGTCTGAATGGCAAATACTACACCTGGACGGCTGCATGCCCCATTGTCATGACAATGATAACATTCCAGAAGCAACTAACCGATGTAAGTGTTGACTAATGCCAGAATAGCAAAACTTACGATCATCTGTATCTGGAAACACTTTCTAATATTCTTATTTGCTTTCAGGATGCCATAGAGCAGCTTATTTCGCCTTCGACCCAAGCTGTGGATGATGATAAGCCGGAAGCGTCACTGCAAGCGGAACATCCTGGTCAAACCAAGCGTTCCTGGTGGTTATGGCGCAGATCTCAAAATGCGGCACCTATCCAATCGAAAATCATTAAGAATGGTCCAATGTCAAAGGATGAGAAGGGTAAAGTTCTTTTGGTAGCACTCTTCGAATATATTTTTAAGCCAAAATATATCTATTTTAGACGGCGATCAGGCTGCTGTTAGCACCCAAACATCACGCCCCAATTCACCAGATTTAAGCGATCCAACGCTAAGCAAGAGCGATTCGCTGGTAAATGCCGAGAACACATCCACACAGGTGGACAATCTCGAGGAGCTGACCATGGGCTCCAATAAGAGCGATGATTCCAAGGAACGCTATAAGAAAACCTTGCGCCTCAGCTCGTCGGCCATTGTGAGTGGTTGTTAGAAGCTTATCCTAATATTTCCGTGATCTAATCTATTTCTCTTTATATTTAGAAAAAACTGAACCTTAAGGAGGGCATGAATGAAATCGAGTTCAGTGTAACGACTGCTTATCAGGGCACAACGCGTTGCAAGTGCTACTTGTTTCGCTGGAAGCACAACGATAAGGTTGTCATATCGGACATAGATGGCACGATTACCAAGTCTGACGTGCTGGGTCATATACTGCCCATGGTTGGCAAAGATTGGGCGCAATTGGGCGTTGCTCAACTATTTTCAAAAATTGAACAGAATGGCTATAAGCTGCTCTACCTATCGGCACGCGCCATTGGCCAGTCACGCGTGACACGCGAATATTTGAGATCGATCAGGCAGGGGAATGTAATGCTGCCCGACGGCCCATTGCTCTTGAATCCCACTTCACTGATATCCGCCTTTCATCGCGAAGTCATTGAAAAGAAGCCGGAACAATTTAAGATTGCTTGTCTATCGGACATACGGGACCTATTTCCGAAAAAGGATCCCTTCTATGCGGGCTACGGCAATCGTATTAATGTGAGTCGCATTTAATGTTTTGGATAATTTCAATTACTAATCAATATAAAATAATCTGTTGTGTAGGATGTGTGGGCCTATCGCGCTGTTGGTATACCCATTATGCGTATATTCACGATCAACACGAAGGGCGAGCTGAAACACGAATTGACCCAAACATTCCAGTCATCGTAAGTGCCACATATCGTATCATATATATATGTATTTATGAATGGTTATGGTCTAATCATTAATACATTTGTTAACCATTGGCTGCTGAGAAAAGCTCGAAGCAAGCTTAGCGCCTTAAAGCTCATTTAATTCTATTTACTCATCATTATGTAAAAGCTCGCTAATATAGCTTTCATATGCTTCCAAAGTTGGTTTTTAGGGAGCTATTTACTGCCAAATCATGCCACATACGAATTCCTTAAATTGATTAACCTCATAAAGCAAAGCTAGGTGTCTATAGTTAATAAGCGCAACTATCTATCGTACAATATCGTGTATCTGTATGTGTAGGAGAATTCATTTAATGTACTACCAAAATCCAAAATTCACACAATCAATCGCAAATCAATCAAGAGTGTCGAGAGTACAAACAAATTCTACTCAAGCATTTCGATTGTCAAATTTATAGTGGGTACATCAATCAGTCGCTCGAAGTCGATGAATACTTTCCCCTGATGATGCAGCACGATGAATACGAATATCGCACCGATACATTCGAAGATGAGGAATTGCCTGAGGAGCTACAATTCAGCACCGATAATTCCGATAGAGACGATGATAGCGATGTTATCGATAATACAGATGATGATGACGATACCGATGACGATGATCATTATGGACGGCAGGCATGGAGCCAAAAATGAAATACTATTAGCTTCGCCACCAAAATGGCTAAACTAACCTAAATTAACCCATGACTAAGTCAAAAATATGGGAATTATCCTAAATTGTGATATTCAAATATTTGTAGCCATTAAGTTTTTATCTATAATTAGTTTTATAGCGGGGAGCGCACCTTTGATAGCTTCAACTCCCCATTTATTATTCTAGTGATATAAGTTAAAGTACTATGAACAAACCCACATGAGGTATGCCTAGTCTTAAAAGCTGGCGAATAATTTCGATATAGATCGTAAGCATTATAGTCTAAGTTGTTTTCTTTTATTATTAAATTTTTTCTATTAAGTTTTATACACAAATAAAATGTGTGCATACTCTTTGGCTGTTTATCATTGAGGTTCGTTTCGTTGTTTGCAAAACATGTGGCATGAATTTGAGGTTAGGTTAGGTTGCTGCAAAACTTTGAGGTTAAGTTGTGGAAAATGTTTGAGGTTATGTTACGCTAAAGAGCATTTCTGTTGCATACGCTTGGGCGCTGAGCCAATGGCTAAAATTCAAGAATGTTGCATAGTTTACGTTGTCTTTTAATTCAATTTTTTTTTTTTTTTTATAGGTACTGCAGCATGACATATATTGTGGATCAACTGTTTCCGCCCGTGAAGCATGATGAAGTTGACATCGAGTTTTCCAACTTTAACTACTGGCGTGATCCTATAGCGGATCTACCCGAGCTGGACACGGAGCTGGTGGCGCCAAATAAGTCAGATATAGCCACACTCAAACCCATTCCAGAGAAATGAGTTGAGATGATTAATTCATAACCAAAACATACATTATCTAAACATATATATTTAAACAATATTCCCATTAACTAATGTAGTCAAAAGCTTTCTATCGAGTTATATATTTCGTGAACAAATAGTTTTGCACACAAATTTATTTAAAAAAAAAAAAAAATAGAAAGCTTAAAAAAATTTTTTAAATATTAAGTTAATTGAAATTTCAAAATACATTATACGTATGTATACTTTATGATTAAATTAAATTTAGTTAATATTAAGCTTATTTTTGTCAACAACCAGAGAAAGTGATTTAGCCTATTTTTGCATTAAAAGAAAATGCTATTTAGTTGATTTGATTTGTTTTAAAATTCGAACTGAATTTATTTATTTTAGGTTTTTTTTTTATATATTTTATAGATGTTAAAAATCAATCGTAAACTGAAATTCCTGAGCTACTACATTGAAATCTTGTGATTTATAATTTTAAAAATATTTCTTTTGTATTTCGCTTACATTTATAATTTAATATTTAGTTTAATTGTGATGATCAGCTAATGATAACATAACTATGCTTACAATTTAGTTCTTGCGCTGCTGGGCCTAAATCATTGCATAAAAAACAATTATGATAATTAACTCAGCTTGGCCTGAAAAGAAGAAAAATATATTTCTAAATATATATATTACAAAAATAAATATTTCAAATGTTTAAATAAAAAAAATGTAAGGCTTTAAAAAAAATGGTTAAATGTTAATATTTTCAATTTTTAAGATGTCGGTTCACAGAAAGAAGCCTGCGTTGGATTTGCCCGAGTTCCAGTTAAAGTCTAAACTGCAGTGATTCTTGGTCCTACTGAAAAAAAGAATCAGCGTAATGAACTCTGGATTGGCTAACCCAAAATGTTCAGCTATAATGTGGTTTAACTTCAAACTGAGAGTGAATACTAAGGAGCTAAAGGAGCTACATTTGGTTGACACAGCGCAACCCTTACGAATTCTAGATACTCTATGCCAAAAGATAATTTATTTTTTATTTATTAAGAAGTTACAATTAATATAAAATTAACTCTAACTTAAGGCTAAGCACTGGCAGCAGGGGCCTTCGGCTGGAAAAAGATAATTCAATTTAGTTCTTTCCCGATGCGACTCAATTCAAAATTTGTCTGTTCGAGACGAAAACTATTCTCAGAATTGTCATTTGAGCCATGTTATAAACTCAGCTTAATTTTCTGATTTTTCCTTCATGCAGTTCAAATTGCAGTTCACTGCTTAAAGAAAACCTGCTCGAACCAGTTCGCTGTAAGTTTCGAATAAAAGATGAACTATAATTCGTAAACAGAAAAATCAGGCGACACTCGAACTGGGCAAACAAACAAACAAAAAATAAAACATAAGTTGCAGTGGAAATTTTTCAAATGTTCATAGACACAATTGTTGTCGTTACTGTTGTTGTTGCTGTTGCTGTAGCCATTGTGTCGTCTAGCATGCATACATAAACATGAGAACATTCGAGTAGAAAATCTGCGATTATGAACAAACCGCAGCCCCAGCCGCACCGAGCAATCAAATCAACGTGGGGATCGTTGGTGGGGTGGGGGTGAGTTGTTTTTTTTTTTTTTTTTTTTTGGGTGGGGGTTGATATCTCTCAGCAGAGACATGAGGGCAAGTATTTGTCAACGTAATATTTGCCAATTCAATTAATGCTCATTTAAAGCACAGCAGCAATAGCCCAGGCAGGCAACTGCAGCAGCAACATGATAATCATCGTCATCATTATTCGCATCGCCATCATCATGATCAGCTTCATCAGCATACAAAAGCAGCACAGCTGCCTCTAATAGGCAGACATTATCAGAGGTTATCAAAAAAGATTTAGCATGATTTCAATAAAGAAATAACTGGAAATAATAAGGGTTTACGTAATGATAGATATATGTGCATGTATAGATATGTTTTATATATAATCAGCTGATCGAGAATATATATACTTATACATTTATTCATGTTCGGACGCTGAGCAGCTTTTTGCACCTACTGAACTTCAGAGTCAACTTAATAAATTTGTATTAATTCTATAAATTTTTTGTTTTAATTTACACATTTTTTATACGAGATTTTAATAATTTTAGCTTATCACAAATTTAGTAATAAATTTGATGTGTGATTTTAATTGTATATAATTTTAAATACTTTCAATTAAAAATAAAAATGTATAACTATACCTAATATTTTTGAAGTTAAAAATATTTATTAAAAATTAATTTGATTTGATATACAATTTATCCAGTGCTAAATAAATTGTCAAATATAATACAAAAATTAATATATAATATATAATAAATATGCTCAGGCAAACAAAAATAAAAGTCACTTACTAACTTAAGCAAGTTATTCGAAAATAAATAAGAATAAATTATTAGAAAATAATAATAAAAATACAAAAAAATAAATTGCAATGAATGAAGTGCTCAATAATTAGCTAAAAACTTAAAAATAAAACATGACTTTTTATATTTTTAACTATTTATTTACCAGTTCCATATAAATATATGCAAATTTAACTAGTGTATTTTAATGTATTTTTAATTATGTCAATTTATAATTTTAAAAATAAATATTTAAATTGTTTTGTTTTGATATGCGCAAAATTTTCTAGTAGATCAATTTTATCTTGCATTTATTAATATATTTCAATTATTTTTTAATTATGTGAAAAAAAATATAATTAATAATTTTTTTATTGAATAAAACAGGTCAAAATACATGCAGCAATGCAGCAGAACAGTGCTGTGTGTAAGTAAAGCTACAAATATAAATATATGCATATAGATATAGATATATACATACGCTCCCCACGGATTATGTTCCGTACTTTTCCACAATTATTTGGCCTGCAACCAGTCAGAAATGAAAAGGGAAAAAAACAGCGCTCAAATGATATTAGGTTTGAGCTCAGGCAGCGAGATAAAAGCAGTTTTAGGCCAATTGATAAATACCAGAGGTAATAGCACATAGAAGAATTTCTAGCTACTGCTACAAAGAGCAAATTGCACTTTCAATATACATATGAAAATATATCTTATATATATATATATATATATGAAAATATATCGTATATATATCTGTATATATACTTCTGCAAATAAATAACTCATATTAATCTCTGCCTTAGTTAAGTGCGAGTGCCTTAAAAAGTCTACTTAAATTCCAAATCCAATTGAAATTTTCGACGTAGCTGTATAAATCGTTGACTCAATTGAAAGTGCCAACCCCTCCCTCCCCCCTTTCAGCCATCGTCGCATCCAGTGCTCGTCTCGCTGGCGTTCGGTGGCTCCGAGTCGAGCGCCCCCAATGATTTGCTATAAAAGCCCCAGCGACAGGGCAGTCAATCATTAGTTTTCACTCTGGTGCCAGTCACAGCTAAGCTAAAAGACAATCCCAAGTCAAAAACCAACAAATCCTGCAAATATGAAGAACGCCGTTGCCATTCTACTGTGCGCCTTGATTGGCCTGGTAAGTGTGACACGCCCACACCCACGCCCACGTTCCCTCTAGCTAAATCCCACTGTCGTGCAGGCCTCCGCTGCTGAGTACAAGCTCCGCACCGCCGAGGATCTGCAGAAGGTGCGCAAGGAGTGCGCCGAGACCAACAAGGTGACCGATGTCCTCGTTGCCAAATACAAAATCTTCGAGTATCCCGACGATGAGGTGACTCGCAACTACATCAAGTGCATCTTCAACAAATTCGATCTGTTCGACGACACCAAGGGCTTCAAGGTCGACAACCTGGTTGCCCAGCTGGGCCAGGGACGCGAGGACAAGACCGCGCTCAAGGCCGACGTAGAGAAGTGCGCCGACAAGAACGAGCAGAAGTCGCCGGCCAACGCCTGGGCCTACCGCGGCTTCAAGTGCTTCCTCAGCAAGAACATGCCCCTGGTGCAGGCTGCCATCCAGAAGAAGAACTAAACGTTCCCCAAACAATGTCCGCCGCTCCACGAGCTGGCGCATCCCATCAAGCAATCGCCGCCAGCAATTCGAATGATGCGCGCGCGCTCCACACAAACTTTTTGTGCTATTTGCTGCATTTTCTTTAAAATTGAAATAAAAATCGTATAATAGCGAGCTATAAAGCCAACATTTATTTTATTTTGAAACACACTACATAGCTATATATATATGTATATATATAATGCTTATATAATGCCGAACACTATAATAATCCGGCCAATGAAAAGTTCATCCCAAATTGTGACCAGCCAAGGGTCTCCTCCTGCTCCTCAGCATCTTCTTCCTCCCAAAACCTTCTCCCACCCAAAGGAAAGGCATAGACAAGTTGTTTAATTCGTTTATATTTCTTCATCTTTTTCGGTTTTTATCAAATTTTTCTTGTATACTCTTATGTATATATATAGATTAATTTTTTCGGAAACATAAGCAAGATTTATAAATTATCTTGATTTTTTTTTGCTTTTATTTTTTATTTTTTTTTGGGTTGTTTTCCATCTTTTCCTTTTGTCAGCAATTTTCTCATATTCTTTTTTTCTTTATATTTTTTTATCCTCTTCTTTTTTTGTTTCGGCTTCTTTAGTACTTCTTTTATTTTTTATTCTGCTTTTCTGTCTTCTTTTTTTACATTATTATTTTTTTGCTCTCCTCTTTTTTTTTAGTTTTGCAGTTTATATATATATAAATATATTACATATTTATATATATATATATATGTATATAGTTTTTATGAAAAATTAAAAAGTGTGATAAGGGGTGTTTTGTGGTGTTTGGGTGCTTCAAAAAACATTATAGCCAAGTTACGTTTTTTTTTATATATATATATATTTTTCTTTTTTTCCTTGTCGATTTTCATTTTATTGGGTTTCATCATAATTTTTTTTTGCGCCTCTGCAGTTGACTTTTTTTTTAAAATTATTATTTCTATGTATAATATTATTTTTTGTTGGCGTTCTCTTGTATTCTTTTTCTTTTTTTTTTATTAGCAAAGAAGTTTTTGGCAATAAAATGTTTTTTGAAATTATATATTAAAAAAATCTGAAATCAAATATTGATTGGATTAAAGAAATGTGTTAAAAATAAAACTAATTAGTTGGTATTTAACTGATCCCGAATTTAGAAATGCGACGAAGACAGACGAATCTGGCACAGTGGCGTGCCAAAATGACAAAGAACGGATAATTGTTATTGTTATTAACAAAACACGCACGTGTGTGAACGATTTAGATGTACAAATATTGTTGTATAGTTCAGTGTCTTATAAAAAGCTATATATATACATAGCTGGCTAATGCAGTCCAGTTTTCATGGGCTTCATAGAAAGATTGTTTTGGCTAACTAATCGAAGGCAGGCAATATACCTTATGGCAGTTGGAAGCGGACTGTTTCGTATTTACAAATGAGGGCATATATGCTATGGTAAATAATAAAAGTGGTCAATTCCTTATTGGATTTGAGCACTTCGTTTCATTTTACAAGGCATACCCAGTCAGACTATAGTTGTTTTTTTGATTATCATCAGTCAACTTACCTTACTAAATATAAGTTAAGAAAACAAAAATCAATACGGCGCATAATAATTGGCGCGTCCGCGGTAACCTCTTCTGAAACGAAAAACAGACCGGAATTAGCCAAAACAACTTAATATCGCACTATGTATATATTTAACTCTTACATTGCGCGTCGAGCGCCACGAAAGGTTGAATGACAGCAGGCGCGGGAGACGCGAGCTCCTCGGCCACGGAAGCTGCCGCGTGCAAAACGATTTGTGGTTGAGAGTCCAGGTCGATTGGTTCGCTTCGACATGACCTGCAGGAGGTAAAGTAAAGGAACATTTACTATAAACACTTTCACATATATATTTATAGCACTCGCCTTAATTTGACGTCCTCGGAAGAGTGTTTCGTTCATGGCCAGCGCAGTTTCCACATACTCTTTCGACCCAAATTCAATGTAGGCAAAACCTTTGGGATGCCCATCAGCCTTATTGCATAGTATGGTAACACGATTAATGGTCCCACAACCATGGAAATGTGCTTCCAACTCCTCGGCAGATGCGCCATAATCAACATTACCCACATACACGGACCGTGTGTCAATCTCCTGTTTCTCTTCAAGTGAAAGCGGCACAGTGGCCAAACCGGTTGTTGAACCGCCGGCCATTTGTTTGTCTACCTCTGATTGCATTTGCTTAATTTTTTCAGCCTCCTCCTCCATTTCTTTGACGCGGGCCTTAATAGCCTCCAGTTCTGGATCGATTTGCATACTACCCTCCTCCTTTAATTGTTCAAATGGAAATTTTGAATATTTTAGCCACTTTTTTATTTATTAATTATTAATAATGCCAAGAATGCGTAGTTTTAGCCAACTTGAAATGCGTTTGGGGAGACGACGCTTCAAAAATGGCTGCCGCTTTGTTACGCGAGCTTTTTGAGCAGACAGAAGCTTTTTCTGCGAATTTTGCTGTGCTTTGGCATTCAAGGCGAATGGGAAAAAAACTGGTTTGTTGGCGCCTCACGCTTACCTCTGTTTCAGTCACGATCCCAGTCTCCTGTTCGCCGTTGGTCTCTTCCAGAGACTCCAAAAGCTGATCCTCGTTTAAAGTAATATCTTCATCAGCCATTATAATTATTTTGTATTGATTTGTGTGCTTTTTAGGGGGAGTTTTGAACTTTGGTGTTTTGTTTATATTTACTAAGCTTAACTTTGTCGCGTAAAAGCTTACTGCGGCACTGTGGTAGTTATCGATATTTGTAATTCACTGCAAAGAGAACGTGTGAAAGAGCAGGCATAAAGCCGATTAATTAGGCATGCTCAAAGAGAGGCGCACTTCATGGAAATAGTACGTGTCATAAGTTCACAATTTGGCGCTATTATTATTTTTAATTAAACAGCAGTACAATGGGTGTTGCACATTAATATGCTTTGAATGTATGGATACACAGAAACATTTGCACGCATAAAATTACAATTTAAGCAGCACTTACGTCAAAATACAAGGCAAGGCGCTACTGCTGCTGACGTTTCTGCGTTCGCTCAAAATGGCCGCTACCCAAAGATAATCCGCACGCTACCAGCGACGGAAATAACTATGTCTTAATATTAATTTTGATAATTTGCCACTTGAGCTGTATTAATATTTATAAATTTCACACTCTCGGACACTAACAGCAGCAGTTAAATTTACTAATATTTCTGTATTTACAATTGTCCGACAGATTTTTCACAGAAACAATTTTGTCAACGCAAAAAAACGCAGCGAAAATATATTCGCCTCAATGTTAGGGATGAGAGTTTTGAAAATATCGCTTAGAGCATGACAGCTATCGATAACAAACCTACTGTGTTAACTAAACAAAACCTTAATCAGTTTTCTATTAACATGAACGATTCTGACTCAGAATACGAAGAAACCGAATATTTGGTGTATGCTGACTTTAAAAATCAACTTGCACCGCATCAGTTAAAGCATGAGGATGCTGCCATTCGCATAATTGCTGTTGAAAGCGAGACGCCGATGGCTGAGATCAATGGCAACATATTTAAAGGTACACCGTGTTGCTTGCAGCATGTGCGTTGTTAGAGCAAACGACTAATTTTGATTAACAATTACATATTTGCAGGTTCCTATGACATGGCAATGGGCACAAATGTGTTTTTTGAAAAAGATACCAACAGCGCATCCGGTGATCCACTTTATGAGCCAGATTGTCGGCAGCAATATAAGTATCTAAACAAATCCAACAAGGTCATCTGTTTTGAACGGGTTTACGTTGAGAATATACCTCAAGATATTAAGCCGGAAGAAGAACAGCAACAAGCGGAACCAAAGCCACATAGCCTAAAGCTAAATATCAACTACAAAGAAGCAATTGACAAATTTGTCGAAGATCTGTAACAAATGTATGTTCCCATTAGAGATGGGCGCGTGTCTTAGCATAATACACATAAGAGAGCTTGGAGATGATCGTGTGCGACTCGTCTTTAATTTAAACTAGAAAGCTTATTTAATGAAAATATTAACTTAAAATATGCTAGATATTCATTACAACTCCTAATTAGAAATAAAATTTTAAAATTATTGCATACTCTTCACACTTTCAAGTAGAATGCACAACATGCGTAACACGCTTCCATCTCAATTAAACAACGCCTTTACTAATTTGATAATCTTTGGCAGTAAAATATGGAAAACGTACTCGAACCACCTGAACCATCTATAAACCTACGCCAGTTCCTAGAGGATTATTCGAGGAGTTTAAACTGCCCAGACGAGAAAAATGCAGAAAATATTCCCTTCTACTTGGCAGAATTCTCACCTGTCTCTGCGGAAGTGGCAGCCAGCTGTTCCTTGCAGCTGCTCGCTGCCCCGGAGGACAATATAATCAACACATTTGAGCTTGGCGCCGAAATACAGCGTCCGAATGTCACAAAGCCACAAATGGATAAACCTGTGCCAAAGACCTTTACAGCCATAAGTGGGCACAAGGCGAAGTCTCGGAGTAATCCATTCAGCCGAACACAATACAGTCATCGTTTGACTTCCGCGCCTTTGCCGAATGGCGATTTGCCACATCAAGTGATAATGTGGAATGAGGAATTCGAGCTGGAGCTAACCGTTCGGTTTTACAGACCACCGCGTGCTGCGCACCGTGGATTTAAGCTGGAACGCCCCGTCTTTGCCGAGGAGTTTATCTGCCTGGGCACCAATTTCTTATCCGAGCTGCGCGACAAAATCTCCTGCATCTGTAATGGCAAACGATTCGTCGATATCAGCGAACAGCCCGAAGCGCCGCTGCCTGTGCTCGACACAGATCCCGGCTACTTTTTCATCAATGGCGTCTTCTACAACGATACACGCAATCCCAACAACTGCGACTACTCCGAAACTGTGATCAAGTGGGCGAGCACGGCACAGGGCCTGGAGAATGAAGACTTTCAGGTGGCTTCAATGGAGGCGACGCGCTTCATAGATCTAACCATTAGCCCGGGTGCACCTGTGCAGTATCTGCATCACGGCAACTGCGAGCATTTGTTCGTCTTCTCACAGGTGGAGGTGTTGAGGCCACGGAGCAAATACATTTATCGCAGTATCTATCCCTTTATGCGCGCCTTCAACAACTTCAATAGGCGCGTTTGCTATATGTGCGGCCTGCGTGGCTATTATTTCATTGTGGAGCAGTCGCGCAGGCAGCTGCACGATCCCTCCTATCTCTGTCGCACTTGCTACTTCAGCTTCAACTACGTGAACGGCAAAAAGGTGGGAGAGTTCAAGGCTTACAGGATATACGCTCTGGCGGATCTGCCCGACGAAGAGTCCGATTGCCAGTCGGCAGAGATTCGGGACAGCAGCAGTGAAGGCGACTTGGATGAAGTCATTTGATTATAAATATATATATATATATTTTTTTTATTGTAATTTTTAATATTAATTTTATTTTGATAAAATATATGCAAACATAAATTAAAGATACTGTTGTCTGTTTTGTGTTAAATAAATGTCAATACACGTTGTAACAATAGTTAAACATATGCCGCACAGTTCAAGTGATCTATATATATATATATCATTTATATATATCTAGTATAATAGCAAAAGTTAGTTCTGACATTAGGAATCAAATGCATATATATATATATATATATATATATATATATATATATATATATATATATATATATAGTATAACACAAATATTTTGAGCTTATGTATAACATTAATTTATACAAATACTTTTCTTTAAAGAGCACACACATACATATATCGTATATATACATATATATATATATATATATATATAGTATAAATTAGTATCAATATCAATTAGGCGTACAGACTTTGACCAAGACCAATGGAAAACGAGTTAATAGACTAATTTTGGCCAATAACATATGTGTATTCTATTATATATATATATATATATATATATATATATATATATATATATATATATATATATATATATATATATATATATATATATATATATATATATATATATATATATATATATATATATATGTATATGTAAGAATACAAATATACTTAATACAGTTATAGATTAAAAACATACATATCCACAGTATTCATTATGGTATATGTATATATATACTATATATAGTTTGTGCGTGCTTTAATTGCTTGTTTACAAATGCAACTGAAACACTAGTCACGTTTATTTCGTTTTAACTATGGCCTGTATGTGAGTGTTTGTTTCTTTGTTTGTTTACGATCTCAAGATCACGATCAAGCAATTCCAATTCCGACTATATATCTATATAATTTGTGGCAGTGCCGTTGAATTGTGTCGCTGCCTCTTAACCTTCTTTGGTTTCTTACACTGGATTTAAAGCTGATACCAGGGCCGCCGTTCGCCTAGCTTTGAAATACCAATTCACGCTCAACGGACAGATATTCGAGCATTTGCGCCGGCACTGGCAGCTGGGCTAGCTCGCTGACTGGCATCTGACTCTGGAGTACGCGTCGACACAGATCCTGCAGCTTGGGCATGTTCAAGTAGCGACTCAATGGATACTTAAGTATCACTGGAAATGGCGGCTGCATCTCGTTCGGCACCTTCACGAAGCACACGAAATTGTCATTGGTGCAGCGATGCAAAATGTCCTCAATCATCTCGACAATCGATTCATACTTCAATTCCTCGAAATGCCAGAACTGATCTCGATATTCCAGACGATAGTGCAGCGTCACGTTCAATATGCGAAAGCTGAGCGTGAAATGAGAGCCGGTCGACTCCGAGTCACGCACCAGAAACGAACCGGTGGGCTTATCGCTCAGCTGACGCTGCGAGTCCCGTCGCGAAATCTCGCCCCAGTACCAAACTTGACTGCAAATAAAAGAAAGTAAGAAATTATGCTAATTCGTCATCTCTTAGATCGTGATTCATCACAACAGGTTTTTCACATACTTGAGCATTTCGGAGCAGGCCTTGTACATGACCTCATTCGGGGCCTCCTGTTGCTCCAGCCACTTTTTGCGTATGAAACGCATATAGTCATGGGTGAAGGGCAATGTGGGCTCCACACGTATGGGTGGCGCCAGAAATTCGTACATGGCATCTGTGGTGCCGCCATCACAGTCACAATCATCGCCCATGGAGTGCCAGTTACGCAGTGCACTGAGTCCCAATCCCATTTTCTTGCGTATACGCGAGAACATATTCTTCTTATCTTTACGCTTACGCAGAGCGCCACCCAGACTACTGCTATTGCTATCGGATGCTGCTGCACTTGAACAACTGGCCTCCATGGCGGCGCCAAGTGGTTCATTGTTGTTGTTTTGCAGATGAGCTGATTGGGATCCGCCTGCGGTCGTGGCAGTGCCACCAACTGTTGAACTCGAGCTGGCCAACGCTGAATCAGACTTCTTGCGTCGGGTAAGCGAGTAGAACCAGTTGCGCTTCTCCTTTGTGGCAGACGTTGTACCAGCGGCTACGGAGCATATTGAAAGCGAATACATCATTCATTAAGTGTAGTCTATAATAGCAGTATCTAATGCTCAGCTGGGATTAGACTAGCTGGACAATAGTTGAACTGAAAGTTAATATATTCACCCTGTTCATCGCTGCCGGCATCTAGGATTTCCTGGCTGGCTGCATTTCTAGATCGCTGCTGAGCTGTGGATGCGCTAGCAGTGTGCGCTGATCCACTCCCACTCGCATTGCCCTCAGCAGCACTTTGGCCTTGGTTTTGGCTTCGTGCATTTGAGTTATTCTCACCGTTACTCATTATGACCAATTGTCCGAGCGAGTTCTATTTGGTTGGTTATATCCGTTGCATTATCACATAATTAGCCATACTAGGAATTCGGATGACTAAACTTAAATTTTAAGTGATAAGGAAACTATTTGTTTTCGTTTTCGTTGGAGTAGTATACAAGAAGTGGTAGAGCTCTCAGTGAGGGATGTTCGAGTTATCGATACTTTGCGTGAGTACAAATGCAACAATTGCGGTCAGTTGTGGTGCAATACCCTGTAACAGACCATTGTGTGCACGCATAAATAGTAAATACAAATTTTTGTAAAGTGATATAAAAGGAAAACATTTCTGCAATTTATTATGCAATTTTTGCTTATTTGTGAAACTTTAGTCATTAAAATATCGATTGTTCAACTTTTTGCATGCATTTGTACTTCATAATATACCCGGTTTGTATTTGTTAGAGATGAGGTTTCCTCACAGAATTATTACACGATAGGTTTTTTGCTTATCGACAAGCCGCCGATAACACAGTCATCCACATGCAAGCTTGCAATATGTTTTAAATAAGTGGACAATTTAAGCAGAATGCACAACTTTCCCATCAAAGTGGATTTATCCAACTTCTTCAGTGATGAACGGCAATGCTCGCTGGTCTTAGTTGATGTAACTTGGGCAAATGTCAAGGATCTGCAAGATCACATACAAAAGTTGTTCAATTTGGTAAGTACATGTTTAATTAATTGAAAATTGAAGCCAAATTGTTATTTATATGCAGAAGGACATTAGTTTGCTGACCAGCGATGGATGTTATTTGCCTCCAAAAGAATCCATCAAAGTAATCAAATCATCGCAATCGCTTAAAGCTTTTCAACTGGATCCAACTGTTAGTTCAAAGGAGGATGTTTCCCATTTCGCTGAAACAAGCAGAAAACGCAAAAATCGATCAGCCGAAACGGAAAAGGACTTTACCAGCTCCACGCCAAACCTACCCAAGCGTTCTAAATGCAAAACTATACCAAGAAATGAGGCCACTTATGTCGAGCCCGTCTCGATCAAAGACGCTACAGAAGCATTAATGCAAGATGATCAGAAGGCCCAAGATGTTACCAATAAATCAACTGCCACGGCTACTGAGTCCAGCACATCGAACCTATCGAATCGAACTACTAGAAATTTTAGCAGCTTTAACAAAAAAAGTGTTTCAAATAATCACATTATGTATAAAGACGATGGGCAGGAGGAAGATATGCCAGCAAATGGCGAAGCTGTGGAGAAGAGCTTGCAATCCAAAGCCACAGCGCCTGAAATAGAATTTCGCAGTCATCTAATGGAGTTGGATGCGAATTCTGTGCGCATCTTTAAGTTGCCACGCAAACAGGGAGCCATCAAGATTATTGAGGAAATTGTAATTCCAGCCAAGGCACCTCAACCCGAGCAGAAAGAGGAAGAAACACAGCCGGAGCCAATGGAGGAGTCATCGAAAGCAGCGACTACACCAATTAAAGCTGACTTTGAGCAGAAGCCAACCACACCTAAAAGTCCACCTCAGCTTCCGTTAGAGGTCTCGCAGAAGGCACCAGAATCTGAGGATAGATCGCAGATCGATGAGCCAATGCAGAGTCTATTGGACTCCGACTCGGAGGATGATATTATGGTGTTGGATGATACAAATCTGGATGACTCCGACTCCGATGTGCAAGCGGTGCTACTAAAGGATGACTCATTGGACATCATTCAAGACATGCTACAAAATGCAGCGCCCTTAGAAAGTTTACCCAATGTGGGTGAGACGATAATCTTTAAGTTGGCCAAGACAAAGGGAGCACAGCAGCCAACAGCCGTTACGAATAATATAGCGGGCACCTGTTCCTACGTTAATCGTCGCACGAAATTCATCACAATTGCTGTAATTGGTAAGTGCAGTCACGAGATAAGAAAAACTGTATGAAATTCAAATTCCATTCAATTTTTAGCATACGTCGACAAGTTTTCTGATGTCCTGGAACAGTATTCCAGCCGTCTGGACGATACATCAGATTCGACGCCCGTCTTAAGTGTTAACTTTCGAGATTTAATTGAGGCCAAGGTAATTGTGGCCTCTGTGGATTAGGCAGACATTTGCCAATCCTTACGTTTTAATATTTTTATAATTTTCCGTAATTTGTTTTATGTAAACGATCATCAATGTAACATAAATGTGTGTGTGTGTGTGTGCACGTGAGTTAAGAAGAATCCACGAATGTTTTCTTGTCTCAGACTGTACGCTTTTTAATTTCCTCCAATAGCTCATCGGCCTCCTCTGCGGTCTTAACGCGCAGCAGCATAGACATCGCCTTAGCTTCCTCGGGTGTTGGCATACACACCATCATGATATTGTTCTTGCCCATTCGCTGGCAGGGCAGACCATTGATCAATAGCAGATTGACCAGGATGTTGCCCAGATTGGTGTCGGCACGCACCAACATTTGCGTCTTCTCCGAATCCTTGACGGGCTTCAAGTATAAGGTGCCCACGCCACGCTCAACAAAATCGTTATCCTTCTTTACAAACACCTTGCAGCGTTTGGAGTAAACAGCATCGTCTTCGACTACCTGAAGCAGTTGGAATGGTAAATGGAATTAATAGCAGATTAACTGTTTAGGTAGTTGACAGTGTTACCTTGTTGAACTCTACTATTGGCGGCTTATCTTCATCATCGTTGTTGGAACTCAAATCATCAGCATTCGGCTTGGGAAAGTTAAAAGACGTCGCGCTGCTTGCAAAGAAGCCACTGGGGGCTGGAATCTTTGTGTCGCTGGATGGCTTGGTAAAGCCGGTGAAAACAGACGTGGTTGACTTATCATCCTTGAGTCCAAAAGTGAATCCATTCGACTTGGACGGAGTGCTACCCGTAGCTGGGGTTACAGCAGGCGCATCTGTGCCCCCAAAGAAGAATCCCTTCTTGGGCGGCTCGTCCTTACCTTCGGTAGCTGGTTTGGCACTGAAACTGAAAATGTTCGTTGCCGAAGTTGTGCTGGACGTTGCCTCCGACTTTGTTGGCGTGGTGCTTGTGGGCTTCGGTATATTGCCAAACGAAAAAAATGGTGTTGTTATGGGGGTTGTGGTGGCACAAGTTGTTACCGTCGAGCTCGGTTTCTTGCCAAATATCGAAGACGATGGAGTTATGTCGGTGGATGTTGTCGGGGTGGACTTGGTAAAGAAGAAGCCGCCTGCCGGAGAAGCCGCTGTCGTTGCACTGTCTGCTGCAGTAGTTGTTAATGGTAGTGGCGTTGGCGTTGGTGTTGGTGTTGGTGCTGCTGCTATTGTGGCCGTTGTTGTCTCTGTTGTCTTTACAGGACTCTTCGATAAATTGGTTTTACCTTCATCCTGCTGTCGCAGCTCCTTCGCATACTTTTCGTAACTTTCGAATACTGGACTCAATATACAGTACGGATTCTTGTCCATATGCTCCTGCAGAAACTTCATTACAGCCATATTCAACTCTGCGACACTATCACGATATTCCTTTGAGGCGCTAATAGCATTGCATGCCGCTGGCTTCTCTGCGGGCACAGCTGGCTTGAATATGGAGCCGGACGGCTTTAGCAGATTGTTACCTGATACGTTTCCAAAGATCGAAGTTGCACTTGGTCCAGTCGTTGATGCCGTCTTGCTGGTGTTAGTTGTTAAATCGCTTTTGATATTTGTGTCTCCTATTAATGGTTTAGCTGGTAAAGGAGTTGATGTTGCATCACTCTTAGCAAGACTAACAATGGGCTTTGGTGAACTATCAGCAGCTATTGAAGATGCTGCAGTTGATTGTGCAACAGGAGGTGGAGCTGCAGCAGCAGCCGGCATTTTAGAAAGGAATGCAAACGGAGTGCCGGGTGCAGCAGCTGCTGCTGGTTTGCCGAAACCTAAAATTACAATATATATATATATTATATATATATATATATATAAATATATATATATATATATATATATATATATATATATATATAAGCATATATTATGAAGGAAACAAAGACATTTGGCACACACCTGAAAAGCTGCTAAATACAGTTTTACTTGGACCGTCGCCGGCGTCATCGCCATCTGATGTGCCGGTTAGGGGCTTACGCCTTGTCGCCTTCTTGATAACGCGTGCTTTTAGTTCTTCAGGCGGCGCTGACCGGAATGTGCCGCGCTCCTCTGGCTCTTCCTCTTGATCCCAGTTTTCATGATTCAGATTTGTTGTCGCTTGCCGCTTACCAGCCATTTGTTATTAATGTTATTACACAAAAAAGGAAAGGTTTCTGAAGGAAATATATATTGTACTGCTTGTTCGCTCAGTAACGAGTGAACACTATAGAGTTCACGGAACTAAACAGCTCAACTTTCTTGTTGCAGTTCTTTTAGTTCATTGAAGAACCACAAAAATAGCGTGAAAAGGTAAGAAATTTAAAATATATATATTACGTTATATGTATCAATGTACAAAATATGTTCAATGTTTTATAATTCTGAATATTTTATTAGTATTTCATTGTCAAAATTTGTTTTAGGGTCCATGCTAGGTTCAGGTTCAGGTTTTAAGAGTGGAACTTTATGTGGCCAGCCCTGAAACTCATTGCCACTGTGCTGGCTGTACGATTTTTGTACTTTGGCCATTTTTAGTACTTTTTGGATCGTAAAGAGTTGACAACATTGCTACATTATACGCGACAACGACGACGACGCCAGCAGAGCAGCAAAAATTGCAATATCAATAATATTTAATCCTAACTCCGACCCGGGCTAGTCGTAAATAAAAAAAAAAATACATAAAAAATCGCCATACATATAATATATTCAATTGTTTAGCAATGATTGTGTTAGTGATAGCAATGTGACAAAAACCGTTGCAGTTTTGGGTGTAAATATGCGCGGCGCATTTCTCTACTACTGTAACATTAATTGCGCTTCGACTTCGACTGCGACTGCGACTCGAATTTTGCTGCAAGATGAGGCGATCAGGTGGCGCGCCTAAAAAGTGTACGACAAACAGCAAAAAAAGGTTTGTGCGTAAAATAACTGTGCAACGGCAGCGTGTGTAAAGGTATATAACATAAAAATTAAAGAAAAGGAATAACGTGAAAAATTGCTGCCTAAAGGAAGAGAGTAATAAGTGAGTGCGCCCATACAGACGAACTAACGTGCCAACACCAATACAAACGAATACACACACACACACACACATCCATAAACACGAAACGCGCACGAAGAGAGGGCAAAACGTAAACGTTGTCGTTGTTATCCTGCTTATTCCTGTTGCCTCGTCGCGTGATCCTTTATTGTTGCCCGCAGCAGCTGTGTCGTCGTCATACAAAACACATTCGTCGTGTCCGGGTCGTGTTTCAGCTTTGCCTTGCAGTCGTCGTTACTCGTTTAGTTGTTGCTGCTGTTGTTGTTGTTGCCTGGGTGTCCTTGAAGTTCGCCAGTGTGTGCAAAATTACAAAAAAAAAAAAATAAAGCAAAGTAAAGTAAAGAGAGAAGATACTGAAAGTGTGCCTAGCAGCAACAACAATATACAAAATGCCGCCAGCTTTAATTGGCATCGGCGAGTTCGTGGAGGAGACGCGCGACGATTATAATTCGCCCACCACCTCCACGTTTGCATCCCGCATGCCGGATTGCCGTCAAACGATTAGCATATTGGAAGAGGTAAGCATACACTCTCGCGCGCGCTCTCTCTCTCTGTCTGTCTCTGTCTCTCTTAAGTTCAAGGTAGCTACTCAATGATCCAGCGTTACGTACACTGCTTATACATTATTTTTGTATACATACATATGTATATGTACATACGTACAGTCTATAGTCGCTCTCCCCCACAAAAACAATTTTGTTTATTATGTATTTTCACAATGCAACCTAGGGAAAGCAAAAAAGGTATTGCATTAAATTGGCGCTGAGCCAAACGAATCCCACACTCCCCCACATCTCGCTCTCTCTCTCTCTCTCTCTCTCTCTCTTTCTCTCTTTATACAATTTGCATTGGTTCTGGCGATTGCAGGTGGTTTCTTCTCTTCGTTTCCATTAAAAGTCATAAATAATGAAAGTGCACATTCTGAAATCAATGCAGCTGGGTCGCTTGGTTGCTTGGTCGCTTCCCCCAAGTTCCCCAATTTGTTCGTTGCCACTCGAGAACGCAACGTTTTATTTTTAGTCATTGCAGCTGCTGTTACTCCCCATAAAAAAAACCACACACACACACATACACATTCCTATGCATGATAAAGGCAAGTGCGGGCGGAAAGGCGTCTGATAAAGCAGTCGCTAGCACAGTTAGCTTAAAGCTGTTGCTTGCATTCTCGCGATCGTAGCTTATCAAGCATGCAAGCACAGTATAGGCGTGGCATTCCACATTGAATTGGTTCCAATTTGTCTCTTAGAATAATAGCTATAGTTTAGCTCTTCAGCTAAAGCTGTTCCCTAAAATATTTCGCTGTGAAATCTTGCGGCGCTCCAATTCTTTTTGCTAAAATTAGCCAGCAGACGGACGCACTGTGGCCTAAATATAGCAATATAACATGAAAAAGGCATATCAGAATATAATTTATTGGAATTTAGTGATTAACTCTTTGCCTGAGCTTTCACTTAATGTGTGCTTTAAATTAATTGAAGAGAAGTTGATTCAATTGTTAATATAAATATAATTGTAATTGTTAATATAAATAAAAATATATATATATATATGGGTTAATTTATATATATTTAATAATATATTTGTTTCGCTTTTAGCAATTTATTTTAGGGTTTTTTTTTTAAAGTAAATAAATATAAGTAACAAAAATGAAATTATATTTAAGGAGCTTAAAGCGCAAAAAATAGTATATATTTATAAATTGTTAGATCAAATAATATATATTTTCTTATTCATTTGAAAGTCTGTTAAGAATTCCAATAACATATTTTGGAGATCTTTTGCACCACTGTGCAACAAATTAGCTTAAATATTTCTTATTTTTGTGTTTGTAGATTTTCAGCATTTGCCGTTTGACAGCAAATCAAATTTTTAATATAATTTCAGTGATGGGTCTGCCAATGCGCGACCCAAAAGTCTAACAAATCAATAAATGAACCCATAAGACGAACGACACACCTTTCATATCATTTCCTTTTATTTCCTTTCATTTCATTCATTTATGTCTTTGTTTTGGCTCGGCCCCAAAATAGAATTGTTATTCAATCAAGCAAGAAGGCCATATATGTGCATATATATCTATAGACACAGATGATTGGCCTATATATATATATATATATAGATATATACAAAAAATATAAACTAGTTAATAAATTCTTCGATAAGCGTATTATTTACAGTCAGTCGTCAAGCTTATATTTTTTTTTTGTTTGTTATAAAAAATATAAATATAATGCGGTTTTCTGTTAAATAAAAAAAAATAGAAGTAACTTGAGCAGACATTTAACCGTTTTTTTTTTTGTATTTCCCCTGAACTTCGTCTCTTTTGTTATCAAGCCACACACAACGGAATATCAGAAGTAAGAATAAAACTAAAAAAAAAAAAAAAAAAAAAAAAAACTCACTCGGTTGCTAGAAAGAGAAACGGAAACCAGTTGTCGAGGTTGACCAACTTAAGAATTTTTCGTTATTGTTCTAAGCGATTTGCGTTCCAAATATTTGCCATCAACTTTGTTTATATGAACATGACTAATCTTTATTAGCACGCTTTAAACATCTTTTCGCAGCTCGCTTATCGCGCAGCCCACTCACCTTTTTTTTTTTTTGCTGTATTTATGCCCGCTCACGAGCTGCAAAAGGGGGTGTATTGGCTGGCTGTATTTACTGTATGAATGCTAAATATTTCATTGCGGTTAAAGTGAGAGACTTGATATATAATGTATAATATTTGTGGGTATAGTCGGGTATGCCCAGCCGGGTATTTATATCTTTCATAGTTGTAGAGCTACAATTACCAAATTTTTCGTGTGTGTCGTTCTGGGCATTATTTACAGGTTTTTCGAAGCAGTCTCCTTGCATAGATATATTTATATATCAGATAACCATTTTAACCCAAATTGAAAATAAAATATATATTAAGCTGAGTATTATGCAGTCAGTTATACTCTATATGAAATATATATTTACCAGAGTATTAAGCAGTCAGTTATACCCATTTTTTGGTAAAACTTTTATAACACAAATACCTTTCGCGTTTCTAAGTATCGCTAAATTATATATACCAGCTGAAATATTTATCTAATCATTGTTTTTTATTCCAATATTTCTGCACAGTAAAAGTTATTAAATTCATAAATTTACTTTTGCTTCCTCAATAGTTTTTTTTGTTTTTTGTGAGAGCTGAAAACTTTTACGAATTATGTAGAAGAGAACTTTGATTGCACGCGTCACTAATTCAATGAAATGAATTAAAATTAATTGAAAAAGTCAAGAGGTTAAACAAGCCGAGTCAAGTGTGGAAAAAAAAATGAAATAAAAAACGCATCATTTCAATTAGGGGAACAATTTTTGGATAAATTATCTTATGCAGCTTATACAACAAGCTAGATAACTAACTGGATAACAATGCTAATTATTTCTATATTTTTCGCTCTCTTTACAGCGTTTGGAGTTTGATCGCGAGGGCCTGACGAAGCTAAAAAAGGCCGTCAAAGCCATACACAACTCTGGCAATAGTAAGAGACATATACAATTAACACGTATTTATATATATATATTAATTTATTTAATTTTGTGATTCATTTAGCTCATGTGGACAATGAAATGTTTATGGTGCGCGCGTTGGAGCGTTTGGGCGGCAAGGTCATTGATCAGGATGAGCCCGATATTGGGGCGGCGTTTCTCAAGTTCTCAGTGGTCACCAAAGAGCTCAGTGCGCTAATGAAAACACTGGTAAGTTCCAGAGAAATCTATATATATAATACCAAGAAACTTTACATTCTGAAGAACCATAAAAATTCAAGATAAGCCACCTATTTGTTTAAAGTTTACAATGACATAAAATAGCTGATAAAGCTTATTAAATAAGCATATTGTATTAGGACTGTATACGTATGATTGATTAGGAATTTAAAAAAAATGGGAATATTATATCAATGTTTTTATTATTAAGTCCTTGTTAGAGTGAGTGTCAAGTTAGCTAGTTAGAACTCTATATATTTCTTATTAATGCTAGTATATCAAATATTAGACATTATCATTGTAGACCTCAAGACAAGTAACAAGTAGCACTCTAGTTTGTTTAACTAGGTGTCAACGTTGCGCATTTGAAATTTACATTAAAATTAAGACAACAAAAGTCTTAAACTAAGTAAAATAAAGGAAGTCAAATATAGTTTTCGCATTATTAAGTTCACATTAAAGATAAAAGCAAACTTAAAATTAAAAGTTCGTTTTGACTTAACCCTGAATCTTATCTTGTCCCACTTTCACTTGACAGATGCAAAACATCAACAACATTGTCATGTTTCCGGTGGATTCGATGCTGAAGAGCGAGCTGCGCGGCGTTAAGGGCGATATGAAGCGGCCATTTGATAAGGCGGCCAAAGACTATGAGGCCAAGTTTATCAAAATCGAGAAAGAGAAAAAGGCCCAGGCCAAGGAGGCAGGCATGGTGCGTACGGAGATCGATGCCGCCGTTGTGGCGGATGAAATGGAAAAGGAGCGCAGACTCTATCAGCTGCAGACGTGCGAGTATCTGCTGAAATACAAAGAGATCAAAACAAAAACTGGCATTGAGCTGCTGCAGCACTTCATCGAGTATTATCACGCGCTGAATAAGTAAGTTTCACTGTCCGCCAGGCTAAGCCGCAAAAAAACCTGCTGAGCTGCATGCTAATTGGCCCATTTGGTTTTGTTGTTTGTTGTTTACAGTTCCATTGTGTACGCCTTTATATAATCCGATTTATTGATATTGCAGTTACTTCAAAGATGGCTTGCAAACAATCGAACACTTCGGCACGTACATCGGGGATCTGAGCGACAAGCTGCATGTGATCAAGCAGAAGCAGGACGAGGACAGGCGCAGTCTCTTAGATCTGCGAACATTGTTGCGGAGCACGCCGGACTTTGAACGGGTCGATAATGCGCAAGCATCGGAGAATCGTAGTGGTGGCGCGGGTGCAGGTTACTCACTCCATCAGCTCCAGGGCGACAAACATCATGGTGTCACACGGCAGGGTCACCTGCTGAAGAAGAGCGAAGGCAAGGTGCGCCGGGTGTGGCAGAAGCGACGCTGTCGGGTCACCAGTGATGGCTTTCTCGACATATTCCATGCAGATGAATCGAAGCCGCCGACGCGTGTAAATCTGCTCACCTGTCAGATAAAGCCGGTCCCAGATGATAAGCGTGGCTTCGACTTAATCAGCTGTAAGTAAATCTCAAATTACAAATATACAAAAATAATTGTGAATATTTCGTGATCTCCTTTAGACAATCGTCCGTATCATTTCCAAGCTGAGGACGAATCGGATCAGAAGGCTTGGATGGCAGTATTGGTGAATTGTAAGGAGAAGGCTCTAACCAAGGCTTTCCAGCATGCTAATCCGCAGATGAGTCCCAGCTTGGTGGAGCTACAAAAGACAGTGATTCGTTATGTGCAGCTGTTGCCGGGCAACGATCGTTGCTGTGATTGTGGATCTCGCAACGATGTCACCTGGATCAGCCTGAACTTTGGCATACTCGTCTGCATACAGTGCTCGGGTGTGCATCGAGATCTGGGCGTTCATCATTCACGCATCCAAAGTCTTACGCTGGACAATCTAACGACCGCAAATCTCTTGATAGCACGTGCCATGGGCAACAGCACATTGAATGACATTATGGAGGCCAAGCTCGGCAGGGGAAAGCTGAACCACGAGAGCAGCATGTAAGCTAACCAGCCAGACCTTTCTCTCGATATCCTTAATTCATTTGTTTTTGCATTTGCAGGGAGGAGCGATACGATTTCATACGCGCCAAATATGTTGCAAAGCGGTATGTCATGCGCACCTGTGCCGATGACAACGATCTGCGCTGCGATTTGGAGCAGGCGATTGTCAATGCGGACATGAGTCAACTGTTGCAGGTGTGGGCCGAGGGAGCCGATCTCACCTGCTGTTTGCCCAACTCTGATGCGGGCGAAACCGCACTCCATTTAGCTGTGCTGCGCGAGGGCGGTTCCACACTGCACATTGTTGATTTTCTAATACAGAATATGCCGCCCAAAGGCCTGAATAAGGCCACCAATCCGGCCGGTGTCCTAGATGTGACGGGAAAGAATACGCCTTTGCATCTGTGTGCACTTCACGATCGTCGCGAATGCATGAAGCTGCTCTTGCGCTCAGGCGCTGACTATGAGCTGCGCAATTCACAGAACAAAACAGCGCTGGATATTGCCAAAGAGATGGGTCACAATAGCTGCAAGGAGCTGGTAATTAGATCAGCTATCAAAATAAGGAAACTTGTATAACAACTTGTGTTTTTTTTGTTGCAGATTGAATGTGCCATAAAGCGAGAGAAGAGCGCCTTTGATCACATCAACACAGATTGGAATTTGCCCAATGAGGATGGCTCTACAGATTTTAGCGATGATGAAACTGTTATGGATGAGCGTGTAAGTTGAGATACGAAATATATATACTTTCAGAACTTTTAATAAGTAACAAAAGTATTTCAACTCGTTGCAGAAATCTCGTTCGCGTCCACCCAGCTTTGCTGGTGGCGATTCGCCTGTGTTGCGTTCCCGATCATCGACTTGCGATTCGATACAGTCCAGTTCTAGTCCAATTGCCAATTGTCCGAGCCGGCAATTTACGCTGCCTAGCTATACGCAATCGGCGGGCACTTCGCCCAAACAGCACACGAATGTTGGCCAGTACTTGGGAAGTGGCAACAATTTGGGCGTGGTCAGCAGCAATAACAATAGCAACAGCGGCAACGGCGGTGGCTCCAGTCCCAGCTCTGCGTGCAGTCAAAACGTGCGTGGCACTCGGAACAGCTTGAATATGCAGAGCGAGCTGAGTCACGTGGCAGGGGCCCGAAAATCTACGTCCACAGCTAATATGAATTCGCTGAAGAAGCGCACAGCGCCTGCACCGCCGCCCGGTACTTCGGCCAGTATATTCTACGGCACACTACCGCATCCGCCCAGGCATTCACAGAATATGGATGCCAACGATATTCGCTCTATCAATCACAAGAATCAGTCCATGGATGCGTATGGCACACTGCCGCATATGAGGAGCGTGGAGAGCTCGCCAAGGATAACAGGCGGCGTTAGTGGAAGTGGTGCTGGTGGTGGCAATGGCAGCAATAGCAGCTTAATGCCCATGACTACCTTTGGCCATAAACGTTCACCTAGCGGGGAATCGTTGAATCGCAATATTCATTTAGCGGGCGCAAAGCTCGTGCTGCCGCCCACTGGAGAGCTGCCCACACTCAAACATGTGGACAAATCTGCGTTGATGAGACCTAAAATACCACCGCCCGGTCCGCCAGCAGGTAAACTAAACTTGGTCTCATTCTTAAACAAATATAATAATTGTTTTTCTTTCATTCCATTAGAGCGTGAGATACCAAATGGCCAGTCGAATGAGAGCATCAGCTCCATGGATGAGGGTCCGATTGCACCGCCACGCAAGGTAAGTTGTTCGCATCCTTGTAGTTCAGTCTCGAAGTCAAGGAAGAGGCGCGCGCGTGCTTAGTTTTTGTTTCTTATCAATGTATCCATGTGTATATCTCCTGTAATTCCAACAAATTTCAGCGCAAGCAACAGAACTTGTTGAGATTAGAGCATTCCAGCGAGGAAACGGTAAATGCCAGAGACAAATTAATCAATCAATTCAAATCAAATCAAACAAATTTTTGCCGTTCTTGTTGTTGTTCTGTTCCTTGTTTATTTATATCTATAAATTATAATATGTATACATATTTTATTGTTTTTACTAAATATGTGCCGTGTGCATCTACTCTAGAGCTCTTCTAACTCCAATCGCGCATACCCTAAAAAATCAAATTCAAACTCAAAATCAAAAATTATTTTCTGTGTTCTCTTAATCTTTGTTGCACTAACTGAAACATTGTAATATATTTATATATATTTTATATAATTGTCACTAATTGAAGTCTTTGTTTCGTTAGCTTATTAACCAGTCGGGCAATTTCACGGATTATGAGTCCTGGCACACGGATATGGACTCCTCTGGCGGCGGCTTGGATCATTCCGCCGACTCGAATATTTCGTCTAGTGACAATGACAGGTTGAACAGTTCGCCCGATAATCAACTGAAGAATGCAACTGGCTCTGTTTCAAAATTGCATTATGTAAGTTTTTATACATTTCTATAAATTTGATTTAAATTAATATTATTGGTTGCCGTAGAACGGCCAGCGCCGCTGTCGAGCTCTGTACGATTGCGTTGCGGACAACGATGATGAGCTGGAATTTAAGGAAGGTGAAATATTGATTGTGCTTAATGAGCGCACCGATGACGAGAATTGGATGGAGGGCATCATAGAGGGCCAACCGGCGAGGCGTGGCATGTTTCCCGTTAGTTTTGTACATATGCTGCCCGACTAAAGGGGGGCAGCACAGCTCTTCTGACTGTCTTCGTCTGTGTGAGAGTATGATTGTGTAGGTGTGCGTGTGTGCGAGTATGTATTTGTATGATTGCGTGCATGTATTATACATAAAAAGATATTATTTATTACACTTTTTAATCGCAACAACTACAATTATATGTATTATTTTTTTTTATTATTGGCTTAATTTGTTGTGCTATCAATGTGAGCCAAATCATTTCTCTATTATTATTATTATAATTTTTGTAAAGAATACCTATTTAAAGTATACTAAACTTATATGTAAACACTTACTGTGTATATTTAAATCGATATTGCTACCATTTTCTAAAGCATATACTATAAGTAGGCGCCGCTTTGAATTGCTTTTACAACTGAATATGTCCTGCACATGTGTTATAGGCTGTAATATTCAGCTAAACCTACTCATCATCCTATCCTATGGTATATTTAATTAAGTTTAATTGCTAGCCCAAAAGAAAAACACATCACGCTGTCCTCAAAAGTTTATCTCCCAATGCTGTAAAAAAAAAACATTTGTGTGTTTAAATGGAATATCTAAATTGATGAAATTATGTATTGATATATGCTTAACAATACGCTGCCATATACATATATACAGATATATATATATATAAATATGTACTAACAATAAAACAGCCGACTTGGTCTGGCTTTATAAATTACATAGAACGCGTACACAAATTATGTAATACTGTTGATGGATTTAAATGAAAGTTTATAAAACAACGTTAATAAAAAAACGAAGGTTTACTCAGATTAAAGCTTAACTCAATTGCGAACTTAAAACTAAAGCCCAAATGCTACGAACATATTTAAACAAATGAATAATATTAATTATAATACACTTAATGAAAGTTCTATAAAAACGATGTCAACATTTCAACCCTCAGTACCTAGAAGTTGTTACCAATTAAGCACACATATTATATATAAATATATATATTTAATTCCAAAGCGAGTTGTCGAGGGAAAGAGAAACATAGAGTTCTGGAATTGTTTGACTTTGTTGTATACCACACACATCATCATTATATGTATATGTAAACTGTAGATACAATTTTGTTTTTAATGTACACGCTACCCTTTACATTTTGTATACACGTTTCAGTATTTATTTTAGCAAAAAAAACCTTAATATTATACTATAAAACGTATTTGATATTATATTTAAGACAAATAAAAGAAAAACTCAACGCTTATTACATATATACATACATACATATAAGGTTGTGTTTTTACCAAAAAACAAAATTTTATGTTTGAATGAAACGGTAAAGGGTGACCGGTTAAACGGGAATGAATGTACCTAGTCATCATACAAATGAGGCATGGTTGTGCAAACATACTGTCATTCGTATCGCATAAGTATCGATATTAAAGCTATCGACGTGTGCGGTATACACTTGTGGCGGTTTGTAGATATATTATCGAATACTGTCACTAATCTCCAATGCATAAATTGGACTGTGCAGTGCAAATAAAGAATTAACGCGTAAATTGTAATCATTATCTTTGTCCGTTGCAATTTTGGTACCCGGTCACAATCAGCCACTTGGAATTCAATAAAGAAAGTGCCTTTTATCAAAGCCATCAGTTTTTTATTGCCGATGGCGACACAGAGAAGTGTGCAAAACTAGCGAAAGGCATTTTTTTTTATCGATATCGTCGGATTTGTTTAGCACTAGCACGGGGTAAATTTATGCCAATACGAGTGCAATTTTTTTTTTTTTTTGGTTGTCCACAAAAATTAATCATTTTGGCGCAGTACATTGATTTAGGACTACAGCGAAGTGGAGACGAGTGTCGGGGTCAGCAGTAGTCATCAGTAATTATCATCGCCAACGCCAGCGCCGTGAGCATATCCAGCTCCAGCGTATTGGGCACCGCACACTCATTCCAAGCAATGAGTGCAGCAAAGAAATATAAGCTCATGGATACGACTGAACTGCACGACACCGAGAATATTGCCGCCTGTCTGAAAAAGGGAGACAACGGCAGCAGCAACGCAATTGCGACAGCGAACAACCTTGGCCGGAGCGCCTTCGCTGCCCAAAATATGAATTCAGCAGCGTCAACAAACGGCGAACGGTTGCCAAATTTTTCAAAATTAGGCTCGCATCATGGCAACGATATACGTTCTGCATCAACTACCTCAAATCTGCTTAATCGCATGGGCGCCATACACAACACCAAGCCGGGTGATGTCAAAAAGATAGTTATTAAGAACTTTAAGGGTAAGCATTCCGGCAGCGATAAGCGATAAACGATAACTTACATTTACATTTATTCGTAATAGCTAAACCCACACTGCCCGATAACTATTCAGAGGACACTTATGTGAAACTAGAGGAGGCCGTTATCGCTATTCAACTGTCAAAGCCCATTAAATATTCACTGGAGGAGCTCTACCAGGCCGTTGTAAATATGTGCAGTCATAAAATGGATGCACAGCTCTATGTGAAACTGATGGAGCTAACTGAACAGCACGTCAAACGTAATATCAAACTTAAAGAGCTCACTGGCGGCAGCATGGATAAACTGGTAACAGAAGCCAATAAATTTATTATCGATTGAATTAAATATGAATTCTCTTTCAGGTTCTGCTGGAGAAGATCAACAATTGGTGGCTCTCATTTTGTCAGCAAATGATCATGATACGTAGCATATTTCTGTATATGGATCGTACCTACGTGCTACAAAATTCGTCCATTCATTCTATTTGGGACATGGGGCTGGACCTCTTTCGCATACACTTTGCCCAGAATAGTGTCGTACAGAAGCGCACTGTTGATGGCTTATTGACGCTGATCGAGAAGGAACGCCAGGGATCAACAGTCGACCGTGGTTTGCTCAAAAGCTTAGTGCGAATGTTGTGTGATCTGCAGATATATAGCAGTTCGTTTGAGGAAAAGTTCCTGGATGCGACCAATCAACTGTACAAGGCTGAGAGCCAACGAAAGATGCAGGAGTTGGAGGTGCCTGAGTACTTACAGCATGTGAGCAAGCGCCTGGCTGAGGAGAATGAGCGTCTGTTGCACTACCTGGACTCCAGCACAAAGTATGCTAGATACAATAAAATACTTTATATATATATATATATATATATATATATATATATATTTATTCCTTATTTAATCGTCTTGCAGACATCCTTTAATATACAATGTGGAAAAGGAGCTGCTTGCCGAACACTTAACAACAATTCTGCAAAAGGGCCTTGATTCCCTGCTAGAGGACAACAGACTGAACGATCTAACCCTTTTGTACGGGCTGCTTAGTCGAGTCAAAAACGGCACTTCCGAGTTATGCGGCAATTTTAATGGTTATATCAAGGTATGGCCTAACAAGCAGTTTTATTTTGTGGATCAATCTGTTTTATGTATTTGTATATTTTTTAGAAAAAAGGGCGCACCATTGTCATTGATCCCGAGAAGGATAAGAGCATGGTGCAAGATCTGTTGGACTTTAAGGATAAAATGGATGTTATTGTGCGCAATTGCTTTGAACATAATGAGAAATTTACGAATTCGTTGCGTGAGGCCTTCGAATTCTTCATCAATCAGCGCGCCAACAAGCCCGCTGAGCTTATTGGTATGTTTTCTTTGTCTCTGTTGTTATATATATAAATAGACAGTCAATGCCATAATATGTTTTTGTTTATTTATATGTTTAGCTAAATATGTGGATATGAAACTGCGGTCTGGCAACAAGGGCACCACCGATGAGGAGCTGGAAAAGACCTTGGACAAGATAATGGTCCTGTTTCGTTTTATACACGGCAAGGACGTCTTTGAAGCATTCTATAAAAAGGTTAACTATATCCAAATTTTAGTTCACATATTAAAGTCTAATATAATCTTTGCAGGATTTGGCCAAGCGCTTGCTGGTGGGCAAATCAGCTTCCGTTGATTCCGAGAAGAGCATGCTCTCAAAATTAAAACAGGAATGCGGTGGTGGCTTTACATCCAAGCTGGAAGGCATGTTCAAGGACATGGAGTTGAGTCGTGATGTTAATTTGGCTTTTCGTGGACATACGCTTAGCAATGATCGTGATGTCACCAATTTGGACTTGACTGTCAGCATCCTCACCATGGGCTATTGGCCAACCTATGCGCCCACTGAGGTCACAATGCCACCGCAGTTTATCAATCCGCAGCAGATATTCAACAAATTCTATCTGGAGAAGCACAGCGGGCGCAAACTCCAATGGCAGCCAACACTGGGAAATTGCGTATTGCGTGCACAATTCGATGCGGTAGCTGAAACATATACATTGCCAACAATTTAGATCTATTTCAGATTATATATGTATGCTAATATATATTTTTATTCTAATACAGGGATCAAAGGAGCTGATGGTTTCGCTGTTTCAAGCTCTGGTTCTGCTGTTGTTTAACGACAAGCCGGTGCTCAGCTATGAGGAAATCTTGGCTGCCACCAGCATTGAGGATGGCGAGCTGCGTCGCACGCTGCAATCGCTGGCATGTGGACGTGCGCGTGTCATTACCAAATCACCGAAAGGCCGCGATATTGAGGATCGTGATCAATTTGATTTTAATAATGAGTTCGTTAACAAATTGTTCCGCATCAAGATTAATCAGATTCAAATGAAGGAAACGGTAAGTTGAAGATGTTGTAATATATAAGTTAATATAGTAATATATGAAATATTTCAGAACGAGGAGCAAAAGGCGACGGAGGAGCGCGTTTTTCAGGATCGCCAGTATCAGATCGATGCGGCTATTGTGCGCATTATGAAAATGCGTAAGACACTGAGTCACAATTTGCTCATCACCGAGTTGTTCAACCAGCTTACCTTTCCCGTTAAGGTGCGTATACAAATGAAGCTAATGGAAGGGTTTTGTAATTTATTTATATCTCTTTAGCCTGCTGATCTGAAAAAGCGCATCGAGTCGCTGATCGATCGTGACTATATGGAGCGGGACAAGGATAATCAAAATCAATATAACTATGTGGCATAAATGCGCGAAGGATCACTTTTTTTTGGCCAACTAACACAGCAAACACATACATACACACACACACACACACAGACAGACAAATTGTAGTTTCTCCTCTCTTTATTTGTCCGAGTGCTAATCGAGACTAGCGAAAAAACATCTTGTATCTGCGTGCGGCGAGCGTCTGTAAGAAATCCTCATCAATTACATATTGTAGCTGGAGCTGCTTACACACGCTGTCCCCACACGAAAGTTTCGTGTGTGGTGGCTAGTGTAGTTGCTGCAATTCGTTTCCCCCTGTAAGTTACGACTGTAAAATCCAATAAATTAGGCGTTTGTTTCATTTAAAAAGCAACAACAACTGTCTCTCCTCACTGAGAGTGATATATCTATATATCAAGACCGTAATCTACAACAGCAATATACGCTAAAAATTATAACTTCCCCGAAAAGAAATGAAAATTGTATATCTTTGTTGATTGGATTTCAGAAATTTGATTATTTTCGATGCTGAAAGTAATTTCCCTTCGAATAAAAATAGAAGAAACATTTGCAGGCTAATATTAATAGAATACTTAAATAAATAATGAACTTGTACACGTAATTCTGCATCTGTATGTAAAACAGATACGCATAAACTAGATCGTTTTTATTTATGATTTTTCGATAAATAAACAAACAAACAAAAATAAACATAATTGTATAAATATTATATATATATATATATATATATATATATATATATATATATATATATATATATATATATATATATATATATATATATATATATATATATATATATATATATTTAATGAAGTTTTATTGTTAAAGATTCAATCGATATCAGGCGCATAGCTGTACGGTTGGAAATATCTGCTGATTACGTCGTGCCTGAAGCTATTGCTATTTAATACTTTTGCAATTTGAATATCTCGGTCAAGGGCAGCTATCTGATATGCCGTTTATGTTATAGTATCTTAGACTTGCAGTCGAGTTTTGATATCTAGGATTTCCATCTATAGATAGCTTAGGGGTTTTATAACAAAAATGTTGGTCATTACAGTTATTGTAGATGCGAAACTGAAAAGATAAATCTTTGAGGACAATCGATGTCAGAATGGGAGAATTCAATTCTAGGCTCATTTTTGTTTAGGTTCAATAAATTATTAGTATTCAATATCTAAAATCTTCGACTCGACGTAATTCATAGAAGTCATATAGTCAAGTATAAAGCTGCGTATCTTATCTGGTTTATACTTTTTTTTCGACACTTGTAATGAATCGAAAAATTAAAAAAAAAAAAAAAAACAGTTAAAAAAGCAGATATTTTATTGGTATTATATTAATGATAATAATTCTCCTTGGAATAATAACAATATAAGTTACAAATTGCGGACTAACATTAAAACGAATACTTAAATAAATAATAAACTAAAATACAAGTAAATTTGGATTTGTCTAAAATTTAAACTAAATCCATTCTTATGTTCGTATAATTAATTGTTTATATGTATGTAAATGTTTGTATATATAAATATAATGCACTGTTTGTGGTCTTTCACTGCTCTATATAGCTAAAGTACAGACAAATATTATGAAGGGGATTTTTAGTTTTTGATCAATATGCAGACAATATTTACAATTTAAAATTAACAAAAATATAAATAAGCATAAAAGGGTAAATTAGAATATAGTTAGGGAGGTATGCATATACATATATATATATATATATATATATATATATATATATATATATATATATATAAGTTATATGTATATGGTTATGTACAAACAAAAAATAAAAATTAAAATAATTTTTATTGAAGAGGGCTCAGCGGGGCACGGGTTTTGGAAACGCGTTCTCAACCGAACTCAGACGCAAATCACGAGGCTAATTTCTATCACATTTTCTGATCATTATCGATTTTAGCAAGCATAGTCCATATATTTCTGAAAAAGTTATCAACGGCTTATAAAATCCCTATACAAAAATATGTCAACCTTTAAATTACTTGTCGCGCGAGTCTCGTTTTAGCCAAGGAAATGAAGTACAAGAAACTAGCTTCGTCTTACGCCTCCACGCTATTGACACTGTACTGGGAGCTGTCATACTCAGACACATTGTCCGAGCCGTATCCCGGATAGCTAACTACCGGTGGCCTCACGCTGGTCTGTGTGCCAGTTCGGAGCACATCAGGTATGTAGGCGGGTGCGGGTCCGGCGATTTCCACAATACTTGGACGGCGCGTGGCCGCACAACGTTTGATCGGCGACATGAAGATGAACAGGGTTACGGTTATAGCTAAAGTGATGATCAGTATCAGGAATCTAGCCATGCCGTCATCGCCGCGGAAATAGCATATCATGGCCATAACCAGTACCAATATGAGTACCGAGAACTTGGTCATGGTCACCGCTGTGGAATGAATTTTGCCTCCTTTTCGTGATATCATATTGGATGGTCCATAGGCGAAGTACAGATTGTAACGATCCACCATATGCTTCAGACATATATAGATCATAGCGAAGGGCATGATCAATGGGCAAAAGACGCTGTACACAATCGATATGGTAAAGACGAGCGTGGTCCAGGCGTAGTGTGTGCCAAATGGGAACTCGATCAATATGGATTTACGTATATAGGGCGTCTCCGCCTTTGAGGTAGCCTTCAGTAATGCCCAAATGTAGACAATTAGCTCCGGGAAACGCAGCAGCTCCAATGAAGTACCAATAAAGGCAGCGGTTATAATATAGTTAACATAGAATGAGCCACGGTCCGGCAAGAAGATGCACTGCCAACGTCCCGTATCGTTCGTCAGGCCCCACTCCAAAAGTGCCTGGGCTGACGTCAATCCCAACGAGGGCAGGATGAGAATCATCAGCAGCAAGTAGCCAAAGCATTTGCACATGATTGAATAGTTCTGCTTGGATCTGGTGTAGTGGCCCATCCACTTATCCGATATGGAGACAATAACAGGCATCAGCGCCGACAGTGTCCACAGCATCAGTGTGGGCAAGAACTCAGAGACAAGTGGTGAGATTTTGCTCTCCGTATCCAGGACCCACGGACGACTGTTTAGCAAATTGACCACCATTGCCGGGGTAGTTAGGAAGAACAGGATAATGAAGAGCACAACGTTGACGCACACGAATTTCAAATACCAATGGCTCTTGTTCACATTGAGGTTCTCCCAGAAGATATCATCCGGAGATGGTGCGAACATGATATGCCATTGCCTGTAGGTGCCGGGTGTGAAATGATTCACAATATTCTGCGCCTCCTGCACCGTGGATACGGTTAAGAAGGCAATATCCAATGGCTCATTTAAAGTTGAGGCACGCAAACGTGCCACGTCGCCAGAGAGCTTACGCTCTTCCCGCTGATAATACTCAAAGGCGTTCTCCTTCTTGCACGAACACATCTCCGGCTTGGCCATCAGCGTGTCCCGATCCCGATGATGTTCACAATAGATACGCGCTTCGTGCGCTCGGTCATACTCCGCGTTGCGCACGAACAGACGTGAGATATTATAGGCAATGCTCACGGTCTCGATGGTCACATCCGGAAACAGCTCCTGCATATAGTTGCGGATAACCGTCTTGTTCCGATCACTGAAAGGAAACAGCTCATATAAAATATTTGTATAACGGAAATGACTAGCGCGTGTAACCTGTTCGATATATTGGATATCATGATGGTACGCGTGGCGGCCTTCTTGAAAGCATTCCGGCCAGAGGATCGTCGCATAATGAGCACGACTAGCGGTATATATAGAATGGTTATGATCGTGTGCACCCACAGCCAGGGCGACTCCGGTTGCAGGTTCGCCATTGTGGTGCGCCCAAAGGCATTCACATCGTACAGTTCATCACGGGGCCCATTAAAGAAGTTAATAGGCAGGATAATGGCTAGCGAAATGACTGTGACCACGGCCATGACAGCCATCATGTGCTGCTGGAAGGACAAGTAATGAACTGCATCCGGACCAGAGTGTAGCAAAATTGTTTCCTTGCGCAGCTTAAAGGTCACTCGAATCCAACTGAAGAGACCCGGCTCCGTTTGGATGGGCGACAGAGGCGTCGAGTCGCTCTGCTGTGACGTTGCACTTGGCCGGGGCGCTGGATTAGTGGAGCTGCCCGGTTGTGGCTCCACAACGCTCGCTGCACGTGAATAAAATATTTCCGTCCACCGTTTTTTCGTTCCATTGGCACTGACCAAAGCCAGACGATAGTCGCTAGCCTGATGCCGCAGCGTCGTGAACAACAGAATCAGCAGCACCCAGAAGATCGTGTTCAATATCAGAGTCTCCGGAATGCCATTGTAGGCGCTGATGAACAGTGTGGTGCGATTGCCCGACTGACAATAGGTGTTGTTCTGGTAGCCATTATCGTGCACCGTAATATCCATTTTCGTGAGCTATCCCTCTGATCACAATTCGATGAGTTAAATGGCCAAGAACAGGTGAATCACTGCAAAAGGTAAAAGCATTCGTACGTTAGAGAACAGAACAGCACAGAACATGGACACCTTCATTTGCTGACACCTCAGCCAAAGCCGAAACGTGTGATATTGAAAGAAAAAACAATAAATCGAAGATAAGAAACCAGCTGGGTACAAAACACACACACACAAACACAAAAAAGACTACGACATCCAGAATCGACGTCTGATTACTTTAATTCCACTTTAACAATTCAATGGGTATTACGAATTTGTCATTGAATAAGACGTGGGATTTATTTAAATATAAAAATGTAAATTATAATTAAATGCTTTCTAATGTGTGCTTAAAATGTGAATTCTATGCGAATTGTGTTGGGGTCTTTTTTGAATTAAAATTATTTTTTTTGTGCCTTATAGATATATAAACAAAAATAAAAATATTACTTTTTTTTTAATATAAAGTAAAGGTTTGAACTAACGAAAATATAATACAAATATTTAAATTTTATTTTATTTAAATTTAAATTTAAATTTAAAAATATCTATTTTATGTTAAATAAAATGTAAGATTTTAAAATATTAAAAAAATTAATAAATTTAAAATAATTTTAGAAAATATTTTTAGTTTTTGTTTTTCTATTTTAAGTATAAAACAAAACTGCATTTATTTTTAATTTTAATTCTTAATAATGTTAATTAATATATTAATTTTTATTAAATATTTTTTCTCTGTTTTTAGATCTTCATTATTAACCTTATCATTCAAAAGCAATTTGATGAAGATTATTATTATTATCATTATTAAAATTATAAAATTTCTAAAATATCAATAAATTAATTAAATGTATATTATTGTATTACAGGGGCAATAACATATTCAATTCAATCATAAAAATGAAATGATTTAGATTTTTATGCGGGCCCTCGTCGCAGTTGCTTAGAATATATGAAACGATTCTAATTGGGATTTATCTTATTGGGTCGCGTTCAAACGAAACAAAGTCCACGCGCTGAGTGTAACGCCTGCAAATTTCAGACAATCATAGAGCGAACGTTATCATGCTAGTCACACTACTGAGTTTGTAAGCGGTAATTGTTAGAAAGAAAATAAAACCACACAAGAAAAAGAAGCAATAAACCACGCTCTACATATGCAAACACTCATATATACATATACATATGCATATGTATGTATTTACTTAGGCATTTGTCGTAGAACTATTAGAAAGCAAATACATTTATTTGCACTTATCGCAAATGGAAAAAAAATCAAAGATAATTTAAGATAAGTGTTGTCAGAGCATGATGATGACATGCATCTATTTGTATAATGCGTACATATATATATTTATATACACATACATACATACACACACATGTGCTTTATATGGCTGCAATAATCGCTTTCTTTTGTTTGTTAAACTAAATGCGAATAACACTCACACACTCAAATGCATGCATGGACATGCATTATCAATGTTCAAATACAATGTACAGTTAATAATTGCGCTTATTTCGTTTCTCTTCTCTTTATTTTTGGCATTTGGCATTTGTTTTTTTCTGCTTATTATTGTTAGTGTTGGGTAACAGGGGTAGCGAGGTAATAGGGGTAAAGGTAAAGGTAAAGAGGTGGTTGGTGTGCAATCGCGTCACTGCCACCTTTCCATTTCTTTTAGTATATATTTTTTTTCATTTAACTATGAATCATCGCCACTTTACAAATTGAATTTTTCACTACGGCAGCAATTGGCATTTCGAAATTTAGAAACACATTTTTTTTAACGATGTGTTACGCCTTAGTTTAACTAGCAGATTTCACACTTAGATATTATTTGCTAATTTGACTGTTAGTCTCAATTCGATTCGGATTTGTTTTTTACACACTTATTATTGCCACGTATACACTGGGCGATATTGCGTACCTTGACAGCTATTTTTGCTATATTTATATGTTGATTGACAGTTATTTATTGCATTTAAAAATATATAATTGTTTGTTTCTACGTTACGCTCTCCAGCTCTTCTGTCTGTTAACTAACAGTCCGCCACAATGATGTGAGCAGCAACAGCTATTTTGAGTTCGAACGGTTGCAATTAATGCTTAAAACCGGGTCTCGAGCGAAAATGTTGCTCAACAGCTGTTCAGTGGAGCAATTACCAACAGTCGCTAACCATACAATGTATGGTTAGTGCTACAGTCATTGTTAAATATATTTTTGTAAATAAAACATATCTAAAAAAGCTGGATGTTATTTGTTGCTAATTAATTTAAGAGCAATAACAAAATTATTTGCAACAGTGTCAATTGAGTAATTTCTTACATATGAGGAACATGTGCGGATTATCGATACCACAGCTATCCACGAATATCGTATATTACTACAATTTCAATCTGCGCTTGATTTGAATACTGTCAAACTACATATAATTCACTTGAAAGCAAAACCAATTACTGCTTTATCAATTTTAAAAATAGTGAAAGAAAAAACTATTTCAAGTTTCAGAGGGAATAACACAAAATTTATATATATTTTAGTTACATATATAACATTAACATTCGTATGTGTATAAATTTAGTTAACCGCAAACTGATGCCACAGAAACAATTATGTGCTGAACATGCTTACGATCTCCGTGAGCATTAAAGAGCAAAGAGTGTTGGACAAATCAATTGCTCTTTGTCTACCTCTCTTCAATTGCACACATACATATGTCGGAATGGACAACCTTGTGTAAATTTCGCACACAGCTGCAAAAGAGGAACCAAAAACGCTTCAACAGCAAGACTCAGTCTGGGGAAGTTTGATTTGTTTATGTTATGAAATCCAATGCGCTCAATTCAATTATATTCAAGCGCAGCGTTAAAGCGTTAAGGGTGAGCATAGAGTAAAAATTTAAAATACATTAATTAGACTAAAATTTATATTTCAGTTAGTAATTTTTTTACAATTTAAAAGTGCGCATATTTTTCGTTGCGTTGCCATATTTCTGAAGCAATATTGCCACACCAGGCTAAAAGCTTTATTGGCGTTCTCAACCAGCTCGTGCAGCAATTTTTCAAGCGTAGTTTACCGGGAACGCACAGATTACAAGAGATAACATTGAAAAACACTCAATATAAAAAAAAAAAAATTCAATCATGTCCGATTATATGGTTGAACGCATTGAAGACAAACGTGTTGTTAATGGAGTAACTGAATACTATTTGAAATGGCTTGGATATCCAAGCAGTGATAATACTTGGGAGC
The DNA here is from genome assembly GCA_035045555.1 of Drosophila fulvimacula. NCBI lineage: Eukaryota > Metazoa > Arthropoda > Insecta > Diptera > Drosophilidae > Drosophila > Drosophila fulvimacula. The sequence goes on from JAWNOX010000191.1 coordinate 8,721,130, forward strand.
CGGTTGAAAATCTCTCGTGTCCCGAATTTATAGCCGCATACGAGGAGTCGGAGAAGAACAAAGCTGAGGCTAAAAAGAGGAAGCTATCTGCGACAAGTTTTGGAGAAAGCACCGGGATTACTATAACGCCGAATCAACTCGAAGGCAACTTTGGTTTTCAACGTGGACTGGCTCCTGCAAAGATATTGGGAGCCACTGATACTTCGGGAAAGCTTATGTTTTTGATGTCGTGGAAAAACTCTAATTACATCGATCTGGTGCCTGCTAAGATGGCTAACCTAAAATGTCCGCAAGTTGTTATTAAATTCTATGAGGAGCGTCTCACCTGGCAGGATGGGGACGAGAAAAAAAAAATTAAGAATTCGAAGAGAGGCGGCACCTCGAAGAGGTCAAATAAAATCGAAATCGACCTAACGAAGAGTGACTGTTGAGACGGATCAACGGTAAATGGTATGCGTGTATGTGTAGATTAACATGCAGAGCATTTCAACATACATACATACGTTCATTAACAGTTATATATGAAGCCATACATACATACATACGTATGTACAGAAGAGAAGTTATTTAAGTACATACCATATCTATTTGAAGTGAAATCATTGTGTTACATTCATAATTTTGTTAAATCTAGTATTTAAGTTGACAGTTGAAAAATTGTAAGACCTTTGTTATTGTATTCTTATTTTTCTATTTTGAGAAACATTGTTTTGGCGCCGTCACATAAGTGTGGCTGCAAATTAGAGTTGCCATATTGTTGAATTAACCTAAAAAAATAAAAGAAACTAGTTCAGTGAACTATTAATTTTCGCTCAATCACGAACCACAAACGCTGTTGGGCAATTGCATCTTGCTGCGAGGTGCGTTTCTTAGTAATCTCGTGAAAATAGCGAAGTATTGTGCTATTTGGCTATTCCACGTTGCGCACAATGGTTCGACGTGTGTCTGGCTGACACTGGGATCCGTGCAAATGAAATTTGTGATGGAATATGATGAAAAAACGTGTTTTTTTTCAGGCGTGGGCTGTCATTTGCGAAATTGATGTGAGCTGCCATTGGGGATATTGTTGAAGCGTTGAGGCCGCCGGCTACAGACGTAGACAGGGACGACAACAATGACCACCAGCAGCGAAGATGTGCTGCTGCAGATGGGCGAGGTGCGTTACAAGAAGGGCGACGGAACGCTCTATGTGATGAATGAGCGCCTGGCTTGGATGGCGGAGCACCGGGATACCGTTACCGTTTCCCATCGCTATGCGGATATCAAAAGTGAGTACGAGAACTAACATCAATTGCATAGCAAGAGATTAATTTGTGTGTTTATTAATACAGCACAGAAGATTTCGCCCGATGGCAAGCCGAAGGTACAGCTACAGGTGGTGCTGCACGATGGCAACACCTCGACGTTCCACTTTGTTAATCGCCAGGGTCAGCCGGCCATGCTTGCCGATCGTGATAAGGTCAAGGAGCTGCTGCAGCAGCTGTTGCCCAATTTCAAGCGTAAAGTTGATAAGGACCTGGAGGACAAGAATCGCATCCTCGTAGAGAATCCTAATTTGCTGCAGCTTTACAAAGATCTGGTCATCACCAAAGTACTTACCAGCGATGAGTTCTGGGCCACGCACGCCAAAGAACATGCTCTCAAGAAGATGGGGAAGAGCCAGGAAATCGGTAAGTATATATTATATATATATATTATATTTTAAAGGTGTTTTTTCACAGGTGTCTCGGGCGCCTTCTTGGCCGACATTAAGCCGCAGACGGATGGCTGCAATGGCCTTAAATACAATCTTACCTCTGATATCATACACTGCATTTTTAAAACATATCCCGCCGTAAAGCGCAAGCACATGGAGAATGTGCCCGCTAAAATGCCCGAATCGGAATTCTGGACGAAATTCTTTCAATCGCATTACTTTCATCGTGATCGTCTAACCGCCGGGACCAAGGACATCTTCACCGAGTGCGGCAAGATCGATGATCAAGCTCTGAAAGCTGCCGTACAGCAGGGTGCAGGCGATCCGCTATTGGATTTGAAGAAGTTCGAAGATGTGCCGCTGGAGGAAGGCTTTGGCAGCGTCGCTGGCGACCGCAACGTGATCAACAGTGGCAACATTGTGCATCAGAACATGATCAAGCGTTTCAATCAGCATTCCATAATGGTATTGAAAACGTGCGCCAATGTTAATGGAGCTCCAGCCACGGTCACCAACGGCACCAACATGGCCAATGGCCCACTGGGACAATCCAGCCACACGAATGGCCTCAATGGCAAGGCAGCTAAGCATGCGATCCCCGAGACTGCGCCCAGCAACAGTAATGATGCACCGCAAGCCAAGAAGCAACGACTCATAGAAAAGATTTACTACGAAGATTTGGGCAATCCACTGATAGAACAAGATGAGGATGCGCTCCAAGCAGCCAATAGAAGCAAACAATTCGAGCTGTCCAAAGTGGAACGCTACCTCAACGGGCCGCTGAATAATCATAGTTACGAAAATAGTTCGGAATCACTCAATCTGGACGATGTGCAGTATAAGCTGGTGCGCAATTCCGAATCCTGGCTGGATCGCAGTCAACCGCGCAATGTCATTTGCTCCAAGGCGGCTGTCAATGCTTTGGGTGAACTTAGCCCCGGCGGCGTGCTAATGCGTGGCTTTCAGGAGCAGTCGGCGGGACGTGAGTGTGAATGAATATATATATATATATATATATATATATATTTAATAATAATAATAATTGTTCCATTAGAGCTGGTGCCGCGCGACTTTCAGCGCGACTTGCGCCATTTGTATTTGTCGCTTTTGGAGCTGCTGAAACACTTTTGGAGCTGTTTTCCGCCCACCACGGAGGAGTTGGAAACGAAGCTGCAGCGCATGCATGAAACTCTACAACGTTTCAAAATGGCCAAACTAGTGCCTTTCGAGGTGAGCTAATTATAATTATATTTATATTTATATTTACTATATTTATTCTTGATTCTAGAATCGTGCCATGCATGAGCTCTCGCCGCTGCGTTCATCACTCACACAGCATATGAATTTGCTGCTGCGCACTGCCAACTCAAAGTATGCTACATGGAAGGAGCGCAAGCTGCGCAACAATAGATAACAAGCGCAGCATCATCCACAGCATCAGCCAATCATTTAAGAAGCAAGAACTTGAGGGCATTACTCATTAGACGTTCGCACTGAAATACCAATTTATATACATATATAAAAATAACTACGTATACAAAAATATGAATTAAGCTAAATAACCACTGTTTGTATTGTGTCCAAGATGTGGTGCTTATAAATTTATACAACCTCATTGTCGATTTAAATGTTTAACTGGATTTATTTAGTTCATACATAGATATATGTGTTTCAGGCGCGCCTCTCTTCAATTAACGTGTAAAGTTCCAACTGCATTTAACCAAATTCCCCCTGACCCACTTCCAGTGTTACGCATCGCTATAAAAATCTTAAGTTTTATTCTAATTAACAACTGTTTGATAGATTTGTCGCTGGGCAAGCTTCTTGCTTGACTGTGTAGCCAATGGACGCCAGTTCAATGCCAGTCGCGCTTTCAAGAACAATCCAGCCCTCGAGATTGTTTAGTTGTATTAAGATGTTCAGCTTAGCTGTTGGACTGTGGCTGTTGACCAGCTGCTGCATTGCCTTGACTCACGCAGCGGTGCTTTATCCCACAAACTCGGAATATGGTGTAACTTATTAGCTGTTCTTGGAGCCTCCCGCATTTTGTGGCTAACATCCTATTCATTTACAGATCTTTATGGCTATATCTGTGCCAATTAGTTTGCCGCATCGCAATGTTTTTCTCTCCTACAATTACGAGTTTAATTATTATCAGCCCGAGCATGTTTACAAGTTTCCGCCAATTTTGGTAAGTGCAAGAGCAAGTTTGTTGCGTAAGTCTTTTGACAAGTTCGTTTCCTAAGTCTTTTAGTATAATATTGAAATCTGTGTTTTATAGATGGGCCAAGATTTTCCGGATGGTTATCTCACATATCCCACGCATGATGCAGGGGTATCCAGAGACTGTAAAAATTGCACAGTGAGCACTAATAGTACGCAAACAGCGGAGAGCAGACAAATTCCAGCGGAGCAGAAGACTGCATCAGAGACGCCAGCAAAGCATAGAGAGCGACGCAATTTGCCTATGATGACGCGAAAAACCTTCTATGCCATGATCAGTGATAAGTTGGACAGGTGGGAATCAGCATGCATATATATTAAGATATATAATAATATAATAATCATCTAAATTCCACGACAGATCTGGCTATCCCGCTGAGGCCTGTCTGCTGCGATTGATATGCGAGACGAATGCCTCAACGCTGGGCGAGATCAATGGACTGCTGGGCAACTTAGTGCATGTTATATTCAGGTAAGTGGCCAATGAGTTGCACAATGAAACAATGAGTAAACATCTCTCTTTGGCAGTCCCAGCAGCTCCCGGGACGAGCAGCTTGCCAGTGCTTACTATCAAGCCGAGTCTGATGGACTGCAGCAGCAGTGCGCCAACTACGACAGCGATTGCCCGCACAATGTCTTGGACCTGATATCGGTGCCCGTGGAGCGACTAATACAAGATGTTGTACATAGAAGAAGAAGAAGAAAATAAAGTGGAGTACATAAGACTAAAGTACTTGAAACCTAACTGCCTCTCGCTCTCTTTCACTCACTCACTCACTTGCTTCGCTTTCGCTGTTTGCGCTGCGCGTTAACGCGCTATTTCCCTAGAGCAAACGCACCGAGCCGAACTCAGAACTCAGTTCTCGGCCGCATCGAAATGGGTTTAGTTCGTAGTCTGTGCTGCCTGGTGGGTCTGTGCGTGATATTCCTTATACCTAGCTGCGATGGGTATTTGGCTTTTATGCCCTCGAGCACGCATGGCGTAGGTTGGGTTTGGGTTCGACTCTGAGTCACTCGCTGAGATTGTGCTTCTCCCGACAGGTCTTTGCCGCCTTGGCTGTGCCGCTGGAGCTGCCGCATCGCAATGTGTTTGTCTCCTATAACTTTGAGGCCAACTATAACTCGCCCTACAACTGGAGTCTGCCAACGTTATTTGTAAGTCGACGGCACTTAGCACACCTTTAAAAGGTCAATTAGCACCTGCGCCAGCTACAACAATACTTTCTTCTCGAATTGTTTATTGTTTGGCCAGCAAAATGGTCCCATCGAATCGGAGGAGGTGGAGCTCTCACGCAAGGCAACGAAGCTGCAGCGGCCAGAGAGTGAGTCACTCGAGCAGGAAGTGGAGGGCAGCGGATCAGAGGAAGAACGAGCAACGACGACGTTGCCACTGCGCGAGAGACGCGCCTTGCTCACGCGCAGCAATATTTATCATATACTAATGGATAAGTTTAAGAGGTAAAAATAGTTTGTATAACAGTTGTATAACAGTTGATGATTGGTTGCGCTTAGGAGCGGCTTCTCCGGCGAGTCCTGCTTGCTGCGCTTGATTTGCGAAACCAATGCCGCTGAGCTGAGCGAGCTGAATGGCGTCCTGGGCAGCCTAATACATGTGCTCTTCAGGTAGGTTACGTGAGAATCCGTAGAATATATCTATCATTTATCTATCTGTATATTTATCTGTATCTGTCTATCAATGAATCTTTATATCCATCTATCTATCTATCTATTTATCTATATATAGATCTATCTATATATCTATCTTTCTATCTATCGTTTATCTATCTCTCTATTATCTATATATTATCTATATATCTATCTATTATCTATATATCATCATATATCTCTGTCTATCTCTCATATCATATATATCTCTTTATTTACCTCCACTCATCTACCTTGCAGTCCCAGCACCTCGGAACCGGAGCAGCTACCTCTGCATTTCTATCAGGCGGAACACGATGGCTGGCATAATCATTGCCAGCACTATGAGCAAGGTTGTGGGCACAGTTTGTTGGGTCTGATATCGGAGCCCTTTGAAGAGATGCTGCAGCGCATAGCACTGTAGTTGATAAATAAATATTATTTTATTTAAATTAATATAATATAATAATTAATATTTAATCGGAAACAACTTTCTTATATGACCTGATTTTAAATGTAGCTCCATTTCAATTAACAACTTTCACTTCCGCAGAACTATTCTAGCTGCTGCCAATTGGCACATCAATCGACACAGTTTTCAGGTGTAGCATTTGCGAAAATATTTTGATTTTCAGTTGTTTCTTAGAAGCGTCGGAGTTATCAAGTTCTGAGGCTATCATGTGCCTGCTACGTCTGCTTTTACCCATCTGTTTGCTGCAAGGCGTATGGTCCGCGCTTGTATGGAATACAGGTGGCGATATAGCGGTATGTCTTCACCTGCATCAACTCAAATTCTATTATATATATCTATGCCTATATCTTATTTATACATCTAGTATTTCCTTTTGACAGCTCTTCATATCTATAGCTATACCAATAGATCTGCCCACGCGTCATGTGTTTGTCTCGTATAATTTTGAGGCCAACTACAGGCTGCCTCGGAGTTGGCATAGAAGACCGCCCATATTTGTAAGTAAATAAACCAATTTATATTATATTATTATTAATTTATTTAATAAATTAAAATTTTTACATATTGAAAAAAAATCAATTTAAATTTTTAATATTTTATTTTTTATTTTTTTTATCTATTTATTTATTACTATTTGCATATATATTATTCCAGCGTCGTGGCAATGGCACACATTCGGACTCACACATACATCCACTGGATGACTTTGACGATGACTATGACTATGGTGACTATGAGGATCATAAGCCGCATCACAGGCCGCCCAAGCTAAGGCCGCCCAAGCGCAAACGACCAAAGCCACCCAAACCACCAAAGCGCAAGCACAAGCACAAGACTAAGCCAAAGCACAAGCCAAAGCCTCACGATGATGACTACAAGGATTTCTTTGAGGATTCCTTTGCGCGCGGTGTGGAGGAGCAATCACTGCTCTCACGCACCAAGTTCTACAATATACTCAGTCAACGATTCGAACAGTACGTATAGTTACAGTAATTCAAAAAATGCCTTTTTTCTCACTCTCACTCCCATTGACGTATGCCGCTGTGCGATCGAGCGAGATAGCAGTCCTCTCTCATTCATTTGCATGCTTTCACTGCTCTCTTAAATGCATGTGTGCATGTAAATTTCCCTTTTTTCGCTCTCTGAGAGTCAAGCATAGCACATTGGGCAAATAGTTTGTCACGCTTCGATTATAATTTCCGTTTGGTGGCTGATTATGTTTGAAAAGAGTATTCAAATGTCGATGTGCTTATTACGAATAGTTTTTTGATGATGATGAGCGCGTAAGCACACATGCATACATATGTTTGTTTGTATATTTACTGGCATTTATGTGGGGTTGCTGCTTGCGGAAAGAAATTGTAATAATTACAGTAAGATGACATTTGATATTTTGGATTTCTACTTTACACATTTGCAGTATGTATATGTGCATATATAAATATAGTATGTACATATATCCCTCATATGTTTACTCGCTTACCTCAACTATTAAATTCACGTTTTCTATTCCCTTTAGACATGGCTTTGGCACTGGCGATAATTGTCTGCTGCGGCTCATTTGTGAGGTGAACAGCGGCCCAATAGGTGAGATAAATGGCGTCCTGGGCAGCTTGATGCACGTGATGTTCAGTCCCAGCAGCTCGCAGTACGAGGCATTGCCCAAGCGCTACTACGAAGCGGAGCGTAAAGGAAAGAGCGACAACTGCGCGGACTACTTGACCAGGTGCAAGCGCAGCGTATTGGACTTGATAACGCGACCCCTGATTGACTATATAGGCAATAAAAGAGCTTTGCTAGAGCATTAGTAAATAGATAACTCTCTAGGTTTATTTTATGTGCTTTTCATGAACATCTTGAGCGCTGGCCAGGCGCAGGTTTTCATATACGCCCTCGCCTCTCGGCACTGTTTGTTCGCGCGCTGCCAGACGTGGGTGGGGCAGCGTTTTATCAGTCGCGAGTAGGCGCAAAGGCTGTAGAAGAGGGCGTGTCTATCGCAGGCATCACTCTGCTTACTGATCTTTGCCAGCTCCTGGTATTTGTTGTGCACCAACGAGGCGCAACTGGCAAAGTTGCTGGCGTAGGCATCGATGATGTCGGGATTGGTGAAGGCGCGCTCCAGCATCGGGCGCACATGGGTCATGTTGAGCTGACGTCCCTGCAGTGCCATCGTGGCATTAAATATGCATGCCAGGCGACACTATGCGGATTATGAATATATATAGCCAGTATTTATATAGATTTTCCTAACTTACGCTCGGCTGCACGCCCGATTGTCCACACTCGCTGTTGTAGGCGCCCCAATTGGGCAGGGGCAACGGGCAGCATATTTGAACGTTCTGCAAATATCGATAACAGACAATTGATCGATAACATGCAATAATTTAACTTTTATACCTGCACAGACTTAGGCGCTGCTTTGCACTTGGCTGCGCTAACAGCAGCTGGAAACAGACATAATAACAATAACCTCCAATGCGGCCACATGCTGAAAGCTCTTAATAGTAACTGACTAGACTTGAATTAATTTGGATATATAGTCTATTAAGTAGCGTGCAGCAGTTGCATGTGAACCTAGGCATGCGCTGTCGCTTGTTATGCCCAAAGATACATAAAGATTAATATTTTAGAGCTGTTATACAGTTAAAAACTAATTATAACTTTTATTATTGTAACGGTTACCTAACACTTTAACAATGAATTTATGAAATAGTATATAAATTGCCAATAAGTTAGGCTGTGGTTAAATTTGTTATAATGAAAGAAATCCAAATTAAAGTTAATGTTAAAGTAAATGTTAAATTTACAATGGAGTTGAAAAATCTCAAAGAGTCAACTGAAAACAAAAATAAATAAAAGTTGATGTTAAGCTACATGTTAAATTTAATAAAATAAAATATTATAAAAATTGTTGCACTCGAAATACACAAATTAAAGTTCATGTTAAATTAACAATGAAGTTGAAAAAGTGATTCTGCGTATTTATAGAAGTTGAATATCCAATTAAAATTTGTAAACATATTTAATTAGGCATTCTAAATGTGAGCGCTTCATTAATTTTTTGTATCTATTTAATTCTATATATAAAGCCAAAATTCCAGACTGTCATGGCTCAAAGCAATCGTAATGTTAACCTTTGGGGAGGCTTTAACAATTTGGCTGTTTGCTAGCCTCTGGTCAGGCTGGAGTTTAGCAAGCAACTGCAACAAACGTTTGGATGTGAATGTGAGTAGGTTATTTGTGGGATCTATATAGAAATATATATCAATATATGTCTGATTATATAGACAGCCAGCTGTTGCGTAATACCCGACGTTGATTTCGAGTCATACCATTATAGCTGTGGTCACTTTCTGATGAGTAGCCATAGTAGATTCATACCAGTAAGTAGAAGATGCCATATCCATGCCCATAGCTCTAAAATTGCTATCTGCCTAGTGCCTAGTGGATTGCATCTTTAATGCCAGCCAGGTGCTGATTGGTAATCAAATGAATGTGGATAATACGCGCAAGATGATGGAACAGTTAATGAGCGCTAATCCGGAGTTTGTGGACATCTCTACGGCAGCTCTGCTCAACTGCTCGGCCAACAAGGCGCACTGGGAGAAGTTTCAGAAACGTCGTTTCTTTGGCAATTATAAATGTAGTCTGTTGCCCCTATATTTGAGGACGTGTGCCGTGGAATATGTTTTCGTCAATTGCCCCACGAGCAGCTGGAAGGGCGGCAAGGCATGCGAGGAGGCGCGCGAATTTAAGCTGAGTTGCAAGTGTGACTTTAGTGGCAAAGTTTGTCATGCAAGAACTTGAGAATGGAGAAATATGGAGTATTCTATAATCAACATTCAGTCTATCAATCAGGAACTCTATTACAATAAAGCTCTACTTGGCATATCTTCCAAGTACATTTGATATGTATTATCACTTAACTATTATAAATAAGATTAATAATAACTATTATTGTAAGGAGTGCTCGACTAGCATATACCCGGAACTCAGTATTGACATTTCAATTATTTGTTTATAAAACTTTTCTTGTAGATAGACTTATTGCAATTTTCAGATGCTTAAATCTGTCTATATATCTGTCAAGGCAGTATGTGGTCAAAGTAAGGAAATAAAAGTTTTACTATAACCTATACTATAGTTTAAATACAAGTTCATTTGATCTCTAGAAACTTTATTATACTAAAATACAATTATATTTAGTATATAATTTCTTTTCATCTTCTTCGAAATAACTCTCAAATTTTAGCTGAAGAACACATCGTACCAGCTGGGCTGCTCTTGATAGCCAACCGACTCGACTGCACCGCAGCCAACTTCAGCGTCCAGTAAAGAGTCTGCTTCAATTGCTTGAGCTTGATTTGCTTTAAAGTAATAAACACAAATACACATATATTGAAATTATGTATAACTGGAACTTTATACCCACCCAACTGGTCCAGACTCATGCCCAGCCGCTGAGCATGCTGCATGAGCGCAGACAGCAGCAGCTGTGTATCTATAGCGCCATCCTGTTCCACATCCTGAAAGGATATCAAATGCTCCGATTCCTCGGCTGCACAGCCCACGCTTAATTCATTATTGGGTTCAAGCTGTTGCTGCAGGAAATTACAGTTAGTTATTGTTACCTATAGAGGGGCGGTTGTTCTAAACCTGTTCATCTGCTGAGTCCACAACAAAGTCCTTGAAAGCAGCTCGAACATTGCTCAAGAGCAGCAGGCAGCTAATTATCAATGCAGCAGAATGATTCATGATAAAATTAACAAAAACTCTGTTCAGCGATCGAACTGGACTCTTTAGCAACTGAACCTTGAATGAGCCGTAGCAGAGATCATTAGCCGGATGCGGTTTGATATGGCTCATTAAATGAGCATGAAAATCGATCAAAACATTTAGATAAAATAAATATATATAATATAAGTAAGTATAGTATTTTAGATATTTTTCATTGATATTTATTTACAGTATACACAATTTATACTACTTTATTCCAATTATTAGATTTTAAATAGGTTAGACATAAAAAAATTTGAAAAGTAAATTGATATTATGTAAAATAATATTATGTAAAATTGTTAAATATTTAATAATAAAAAACAAAAAATGAAATAATATAACAGCTTAAATAAAAAAATATAGAAAATAAAAATATAAAAATATATAAATTAATAATTTAAATATTTAAGTTTTTATACAAAATATTTATATAAAAAAAATATATATATATATATATATATTTAAAAAAAAATATATGTATATTAAGATTTAAATAAAAATAATTTCCGTTTATTATATTATTATTTATTTATTTATATTATTTATTTTTATTATTTATTATTATATTATTTATTTCTAGCCAATAGATATTTCAAAATATTTGCTGGCTGCTCAGCTTCTGGGCAGCGGCACATGGGGCAGCGGATTGCATTGCTTGGCAAATTCTTTGGCCACCAAGCATTGTTCGTCCGATTTCCACAACTTGGCGGGACAGTTGAGAAAGGTTTCCGCATTGACGCAACTGTAAAGCATGGCAGCATAGGGCGAACAGCCCTGGGGCAACACCTTATAGCCCTCCAGCTTGGCGGACTTCAAATGGCCGTGAACTAAGCGAGAGACATTAGTTGACACATCAATATATATATATAGTATACATATATTTATATTAAGTATACGCACTGTTCTTGCGGCAAGTGTCGAAGGAGCGCACTATGTGTGGCACCACCTCGCGATCCCGTCGATGCACATGCTCCTGCAAATACTCGCGCACTTTATCCATCTGCAAACGGCCATTGACCAGGGCGCCTGTCTCTCTATATATGCACTCCGGATAGCACTGAACGGAGGCGAGAAGATTATTGAGAGCAAATCCAATTGAGATTTCCACTTTATAGCTTACCAGATGCGCAAAGGCTGGAAATTTTTGATTCGCCGACTTCAGCTGATTCACGTGCTGCTGACATTTCTGTGGCACGTTGCCCAAATTGATTTCCGGCGTACGGCAGCACGAGTTCACGTCCTGGAAAAAAATACGTTCCGCAATCGTATTCATTATTCAGGCATTCATAATGTACTTACGAAATTGTTGAAGCTCGGCGGCGCTGAACAATTGTAGGCGGCATGGGCGTGGCCCAGCACCACCAGCAGCTATGCATAAATAAATAATTAGAATCGGGGCCGAACGTTAAAGGGTATTTACTTACCATTAACAATTCAACGCCCGCGAATTTTTCAATTTTGCTCGTCTGCATTTTGAGGAAGTTTTTCACTTTTTTATGGTTTTCAACGAACGGCAAAAAATGAATAAAATTTGTGCGGCAACCCAACGAGGCTTTATATAGTCATACAGATATTATATTTTAATGAGCTTGTAATCGTCATCGCCATGGAAGAAAAACAAAAATAATAATAAAAAAAATATAACTTTGGCCAACGTGGTTCAATGCGTCCATTGAAGGTGACACATCGCATAACCAAATGCTGACCAACTGATGGGTCGAGTGCGTCGACTGATATGGGAATTACTTTCACCTAGCTAAGCGGACGCCGCGCGTGACCGGGGGCCTAAACTGTAGTTTAGGGGAAATACCAGCAGCTAAATGCCAGCTAATACCCACTAAATACACAGAGTTAGATTATTATTATTCGTATTATTTTGTAATTTAAAAGCCTAAATGGGGCTCTCTAAGGAACTTTCGAGTTGGGCAAAATTAAGTCATTTTATATGAAAATAAATATTCATAAAGACAGTCTAGCCAAAAACATAAAATTCGCAATACTTCTTGAACACATCCCATACCTGTGCAACTCCTTAAAATTTATTGGCCTTAGGTGCGCTCCATTGTAGACACAAAAATTTTGAGTTTTTTTTAGAAATTTTGTAAGCTGCTCATTTTGAAATATCTAACAACTACTAAGTCGAAAAATTATAATAACTCTATACGAAACTTCATGGATGATTTTCCTTTCAATTTTTGTATATTATAAATTTCTAATATTTTTTTTATTTAAAAAATATTTTATTTATTTTTTTATTCTTATTTAAATTTCTTCAGCATTGATTATTATTATTATTTAATAAATTTATAATATTTGATTTATTTCTCATTGATTTTTCCTCAGCATTGTTCACATATTATTTAAATTTTTTTTTATATTTTATTTAAATTTCCTTAGCAACTAATTAGCATTGTTCACATGGTTTTTTTATTAACAACTCAATTTCGTTTATCAGTGCAGTGGCAGCCTTCAGAAGCAGTTAGTTCATGCTTGGTTAAGCAATACGCATAATAAGATTCTTCATTGTTGTTGTTGTTGTTGTTGCTAAGCCACCCACTTGTCTGCTGGCTCAGTTAGCCCATTGTTCAGAGTTACAACTTTGTCAGCAGCATCATCATCGTCTGCGTATTCATCTAACTTTGGTTTCAGCGTCACACGCTCGAGACATTTGGCTTAACCGCTAAGACGAGAGCTGATGACATTTTTTTGTTGTGCGAACAATGTGTAAGAGCTTGAGGACTACAAATATTTGAAGTTGCGGTTACTTTTAACATTCACTGCAGCTTTAATCATATACATAAATGTATAAAGTTATGTTAAGCATACGACATGTTGTACGCGCTGGAATTTGCTAGCTAAGCTGATTATGTCTTTTAAAGGGCTTAGGAAAGTGCTCATATCAGAAAGAAAACTGATTGTCTGAAAGTAGAAAGTTGAAGCAGTTAAGATCTAACAGCGATTACGTATCCGTCATGTTGTACTTGCAGGACTTAGCTCAGCTAAGCTGTTGAAAGTCGATAGAAAGTTAAAAAACTTTTAACTTCGTTTGCTTGAATTATAGGGTATTTATTTGTCTATCATTAGTTGAGTCTAATTTATAACAATAGCAATTTCCACTCGTCCACTCTTTGCCTAGAAATTTCTCTTAACTCTTTGCCTCAATGCGAAAAACAGTTAACTTTGATAGTTTTGCCAGCTGCTGCTCCTGCTGCTGCAGTGTTAAATTGAAAAACTTTTGTCTGTCTTAGCGAATCAATCTAGGATTCGAACTGAAAGCTCTTTAGACTCAGCACACACACACACACACACGCACTTGAGAATCACTTTGATGGCTTGTTTAGGGAAGCTAAAATGCTTGGCGTTTAATTCAATTGACATGTCCTTCGGCTGACTGTGGCTTTGGCGCTGCTTTAATATGCATAAGGATATGCGCATACAACGCACGCAGGACATTTACGGCGAACATGTCTTTGCTCTTGGCAATGAATTTTTCAAATGGAATTTAAATGCTCTCTACTGGCAGTTGACATTAGCATTTTTAGAAGGTTTCCCCTGTTTCGTGCTGTTGTTGTTGTTGTTAAGACTGTTAAGGATGCTGGGCGAATGTGTCAGACACATTCAGCCCTCAGCTGTTTGTATGGGGGAGGCCTAAAGAATGTTTTGTCATTGTGTTATTATCAGTAGGCTCCATGTTGGCTTTTTATTTAAATACGTGAGTGTGCGAGAGTCTGAGTGCGTGTGTGTGTGTGTGTTTTGGGTTAGCTTTGTTTGGCACTGATTTTTTTGTTCCATTTGTTTTGCTTGGTTTTCAATTTGAGTTTGCTTTCCGGCAATTTCGGCGCACCTGGCGCATATTGTGATTTTTAATAAATGTCGACACGCGTCGCACTCGAGTTTAATTTGATTAGAGCTCAACGCTACTTCAAAGCACGATATGGCTGCCGCCACTCAAAACTAATATCCTTTTTGGCAGGCCGCCTGCATATTTGCCTTGGCCTAAGCAAACAGTGTCCTTGTAAGGGGCGGCAAAGTGCTGAGCAAACAGTGCCTCTAATAAATATTTACATAAATCAAATGAGCGGATTAGCAGTAGACAAAAAAAAAGGAATTGCATTTCCTTACAAAATATACAAAATTCACCAAACACACACACACACACACGCACACCTGTTGCTTGGCAGCCGAAGCAGCAGTCGTTGAGTTGCTTGTGGTGGAACGCAGCTTTCGCGCCGAGCTTTTTCCTTGTGGAACGCAACTGTTTCGCGCCATTTTGCCGAACCATTAAAGTGGTAAGAACTGGAAGCTTGTTAAGATGCGAAGCATTCAGTTATCAGCGGCCACTCAACGAGTGCGGTGCGTACAGTGAGCGCTAGTGTCTAGTCTAGTCTAGTCTGAAATAAAAATCTAAAAAAAAAAAATTGAGAAAAATATACGAAATAAATAAAAAATAAAAAATAATATTTAAAAAAAAAATTATAATAAAATTGTGTTGAGTTTCTATAAAAAACTAGTTACGTTATTGTTTAAATTTATTTTTGAAAAATATATAAAAAATAAATAAATTTATTTATATATAAATTATCCTTCGCCGCAAGCAAATGTCATGGCAATTAATCCAGCATACAAATGCGTAAATCAGAACAACAACTGATGCGTGCTAGTGTGTGGTTTGTGGTGTGTGTGTGTGTGCATATAATAACCAAGGCAACCAAAACAAACAAGTAATAAACGCTTAAGCATAATCATTTCGCAGCTTAGCAGGCGTTAAGTACATTTAAGCCAGCGCAAAAGGAGGAAAGGATAAGCAAATCGTTGGCCACAGCTGCGGTCAAATGGGAAATCTAGCCAGCACACGAAAGGTATGTGCAATACGTGTGGGATTATACATAGGTGTGTGTACATGTGGGTGTGTGGTATGTAGCAGCAATCAGTTACTGTTTGCAGCTTTAATTAAAATGCCAAGCCAAACGCCAATACACGCCCTAACAATACATAACAAAGGCTTGCCAATTGGCTCCCTTGTTGGGGGTGTGTGTGTGTGTGTGCGTGCACAACAAGTGCAATATCGATTGTCCAAAAAAAAAAAGGAAATGAAATGAAAAATAACTCCTATACATATAGACATCGATAGTCCTGGCAACGGAACTGACAATAGCAGCCAATTGGGAAAACTTGTTGCCTACTTTTAGGCTTTGCCGGAAAAAATTTGATTTCCTTTATGAACTTCCGTTCGACAACCCCATAACAAAGGCCGTAAATCTGTTGTTGGCAAAAAGAAACTTGCAATGCATTAAACCAAATTTTTATTGACCCAATAAATAACAGATTTCGCAGCACACATGGGTGTCCACACGCTGGCTCCCAGCTCGGGCCCCCACCCTAAAATCCACTCAGGTTTTCTGTTTGTCTTATTTAGCTTTTGTTGTGCAAGTTTTTATGGATTTATGCGAGCCAGCAGCAACCGAATATAAATCCCCAGCTTGTTAGCAGCATCTCTAAAAGAGCCACGCTACAGCCACAGCCACATCCACTCAAGTTCTCACGTAGTTGCAGCGCGTGCCGTTCCGGGCTCTACTGCTGCACGTGCCGCCCAAAAAAAAAAAAAGACAAGACAAAAACCACTGAAAACGAAACGGAAAACCGTTAATGGCGAGACAATAAAACGCAACACTTGTTGGCAATGGCCACTGATCCAGCTCCAAATGGCAGACCATCAAGTGTTTTTTTGGCCAACAGCCAGGTGTGGGCGTGTCGCGCCACTACAGCCAAGCGGAAGTGTGCAAATTATGATGGTCGTCTAGACAAGAAAAGACTCGCTTGTCGCTTTCTTAGCTCAGCTTGCCCCACATATGTGCCCCGCCCCCTCCCCGCCAATCTGTGTGTGGCATACGTAAGCCAATATTTAAACCTTTGCCCAACCTTTTGACTGGGCAAGAACAGCGTTTGTGCTTTCCATGTTGCCCATCATCAAATTTCATTGCCGTCTGTGGATGCATAAAAGTCGGCTGGGAGAGAACATGAGAAAAAATAAAACACTTGCCACAAAACTTTTATGCCCCTGCCGATCTTTACACACACACACACAGGCACACCCATACCCTCGCGCACACATATTACATTGTAGACATTAATGTGTGGCTGAGATTGCGCCTGGGGGAGTCATATTGCAAGGCGAACTCTTACTTTGAAGGCTTTGCAAACGAGGAACGTATCAGAATGAAATTTGGACAACATTTTAGATAACGGGTCTTGAATGGACAAAGTCAATGAAAATTTGAATATCAGAAAAATATTCTTATAATTAGCTTTCAAAATAATCGATTAATTGCAGTCGATGACCTCTAAACCATGAAGAGTTTAAAAAGATTGAATTGTGTAAGGATATGAATAACTTGCAAGATATGTTATTTTAAAAATAACATATATATATATAATAATATTGAAATTATTTAGTTTAGTTTAGTTTTAAAAATAATCGATCGTTTGCAGCCGATAACTTTTAATTAATTAATATTGGGAAAAATACAAAGAGTTGATAATTATCGACAGCAATTAAATATTTTAATTTTTATTTTAAAGTTCTAGACAATTATTAGACTGTCATATGGGTTCTATACTTATTATCGATAAACCTAACTCTTATCGAGTTATCGAAAATAAGCTATATCTAGTTATACATACATATGTAAATAATGTAGAAACTGGTGCCTAGATTTACTTTACTTATTTTTAACATATTTTCAAGCATTCTTTTAGTGATGCTATTTTAATAACTTTCTATTTTCTTTCTATCAATGCTATTCAGCTTCAAAGCAACCTTAGAACTGTTTCGGCTGCATTTGTGAATATTCACAGTTTTCTAATTGTATCTTCAACATTTCTTAAAGGGAAATGTCCTTAGATGTGCCCCAAGGCGTGCTAGTATTTGCTTTAAAACATTTTGCTAGGGGCGCACGCGTCGTATGCGTAATATTTGCTTATAAATTTTTAAATGCGCCACAGTCTCATTGTTTTGTGTGCGTGTGTGTGTGTGTGCATATAAAATTTAATGAGCTACAATAATGAGCGCTGAAACAGAGCAGCAGCAGCTAAAAATAGCAATCAAGCTGCGCTGTCCTTTTGTTGCCCATGCGCATCCTGGCATATTGTGTCCTGTGTGCGTCCTGGCGCTTTATTGTCTCTTGATAATGAAAATGTCTTCAATCCAACCGCGACCTGTCTACGCATGTCAGAGACAGCCCTCGCCGACAGCTGGCGAGCTGACTGTGGTACAACCGCAGCCATTTAGTGTTGCCAAACAATTGCTATGCTCCACTGTGCTCCCGCATGATTATTATTATATTTTCAATTCAATATATTGGAATGCTCGACAATTACGAGACGCAGTGAGGAGCGTAAACATTTATAAGCATTAGAGCAGCAGCCGGAAATTGCAGACACTCGCACAGACTAAAGACTGGAGGCTGGCGGAGCAGGGAGCAGGGAGCTGGGAGCTGCGAGCTGCGAGCAATTCGCATTCCCAACACTGCGGTACTCATTCAGCCGCAGGAATTCGATCCACACACACTGCACACTAAACGTTTCTGCGTGTGTGTGTGGGTGTGCGTTTGTTGTCGCCTTTGGCAAATCCATTGTGTGCAATCGCACGAGATTAGATACAATCTTCTATAATAGCATACGCGCTGGCAGGACTCTAAGAAAGGGGGGGCTGGCAGCTACGGTGCAGGGGCTGGGGCAACTGGGCAAGGATGCGACAGCAAATAAGCAAACGTTATATATTACCTCCTCCTCAGCTCCCTCCCCTCCCCACCCACAGCTGCCCTTTAGCGCATATCCATTGGCTCTGCTTCAATTTATGTGTGTGTGTGTGAGTGTGTGAGAATGTGTGTTTGCATTTTATTTGCTCAACTACGTACATATGTGTGTCCTTTTGGTACCCTGTAGATAGAAAAGAAAGTTTTCTGAAGAGTTTATCAGAAATTAGAGTGTGGGTGCTAAACAACTAATAAAAAGTTTGATTGGGAGCACTTAAAGACTCACATTGGTTGATTTTCGTACATGCTGTGGAATATCGTAGAAAGTGCTTTATATATTGTTTATCGTATATGAAAAATCGAATGTCGTAAGTTGTATTTTGTAAATCGTATATATATTATATTTGAAATTGTAAAAATCGAATATAGTATATATATAGAAAATCGTATAGCATATATGATATTATGTAAAATATATATACAATATATATTATATTTCACTTATCGTATATCATGTTTTACATCAAATAAAAATATCTTGCATATTCGAGTATATCGTAAAAATGTCGTATGTATATCGTATATACTTTCTTTTGTTTATACTCTTTTTCAAGCCAATTACAGCGTTATTTAGTATAATAACTTAAAATATAATATAATTTATATAATTTTTAAATCTAAGGAAAGGATATTTTTTAGTCTATCCTTCATAGTTAATTCATTCGTAGTCCTTTTACTTTCCTTTCTGGTTTTGCCAGCCGGCAGCAGTTTTCGTAATGTGCTTTTTATATTTGTGTTGATTTGACCAAGCTGAAAATATTTTATGATGGCAGCCGGACATTCATCAAGTTGTGAACGCTATAAATGAGATTGTCAGATGAACACATTCCACATGTGGGTGTGCTGCTTGTCTTTGCCGAGCTGTCAAAA
Organism: Drosophila fulvimacula; assembly: GCA_035045555.1. Taxonomy (NCBI): domain Eukaryota; kingdom Metazoa; phylum Arthropoda; class Insecta; order Diptera; family Drosophilidae; genus Drosophila; species Drosophila fulvimacula. Next base: position 8,740,628 of record JAWNOX010000191.1, read on the forward strand.
TGAATTTGCATTTGGGCCCAATGAATTGTCCTGGACATTTTTGCTGGACATCCTTGAGGCTAATTGAAATCAAATATGCAATTAGCAATCAAATTTCCATTTTAATTTATCTATATTATTTTCTATTTCCTTTCCTTTCCTTTTTTTTTTGGTTTTTATTTGAGATATTATTTATGAGGCAATTAGATGTTCGGGTTTCGTTGCTAAGCAAAATTGCAAAGTTTTTGCCTTAAAATTGTGGCAAGCCACAATTGCTAACAACAGCTAACGTGGCTAATGAAAGCTGGGCTAAAAGCCAGTAAGCTTCGGGCATGTGCAGAAATAATCTAGTCGGCGGCTTTATATGGCGCTAATTTACGAGCTAGGCGGCATCAGCAACAACAACTACTCAAACAACAAAGAAAATTACAGCGAAAAGGCGTTGAACAAAGGAAAAGAAATTATGAGTGTACAGTGAGTCAGAAAAGTAGAACACCCCCATACAGATTAATATGTATGCGTGTTTGTATGTGCGAAATAGCCAAGAGGCAATGAGTGCTATGTTAAACATTAAAAGCTAAAGCTTAATGAAAACTATATATATATATATATATATATATATATATATATATATATATATGTATGCACAGTGAGCACAAGTTAAAATGAATTGCAGCTGTATAGGAATATGCTTAAAATAATGTACATTTCTGATTATGATTATGTGTAGGTTTATATAAAAAGAGCTGTCTGTCAGATGACTATCTTAAAATTGAGCGCTTTTCTTATGCTAATACTCTTTGAGTTTTTTGCTTTGAGTTTCCTGAGTGCTTCTGAAAAAAAACTCAGCCCAAAAAAAACCACTACCTGCACTTTGAGTGAACTTTTGTCAGCTATAAAAGGGTGACCCAGCGTAGAGCTCGATCAGTGGCGTGTTGGACGTGGGCCTGTGCGGATGGAGTGCAGTGCAGTGCAGTGTTTTTTTAATGTGATGATCATGTGGTGTTCTCCTGTGATGCTCTCTTGTGATGATCTCTTGTGATGCTCTCCTGTGATGCTCTCTTGTGATGATCTCTTGTGATGCTCTCCTGTGATGCTCTCTTGTGATGATCTCTTGTGATGCTCTCCTGTGATGCTCTCTTGTGAAGCTCTACTGTGAGGCTCTCCTGTGATGCTCTCATGTGATGCTCTACTGTGAGGCTCTCCTGTGATGCTCTCAAGTGATGCTCTCCTGTGATGCTCTCCTGTGATGCTCTCTTGTGAGGCTCTACTGTGAGGCTCTCCTGTGATGCTCTCATGTGATGCTCTCCTGTGATGCTCTTATATGAGGCTCTTCTGTTATGCACATGTTGCTCTCATCATCATATAATGCTCTCGCTTAATGTTAAAATATTTTGTATGCAATGTTAATCTAATCCAATGCAATTGTTATTCATATATCTTTCCACCACAATTTTGATTAAAAAAATAATGAAAATGAGTATTAAGATAACATTGTTAATAATAATTAAAATATTCATTATTAAGACAAAATTAAATATGTTAAATATGATTGAGCTAAAATATTGAAGCGACTAGTCTTATACATATATATATATATATATATATATATATATATATATATATATATATATATATATATATATATATATATATATATATATATATATATATATAAATAGATATGTATATATGTTTGTGTCAACGGTTGCCCATGTTAATTTTTATATAAATGCAAAAAAATATATAAAATATTTTATCGGCAGTGGCCGACTAATATATATATATATATATGTGAACTTATTTCATTTATTATTTTTTAATTTTTTTGTTTTTATTTTTAGTTTTCATGCTTCATTTGAATTTATAAAAAATGAATTTATTAGTTTTATTTTTTTAAAAAGAGATTTCTATAAAATATTAAATTAAATTTCGCATTTTTTGCCATTATTTGCTTGCTGAATATTTGCTGAAATATTCATGAGTTAAACTTTTAGCAAAATTCCATTTGCATTTGAATATTTTTGCCTCTCCTTGCAGACTCCTAATACATAAATAATTATTAGCTATTTACCGTAAACTGTGTTTATTTATGCCACCCCTGCACATACATTAAAAGTAACTATTAGATGCGAAACCCTTTTACGGACTCAACAGCAGCACGAAAAAAAAAAAACACTTCCGCCTTCATGTGCCACCCGTTCGCATACTACACGCGCGCACTGTGCTGCACGCTTGGCTGGGCACAGCTTCTACATATTTATTATCTGTTTATATTTGTCCATGTGTGTGCGTAAGTGTGTGTGTGTGTGTGTGTGTGTTTGTGCTTGTGTATTTTTTTATGCCATGCATTAATGTAACGATGCATCATTTATGCCATTTATTATCAGCATATAAATGCAAGATTTGGGTCCTGCTGACTTGAAGGTTGTAGCTCGTGCCACTGGCCACGGCCTTTGCTAACTGCCTAGCCTTTAATTTCTATGCCGTGCTCTACCTTTTTGTCTATAACCTTTTTATTTCTTGTGCGATGCCCTCACCCACTATCAGTCTGTCAGTTGTTGACGGCCAAGTTTTGTGCTAGCTAATGAATTTTTATGACTTCCTTCCACGCCTGCTCGCCCCCGTGGCTCATGCGATATTAATAAATCAGGCAACAAAATGTGTCTAGGCCAAGTTAAAGCCGCTGGGCTTTAAATGCAATTTTCCTCATTGATTTTATGGCGCTTTAAACTGTTGCCCCTCGGGCACTCTGAACATTACACTGAATTCTTTGTTGGCCAGTGCAATTAACTCACACACACACACACAGACACGCACGCATTCTCACACATATACATACACATAAATATAGTAGCCGGAAGCTGCGGTTGTTAGGACTAGATCCCTGTTGCCGTGTCCAAGCCACGACATACACACACACACACACACACACACACACTGTTTTCTTAGCCATTTTGTGGTCGGTCCTGTTCTGTGTTAGCTTACAGCCATTTCGTGGCACAATTTACATGTTTTAAGTGCGGTCTAAGGTCGTAACACTTTTAAGAGTTATTGCTGGCGCTTTTCATTCGACATGTGACAGCATTTTATGTACTTAAGAAACACACAAGCAGAGATAAGCAGGCAAGATGCAGACATGTGGAGTGTGTGGCCTTAAACTGATGACCCTTCTTTATTAACTGGAAAAATTGTTGAGCTATCACAAAACTGAATTGCTTGAAATATGTGTTTGCATAATAAGTACTTGCATACGAAATTTAATATGTTTAGCTCTTCAAGTCTTCGAGTTATGCTGACAGTTCTGTTGTAACTAGCCTGTCTCAAAACTGATTTTTTTTAAATATCTGTATTTAATAACTCTAGCTCTTATGCTTTCAAGCTTTAAATTGATTTTTAATTATATTAAGGAATATTCAAATCTCAATTCAATTAACATTTTCGAGTTGGCGTCATTTAAGCAAACTCGTTCTAATTAAGAAGTTGCTGCCTTCGCTCACTCATTTTGATGAACTTTTAATAGCTTCCGGTTTAGAGAACGTGATTCAATCAAACAATTTTATTCCCATTCTCATCTCAACCCTTTCTAATTTGAATGTACCTTAGGTAACATCACAGTAAATGCCGGACATGCCAGGGTCGAGCCAAGTGTGAGAGGCGCCCACAGCCAGAGCGGGCTCGAGAGCTGCAGCAATGAGCAACGACAACAGCGACGAGAGCAACACAAACGCCTACACAAACACCAACACCAACACCAACACCAACAGCAATGACAACAGCAACAGTAACAACAGCAGCAGCAGCAGCAGCATTTGGTCAGCCAGCAATCTGGATGCGATCAATCAAAGCGTCGAGCTGAATTGCCTGCTGCAGCAGCACATCGAGACAACGACCTATGGCAATGCGAGCGACCATTGCCTCACCCAATTCGATTCGATACTCTGCTGGCCACGCACGGCACGAGGCACTTTGGCCGTGCTCCAGTGCATGGATGAGTTGCAGGGCATACACTATGATAGCAGCAGTGAGTATAGAGCAAATATCGATGTACAGTGAAACCTGCCATTGTTGAACAGCATAACGCAGGAACGTTTGAGATGAGACAAGCGATAATGCTTATTCGTGTCTTCCTTCCATTTTTCGATTCCTTATTTTTATCTACTACTTGAAATTTCTATAGATGTACTAAAAACATACTAAAATGTACTAAATATATATAATCTACTAAACTTACTGATAGTATTAAAATAATACGATTTGCATCAAATTTTCCATTACTAATTTGCTAAAGTGTACTAAATTTTTATTGCACTAAATGTATCAAATATTCCAAATATATAATATTATACAAAAATACTTAATGTACTAAAAAGTACTAAATTCACAAATTGTACTAAAAATACTATATGTACTAAGCTGTATTTTCTTTCTTAAATCATATTCGTTCAGGGAGTTTTCACTGTACTCACCATAGCTATTACCTTTGACCTATGCACCTGTTCGTACTCCACAGAGAATGCAACGCGCTTTTGCCACTTGAACGGCAGCTGGGCACAGTACACAAACTACGATGCATGCGCCCACTTGCCGGCGGAGACGGAAACGGTGCCGGAGTTCGAGACTATTGTGGAGCTGCCCACCATCATTTATTATATTGGCTATGCATTAAGCCTGGTCTCGCTTACCCTCGCGCTGATTGTTTTCGCCTACTACAAGTGAGTCTCTAGCCGTTGTCTACCACATAGCAATGTCTGCTCTACTCCCATCTTGCTCCTTCTATACAGGGAGCTGCGTTGCCTACGCAACACCATCCACGCCAATTTGTTCTTCACGTACATCATGTCGGCTTTGTTCTGGATACTGTTGCTGTCCGTGCAGGTGAGACATGCCCCCATTTCGCCGTTTTGCCTTTGCCTTTATCTGTTCTGCCTGTAGATCTCGGTGCGCAGCGGTCTGAGCAGCTGCATTGCCCTGGTCACGCTCTTTCATTTCTTTACGCTGACCAATTTCTTTTGGATGCTGGTCGAGGGCCTCTACCTCTACATGCTGGTGGTCAAGACCTTTTCCGGCGATAATATACGCTTTAATATTTACGCGTCCATTGGCTGGGGTAAGTCTTCGGGGCTAATTAAGCTGTCATCTACAAACTTCCAATACTATCCCACTGGTTTTTTTTTTGGCAGGCGGTCCGGCAGTGTTTGTGGTCACCTGGGCCGTGGCCAAGGGTCTCACTGTCAACTACAACAGCAATATGGAGAAGGTGAGTGAGGCGGGTTGCATCTGGATTGGATTGGGGAGCTCATTAAACTTTTATTCGCGCCCAGTATGACATCAACTGTCCCTGGATGGAGGAGACGAATGTTGACTGGATATTCCAGGGTCCCGTCTGCGCGGTGCTCATCATCAATTTAACATTTCTGCTGCGCATCATGTTTGTGAGTTCTTTGATATGCCCGACATATTGTCGACAGTCCTACAGCGCCTCTCCCCTCGCCAGGTACTCATTACGAAGCTCCGCTCGGCGAATACCGTTGAGACGCGCCAGTACCGCAAGGCAGCCAAGGCACTGCTCGTGCTTATACCGCTCTTTGGCATCACCTATCTGGTGGTGTTGGCAGGACCCTCCGAGTCGGGTCTAATGGGTCACATGTTTGCCGTGCTACGCGCCGTGCTGCTCAGCACCCAGGCAAGTTTTCGTCTTTGTGTTTTATATTTTTTTGTTTGTTTGTTTGTTTGTTATGTATACAAATATTTACGCTTACGCTTGACAGGGCTTTTGGGTGTCGCTCTTCTACTGCTTCCTCAACTCGGAGGTGCGCAATGCGCTGCGACATCATGTTTCCACCTGGCGCGATACGCGCAACATTCAACGCAACCAGAACCGAAGGTGGGCGCCACTTTCAAATAGTTATTCACACTAACACTCGCTCACTTTCTCCTTCTCTCCCTCTCTCCCTGTCTCTTTTGGTTTAAAAACTGTTTTCCGAACATCCCGACAGGTATACAACAAAAAGTTTCTCCAAGAGCGGAGGCGGCGGCTCGCCGCGCGCCGAAAGCATGCGGTAAGGCCAAACTGTCTTAAAGACTTTTTTCGGGGGTTTTAATTACACGCACTTGCTTCCATTAATGAGTGTCTGTTAAGAAGGTAATGAGCGAGCAGGTGCTCCAATCAGATTATGTTACGCTTGAACTGGTTCATTTTACTATTTATTATTATTAAAAGATTAAAGTAAATCTAAGTTAGGTTTTTTTTTGGGTATAAATTGGCATATTAGTTCTATGGGCAATCGAGAAAATCTGTAAAGAGTGAGCTGCTTAAATAGGCGGATTATATTACAGGCGAACTAGTTCTTTTTTTATGAAAATTTTGTCTTTCGACCAGGGAATTTGCTTACTCCGCAAAAACCTTTTAACAACCGCAATTAGTTTTTGTGAGGTTCTTACAGGAAAATCTAATAAAATTTTTTAAAGAACAGTTTTAGTTATAAAAAAAAAACTTTTCAAAATGGTACTGAAATTTGTAGGAAAATATTAACTTTTAATATACATTTTGAGTACATATAAAATTTTAAAAAGTCTACAAAATATTTAAAAGCTTATATTAAAAATATATTTAATAAAAACATATTTTTAATATATATTTGTATATTTAAAAATATTTTCTGAGTACTTAGAATCTATAAAAAAAACTATTTATAATATATATATTAATGCATCATATATTAATTTCCATATGCCCACATAACTCCCATCTAATATCCCTTCCCCAATTTAATTGCTGATTTATATTAAGTTGTCTATTTATAATCAGCCCATTGACCTCATACTATGGCCGTGGCAAGCGGGAATCGTGCGTATCGTCGGCGACAACCACCACGCTGGTGGGTCAGCATGCACCGCTGACTTTGCATCGTGGCTCGAACAATGCATTGCATATGCTGCCCACGAATAATGCAGGAACTGGCAGCACGCTCAGCGTCATGCCGCGTGCAATCAGTCCCCTAATGAAGGTGAGGGCAAGAAAATAACAAATTTGTTATGAGATTTTTTTCTTTCTTGGAATACGTAAGGAATTTTGATTAATCTCAGCAGGGACTCGAGGAGAACTCCGTGTAGAAGGACGAATGGCACTGTCAGAGGCGAATACTCAGCCACACACACACACACACACACACACACACATGGATACGGACACGGACACAGACACTCGCATACAGCTTAAATGATGTCTCCTAGGATATTGATGTTGTTGTTGGCATTGATGAAACTGTAAATTATACAACTAAGTAGTCAAGATTTTAGCAAATGGCAAGCGCGCAAGCAAGTTGCAAGCATCTTAAGAGACTGAACTGAAATTATTTATTTTCAATTTTAATTCACACACTGAGGAGCTGAAAGATTTGATATGTTAACAACTTTCTTTTCCACTAATGCATAGCTAAATGTAGTTTTAAATCTAACTGTTGGATGTTGTAAGTGTTTCTTCCCGCCCCTCCCCCAATGGAAACTATGCGAACGCTACCTTAACCAATCTATATAAATATATATATATATATATATATATATATATATATATATATATATATATATATATATATATATATATATATATATATATATATATATATATATATATATATATATATATATATATATATATATATATATATATATGTAAGTCGACAAGAAAACAATGTTAAAAGAATAAACTAATAAATCAACTATTTATTTGAGTGTATACGAATAGCAGCAACAGCACATTTTATCCGCCTGGCAAAGTAAATGTTAAATAGAATCTGTCATTTGAATAATTGCAATGCACAGCATAAATAAATCTCTGCAATTCGTAAATATGAAATTCGTTTCTCTTTTATGTTTGCATATAAATTTTATCACCATATCCTATTTATATTCCTCTCTCACACACTTGATCCTCTCTCTCTCCCGCTTCCTTTTTTGGTCTGGGAAATATCATTAATTTTTATAGCTTATTGTGCTACGAAATGTTTTCAATGAAATTTTAATTTTCTTGTTTTCATAAATTTAAAGCACAAAAAAAAAAAAACCGAAAAGAAATGAAATGAAGGAAAAATGAGCGCCGGGTGAGCAAGCACATCAAAGCAATTTTGTTGCGCACAGCAACAGTTGCCGAACGACAGCAACAATTTTTATTTTTTAATTGCATTTTTGCAATGTTTGCTTTTGTGGTTCGCCGAATCATAAAAATTAATATCAATTTTTCCTTTATATTTGATCAGGCGCGTCTTTGTGTGCGATTTTGTCATTGATGTCTTTGTTAATTATGGATCACGGCTAGGTGAGTCAGCGTATAATGCGTTTGTTGCGTCTAGTTGTAGTAGGGCTCTTTAACAGGCGCTTCACTTGGCTGGCCTGACGTTTGCGTCTTTATGAATAAACCATTGCAGCAGTCGCCGTAAAAATGCATTGCGCTGGCTACATCCAATTCCACTGGCTATAAATATTGCATGAGCCGAGCGAAGCTGAGCACAGAGAACAAGTGAAAATTGTAAGAATAAAGAGAGTGTCAGACGCGCAAATACCCTAAGTTTTACTATAGCTGATTTTTTAGATATAAAAATATATTTATAGGCATTATTTATATACAAATTTTGTTTATTAAATATTTTGTCTAGTTTTCGCAGTTCCCGAATTTGCTTAGTTTATGCTGTCTTAACTAAAAATTTCATTTCAAAGTAAATTTATTGAGCATAACTCTTATAGTTCTCGAGTTCAATGGGCTTATATAGCTGGAAATAGTTCAAAGGACATGGCTTGTGCATGCTGATAAGGCATATAAAGTACACTTGTATATTTTAGGGTCAGCCATGCTCTCTGCTGCCGCTTATTCATATTTTTTGTGTGAGCGTTGTCGAGCGTCGAGCCTGGCTATATATAAATATATATATATATATATATAAATATATATATATATATATATATATATGTACATGTGCATAACTGGCAATATGAATGCAAAACATGAGATTTGCCGTAGAGGCAACCGCATGTAGTGCATAAATAATGAATACGTTTATTAATATATGTGCATAGCAGGGTTTTTGATTGCCAGCAGCTGGCACAAGTTTCAACCGGAAGCGTTCAGGCCACGGTGGCGCATGAGTAATATAACAGTTAAACAGAGTGAGTGCTCAAATTTATAACAGTTATAACAGTCAGGCAACAGTGCATGTACTTAGGCTAATGGCGATATTTTGGGCTAACACAAAGGCAAAGTTCAAAGCACTTAAATGCCAAGCGAACAACAGCAACTAAAGCAACAGCAGCAATTTGCAGCGTAAAGCATTTGTAGTGGGCGTCATTGCGAATGTGTTGCGGCAATTGCTAAGTTTTTTTTATGTTTATGTAAATTAGTAGAAATAAATAAAGATTTTTACAGACTGTAGGAATTTAATCATATGTGTGTGGGTGTGGCTGCTGCTCTTGCCCTTGTTTGCTTGGTCTTGATGAAGTGCACAACTTTTGGCACACGCAAACAGGCATCAAATGCAGCTAAGACAAGGACACTTGGCACTTGCTACCTGTCTGTGCCACCACCACTTCAAAGTGTATGTTTTTGTGGGCTGGCGCTGCACAATGATAACCACAATGCCAACTGCCAACTGCCAACTGGCAACTGGCAATTGCCACAAAAATGCCAACGTCAATTGTAACATTTTAATTAACCAAATTGTGCGTTGCTTCCTTCGTCCTTGCCCCTCAACAACAAAGCACAAAAACTTGGCCAACATAACGAGCGCGAAATGAAAACTCAATTAAAAGTCGCTTAGACGCTCAAATTGCTGCCGCCTGTTGAGAATACAAACACACACTCACAATTTTAGGAGGCGCTTTAATTAACTGCGGACCGCGGAGCATAATTTCCAGTTGCCGCATAATCAAAAGTGAGTCACATTACCCGCTCGACCCGCTGCCAGCCAAAAATTATGTTGAAGGTCAGCCGTGAGGCTGGGCCTCTGAATTGACGGCCGCAAAATGTTGCCACAAAGCCAACGCAACAACAACAACAACAGCAGCGGAAGAGGCCGCAGCGGAAAGCTAAATAATTAGCCAACTTATACAAAACACAATTTACAATATTTCATTTGATTTTTTTAAAGTAGAAAATATCAGCTTTAATTTGAATAGGAAATATCATATAATTTAAGGTTGTGTTGGTTAGGCCTAAGCTAATAATATATTGCAAAAGTTTTAGAACTCTTAGAATAGATATTAGTTAAATATCCAATTAACAGAGACATATCTGCATTAAGTAGAAAATTTGCTTAGAAATTCTTAAATTTTTTATTTTGTTCCTTGTCAGTTGAAATTTCAATTAAATTTTAAATTGCGCCTTTTGGGTATGCAATGAATTTTGTACGCGAATGTTTTGCTTCCTCTTTTGTTCGCCTGCAATTGTTGTTGTACATTTTATTTTAAAGCAGGTATTCATATTTTTAATTGATATGTATTATTATATTGTTTGATATATTTTTTTTATTTTATTTAAAAAATTTTGATAGATATTTGTTTTTGGTTTTTATTATTTCTTGTGTGCTTGGCTCATTGTATTAATTTTAATTAAAACATATTATGTATATGTTTATTTAAATGATATTATAATTTTTAAATTTTATTTAAAATTTTTTAAACATTAAGCACATTCTTGGAATCTATTTTTTATTACAAATCTTCAACTTAAAAAAATATAATAAAAATTATAAAATAAATATAAATGTTTTATTTACATCAATTATTAAATAATATGAACACAGAAGTCCAACCCAATGAACAGCACCATTAAATTCCTGAAATAGATTTAATTTGATCAAAATATTTTACAGCTATAATATAGATTTGCGAAATATAATTTTACGATTTAATGAATAGCTGAGCAACTTATAGATTTTGTTTGTTGTTTGTTGTTGAGATGCTTTATTAATAGAGCTCTAATGTAGGTAACTACTCGCTGCTCTCAGCTATATGCCGCTGTGATTTATGGCACGTCGTGGCGAATCCATTTTAATTATGCTTGACTCGCACATTTATGGTTTGAATGTCTGGCATTAAAGCTCGAACTTTGTGCGGATAAGTTGGCGACTCATTTGGGGAATTCTCTTTAATCTAGCAGCCGCAAAATGAATTCCATCGACATGGTTTCACGCTCCAATGCCACGGAAAATGTGCCTGGGCCGCCAGGCACAGGATGTGGCAGTCGCCCACTCGACTGCTGGACTGCTTGGCTGTCTGGCGAGCGGCCAGCTTGGTTAGCCGCCATTCCCCAAGGCATGTCTTGTGTTATAGCTAATTAAATATGTGCTCTCTGGCCAAAAGCATCTCATCGCTGTCGGGAGATTAGTGAAGAAATTTCCCGTTAAGTTGCTGTCGTCAACTGGCGAAGCTGCTGCTGCTGATGCTGACAACTTCAAGCGCTGCCCGTTAACGTTTAAAAAACAATTTCCTCTAAAAGAAAATGGAATTAGGCGTCACTCATCTCGGCTATATCTAGTTACTATATATATATATATATATATATATAGAGAGAGAGAGAGAGAGACGAAGTCTGTTCAGCTATGTCTCAAGTTGCAACTTGCATTGCTCTTGGGAATCAGCACGAACATAGAAACATTTCTAACAACTCTTTCTTTCAAGTTTTCCATTTACAGGGTATACTGCAAGTACTATCAGGTTTTCTACTACACTTCCTGCTGGCTGTTGGCTGTCATGCATATCAATTATTTTGATAGGTCGTCTATAAATACTCTATAAACGTTCAAGCTGCCAACTCATGAACTCCGCCTTCAGGCGAGCTGCCAGCCAAGCATTCTGTGCACAATTGTGGCGTTTCCATAGAATTCAGCTATGTTCAGATTTTGTTGGCTACCCAGCTAAAGGAAGAAATCAATCAATATAAAGTAGCGAAGCATTTGACATCAGATCAATCGAAGACTTAATTGATTGCATGTAGCAGGCAACTGACAACAACAGCAGCAGCAACAACAACAACTGTAGTTATGGCAACGAGCGGCAACAATAAGATGAGCCACACAAATAGCGAAGCATCGTCAACAGCAACAGCAACAGCAACTTAAACTAGTAGCAGTTAGAGCAACAATAGCAGCAGCATATGTGACAACAACATCAACTAGAGCATAGAGCTCTGGGATGTATTTATAAAATTATCAAAAGGTGCTACTTCAATGACAAAACACAATACACAAAGCAAATAAAAACGCGAGCAGCCACTTCAATACATCAGCAGCATCCGTTGCATTAGGAACACTTCAGCAACAATAACTAGAGCAGTAGCAATATGAACAGCAGCTGTGGCATTTACTGAAGCAGCAATAGCGACATATGCGTGAGGCGACACAGGAACTTAAAAAGCAACTGCTATGGCAACTGCAACTGCAGCAGCAGCAACACCAAAAACATCAGCAATATCTGTAACATTAGCAACATCAGCAATACCAGTAATATCGGCAACATCAGCAAACAACAGCAAGATCAGCAACATCAGCAACATCAGCAATATCGGCATCATCAGCAACATTAGCTACATCAGCAATATCGTCAACATCAACAATAACAGCAACATCAGCAACATCAGCAATATCGGCAACATCAACAACAACAGCAACATCAGCAACATCAGCAACATCAGCAATATCGGCAACATCAGCAACATTAGCTACATTAACAATATCAGCAACATCAGCAACAATTGCTACATCAACAACATCATCAACAATATCAGCTACAATAACAATCTTAAAAGAAGAAGCAGAAGCAAAATACAGACAACAGTTAAAAGCAGCAGCAGCAGCATCATCACTAGCAGCAGCAGCAGTAATAGCCACAATAGCTTCATAAATAACAGCAGCATCAAGACCTTAAAAAACAGCACCACTGAAGCAACAACAACATCAACAAATACAGACAGTCAATAAGAGAAGTATCAAAAGCAGCAGTCACATCAGAAGGATGATTACTATACAAACATCAACAGCAAAGCTGCAGCTATGCAGTTTATTGTACTAGAAACAGCAACAGTAAAAATCATCATCAACTAGATGAAAAGCTTAAACAGAAAGAGCTGCAGCCACAGCACCAACAGTAGCAAGGACAACAGAAATTTCTCCCTTTTTAAGCTGTTTCAAACTATAAAATTGAGTTATTGCCAATCAAAGAGTTGAACGCGTTAATTACCTCATAACTGGGCGCTAAGATTATGCAGTTACATTTTAAAGGCTGTTGGGTAGTTAAAGTGTCACATAATTACGCAAGTACTTGAGTGTCAAAATCTAATAAGAGTCAACAAGTGTTGGTGGTAGCGGCTTATCACGAACAGGCAGCGCACTCAAGTAAGCTTAGCTGCTTAAACACGCTCAAGCAGCAAAGTGCAATGTCAAGGCAGCTGCTGTTGCTAGAGTGTTGTTATGCGTGTGTGGTTGTGTGTGTGCCTCAATAAACCAACAGAAATTGAGACTTTAATGCAACTGGGTGCTCTATTTCAGCTTCAACTTGAACACATGACACTAGCTGGCCACATTGGCCATATATTCATATTTTGCAGCGACATTTGCATCGCCAGCAGCAACAGCTGCTGCCGAGCGCAGGATAATGTTAAGGCAGAAACAAGTCTGTGGGGAAAAATGGCTGCCAGCAGAATTTGTAGCATACTTTTGAGCGCGATGTAGAAAGTTTTTTTCTTGCCGTTGAACGCAAGCGAGCGGAAAACTGTTGCAACCTGGCTTGAACCACTAATTGGGCCATTATTAATGTGGCTTGTTCCTTGATATTTCATGGGGCAACAAGTCATTCGACGTGTAGCTACAGAACTTTGAGGCCAAAATATTATTTTAGGCCGTTGCTGCTATTTGATATCTATGAGGGCGGCGTGGGAGTTCGAACTTTCTCTTGTATATCGCAAACTTGGCCATGTTCTTGAGGGGTTGTTTCTGTAAACCTTTAAAAAAAAATACACACAAAATGATTGTGAAAGGGTGGGGAGGGGGAGGAGGAGAAGCAGCTGGCCAGCCTGGGGGCAGCCAAGCAGTGCGTGTGGTTGCTTTTGATAAAGTTTCGTATATTTGGTTTTGCTGGTCATTTAATTGGGTTTTGGGGTTTTGGGTTTTGGGTTTTAGCACAAAGCTCAAGACTTCTAAGCGAGCACTTTCGACTTTATTCAGTTTGCAAGAGTGCAACTTGAAAGTGCGGCATGAACTTGCAGTTTTATATGCTCCCCCACTAAATGGAGACGACAAGCCAAGGCTGTCTTGGCCAAAGGTCAACAGCAGAGCATAAAAAACTTGAAAGCTGCTGCCACATTATTAAGAGGTAAAAAAAAGACAAATGAAATTCTCTGTGCAAACTTAATTTAAGCGCATCAAAAGGATACAAATGCTGCCTGGCAATTTCCGGCTTGGGATTCGTTTCATTTCAGCCTTTTACCTTATTATTTCTACCTTCGCCTCTTCGGCTGCCTGCCAAGTTTGCGTGTGGGCAACAAGTGTTGACACACAATAGCGCCTGTTGTCGGTTTGAGTTTGACACTTGTTGAAAACTTTTGGCCTAAACGGGGCTGACAGCTGGGCGACGCCTGGCCAAAAGTTTTTTCTTTTCGGGCCCTGCTGCTAATTCAATGAGAACTCTGTCATGCTGACAGCTTGCCCGGCCAGCTGCTAATGGCAGTAATGCAATTTCAATTACTATTTAATATTATTTACGTCACATTTCGCCCGCTCCCCTCTGCCTGCTTTATTTTATTTAATTTTTTTTGGCGCTGTCAATTATATATCAAAGGCTTGTTTTGCAGCCAGGCCAAAGCAAACAGCGCTCTGTCAATAGCAAGTGCCATACATATTTAATTGTGTCTGCCCTCAAATATTGGCAAGCCCTCAGCAGCCAAGAGCAGTTAACAATGCCAAGCAGCAGGCAGCGGGCGCCGTTGCCATTGTTGCCGTCTAGCTTTTGGCCATTAGCTCGCCGTGCGGCAGGTGTGGTAAGTGCTGCTATTGACAGCACGGGCAGCGGGTGGCATTCTCCCTTTTATTTTCTGCTATTGTTGCTTTTGCCGCATTAGCCATAGTGTCATTTTAATTGCAGCACATTTGTCAGCGTGCTACGAGGCGAGTGCGTGATTTACAGCTTTGTCGCTTTCGACTTGATTGGCATGCTTCGTCTCTAATGGCCAGCCTCAGACTTAGCCAGAAAATCTTCACAGTTGGCCAACTCAGTCATTTATTTAACATTTAAGGCAAATCACCCCGAAACAAATCAAGTTTCGTTTCTGTCCGAAATTTTTGGCGGTGCGCGGAAAAGTATGCTACACAAAAGGCAACTTCAGTTAAGATGGGCGAAGACTTTTGTTTAATGTGATTGATTATGGCTAGATCATGACTGGGTCACCTCTGCTCTAATTGAGCATTGCATACAATGATCGAGCAGCCTCTCAAACGTAATTGAAGAGTTTGATTTGGCACACTTCACACTCGGCTGTTGTTAGGGCTGCTTTGAATTTCATACGCGCCTCCTACGGCATGCCGCGCACGAAACTCTCAGATTTCCAATTACATTTTATATGCCCATTGAATTGGTGAGCTGGGGTATACTGTTTACAGGCAAAAACAGACTGTGTATAAAGTGTGCAGTAAGTGTTACTAATAAGTTAGGAGACAATTTGTTGAAACAAATTTTACACATTTAGAAAAAAAATATAATATAAAAATATCTTTAAAAAATATATATACATAAATAAAATAAAAAAATTTTTAAATTAAATATATAATAAATAAATAAAATAAAAAAATGTTTAAATTAAATAAATACATAAATAAAAAATAATGAGCATTAATTTTTTAATTTTATAAATTGAGCATAGCATTAATTGTTGCTCTCAATTCATTCAAAAAAAAAAAAATATATATATATATATATGTATATTTATATATAAATAAAAAAAAAAAACTTTATGAAAATATTTCAAAATAATAAACTTAGTTTTATAACTTAATAAATTGAGCATATTTCTTACATTCATTAATTGTTGCTCTTAATCCTGTTACGAAATTCCCTAAAAAACTTCTGCTTAGTAGCGGTATTTGCTAGTCGAGCATTGCCAACCTCAACTCAACAGAAATTCTTTTGCCTTACTTAAGCTGCTGACAACATTTAAACACATTGTATTATATACTCACAACGAGTCAAACAGTCAAGCATATCAGCTTTTGATTTCTTGCCAAGCAGCGGCAGCAGCAGCGGCAGCAGAATATTAATAACAAGTTGTTTGCTGGCATCATGAAGTTGCTGCTGTTGCTGTCATTGTTGCTCTGTGTTGCTGGGGGGACGCTGGGCGCGCATTTGTATCGCGTGCCATTGAGTCGGTTCGCGTCGGTGCGGCATCGCTTTCAGCAGTTTGGCATACGCATGGATCGACTGCGCATCAGGTACAGCACCTGGGCGGAGGAGAATCAGGCGCGAAGTGTGCCGCTTAGCAACTATCTGGATGCGCAGTACTTTGGCCCCATTAGCATTGGCTCACCTCAGCAGACCTTCAACGTCATCTTCGACACGGGCTCGGCGAACCTGTGGGTGCCCTCGGAGTCGTGCCGCCAGAAGCTCGCCTGCCAGATACACAGTCGCTACAATGCTAAGCGGTCGAGGAGCTACAAGTCGAATGGCAAGCGCTTCGACATACAATATGGCTCGGGCAGTCTCGGTGGCTATCTCTCGCAGGACACGGTGCGCGTGGCTGGGCTGGAGATCAGGAATCAAACGTTTGCCGAGGCCACGCATATGCCGGGCCCCATATTCCTGGCAGCCAAATTCGACGGCATCTTCGGCCTGGCCTATCGCGGCATCTCCATACAGAACATCAAGCCGCCATTCTATGCCATCATGGAGCAGAATCTCCTGAAGCGCCCCGTCTTCTCGGTCTACCTCAACCGCGAGTTAAGCAGCCGCCAAGGCGGTTATCTCTTCTTCGGCGGCTCCAGTTCGCGCTATTATCGCGGCAATTTTACCTACGTCCCCGTCACGCATCGTGCCTATTGGCAGGTGAAGCTGGAGACGGCGCGGATAGGCAAGCTGCAACTGTGCCTGGATGGCTGCCAGGTCATCATCGACACGGGCACCTCCTTCCTGGCCGTGCCCTTCGAGCAAGCGATACTTATCAACGAGTCGATAGGCGGCACGCCCGCTGCCTATGGCCAGTTCTCGGTGCCCTGCGAGGAGGTGCCACATTTGCCCACACTCACGTTCACGCTGGGCAATCGGCGCTTTGAGCTCAAGGGCGAGGATTATGTATTCCATGATATCTTCACGGATCGCACTATCTGCGCCTCGGCTTTCATCGCCGTCGATTTGCCGTCGCCCAATGGCCCCCTTTGGATATTGGGCGATGTCTTCCTGGGCAAATATTATACAGAGTTTGACATGGGCAATCATCGCATTGGCTTCGCCGATGCCATCAGCTGAAGCTGAAGCTGCCTTTTCTTCTGTTTTCTTTTGTTATGTTTTTTTTCTTGTTAAATGGCTGCCATGGCAGCGAAAAGTCTGCACAGTAGACACAAATTTAAGGGAACATCAGCAAACCGCATTTTATTATTTTATTACCTGCTCGAGGGGGCCCAGTCGCAGGTCCAGGCCATCCGGATGAGCCATATTACGTATACGCCACGTTGACGTCAAATGTCCGCCAAGCTGCGTGGGCGGAAGCTAATCAAAACTCGCTCGCAGCAATCGCAGCAAGTGAAGCCCGTGACAAAAGACAGCGCTGAAGTTTGGTTAGCCCTGAGAGCTTTTGCGGAGTTGTACAGCTGTAATTGATTTGCCCAGAAATAAACAATGTCCTTTGCCGCATCCTGGTGCCCCGACTACAGCAGCTGCTTGCGAATTGAAATGAATAGCTTTAAGTTAACGACTGACGCGTTGCGTTCGCATTTGAATTTAAATTTGGTAACCGCTACACCAAAATCTCCCCTGCCCCCTATCCGCCACTCGCCAATCACCCTACGCATCCATTAGCTTTCACGTTTTAGGGTTCGCAGAGACTTTTTTTCAGCGAGTTTTACGACCGCACACATAACGTTTCGCATTTCTGTGTGAAAGGCGAGTTGACGTTTTTATTTTATATTTTTTATGTACGAGGCTCACGCTTATATAAGCACTATAGCATAGATGCTATTTTATGCAACGGCATACATAGGGTAAACCTTAGTCAACCAATTTTTGTTTTTATTTTTTTTAGGACTTGAATTTTTTGTTGTGCCTGGTTCCGTTTGGTTTCCTGTGGCTTACAAGCCCTTTATTGATACTTGCCTCTTGGCAATCAGCTTTTTTTAAAGCCCTTCACTTACCCAGCTGTCTGGCATAGTTGTGGTTTTGATTGCTGTTCGCTTAACCTTTTCTTTTCATAATTTCAATACAAAGGAAAGCAAAAAAGAATTAGGGACTTCTTTTGGGCCATAATGAGTGGTCAATATATGGCCTCGAGTCCAATGTTAACTTCCGAAGTTGCTATGCTAAGCATGCTGTCGATTTTCTATTTGCTTTCAAGTAAAGGAGCTCTCCTTTACTTGGATCCCCAAAGCTACCGAACATAAAATCCATTTGAAAAATACTTGGGGCTCAAAGTGGTTTTTATCGTCAGGCGTTTTGCCTGCTAAATGCTAAGCCCTTTAGATTTTTTGCTTGCCACCCGTTACCAATACAGCAACACTAAGCTACTTTGGCATTGTGCAATACAGGAGCAACAACGAATGGCTGCGTTTAAAGCGCAAAATATTTCACAGCACTTGCTGTGGGGCAGTTCTGGGCAGCAGCAGCAGCATTTGCGCAAACGTGTCGCTGGGGATTTACGCAATCAACAACAACAAGAAGAAGCTGAGCTTGGAGTGAAAATCAGTTATGTAAAATAAAGCAAACCACTGCCAGTTCAGTCAGTCCCGAAAAAAGGGTTAGCACGTGTCAACATCAAAAACGTAGTGCAAAATAAACAATTTGTCGAAAATAAAGTGTAGCATACTTGTGAGCGCAACAAAAAATACTTGCCAAAAATAAAATGTAGCATACTTATAAGCGCAACAAAAAATCGACAAACTATGAAATCAAAGGAAACGATTTTTAATAAAAAGCACTCGTGCCGGCACTTGTTAGGTAATTCAAGCGCCAAATGGCAAATCGAATCAAGTGTGGATGTGTTTGCAATATGTGAAACAGTTTGTCACATATTTCGCTCGGCTCAAAAAGGCAAGTGAAAAACTGTAAACTCTCAATTGTAAATTGTGTGCGTCACACCCACATAATCACCATGACAGCCAGCCAAGCAGCCAGCCAACTGAAGTAAGTAATTGGCTGAGGCAGCTTACGGTCCACACACAGAGATACTCACAGCCAGCTCATTTGCTTTAACAATAGTGGCTGGTCTACAGGATACCGCGATAAGCATCACAAAGCTAAATGGCAAAGAGCCTGCGACTGGCAGTGACAGGCTCGCCAGCAGCAGCAACAGCAGCCACAGCAGCCACAGCTATAGCAGAATTAAATCATTCGATAAGATTATGCAAACATTGTCATCACCAGCGGCATTGTCCTCACTGCCCAGGACCCAACATTTCTATGTAAATTTATTTGCTGTTTTTATTAAATTTTTGTTGGTCGGCGGGCAGCAAAGCAAAGCAAAGCCCAAAGCTAATGACACTCAAAAATTGGGCTAATGAGTCAATAAGGCAATTTGCCGACTGGCAAAAAATGTCAACGAGCTGCGACGACAGAATGTTGAGAGATAGACAGAGGCAGGGATAGCAGCAGAGGCAGGCATAGGATATACCTAACTTATTATGCCACTTAATTACTTTAATATGGCATTTATGTGAAATGCTTTGCTTAGCCACGGCACACAGTTTCCCTCCCTTTCTCTCTCTCTCACTCTCTGTCATATTTGTAGCCTGCCTGCTGTTTTGATAGGCAGACAGGCTTGGTAGGTAGGTCGTGTCCTGTGTTTGCATTGCCTTGTGGACACCTGTCTGCGTTGTAAATGTCAATTAGTTTTTGAGCCCATAGCAATTAAACGTGCAGCAGCTGCACACACACACACACACACACACAGAGACATAGACCCCCTGCCAATCATTGCAATTGAAGTTTGCAGCAATGCTGGCAATTAGTTTAAGTGCAAGTGCTTTAAGGTATAACAACTTGAGCTGCCTGTAAAAAATTCGACATCATTTATCAAAAATCCTTTTGTGTCTGCAGCTAAAACACATTAATCTAAGCCGCCCAGCGAGCGGCGCCTGAAGAGTTGCCATTTCAAATGTTCCCTAGCTGCTGTAGCGACTGTTGCCCGCCTTGCTGTTGTTGTTGTTGCTCAATATATTTTGTCGTAGGTAAGGTCCTGTCCTGGCGTTTTTTTTAGCGTAAGATTACGTGTCTTAGCTTAAGTCTGGGCATCTGTCTTAAAGGCGCCACTGCGCTAGTCTTTTCCAATAATGTTGCAACAACTTCAACTGTCAGCAAGCCTCATTTTTTAAGCGGCAAACGTGTCAATGGCAACGCAGCGACTGCTTGACTTTAAGGTGATACTGAGAGCCACACACATCAGGCATACGCAGCGTATGGCAGGCGTTGCTTCAACTTTGGCCTGTTAATTGCATTGCAGCAATTAGAACACTTTATGGATAGCCACTAAAGCAAAGTTTTATTTTTGGCTAACACGCACTGGCGTCTGTGTGTGTGTGTGTGTATATATGTGTGTGTGTGAGTGAGTGTTTGTTTGACATTGGCATTGAGCCTTTTGTAAGCTGTCAGAGCAGCTGGCGTGCAGCTCGTTTCGCACGCCTGTGACATGCATACTAATTAAGCAGTTTGCCATGGCTTTAAAATTTCAAAAACAGACACTAATACACACACACACATATATATATATTCACACAGACACACACACGCGCCGCAGCTTAAAATGGCTTTTCGAAAATGCTGCATAATGAAGCTAATCAGGCGCGCTCTACGCTGACGAGCTTAGCGCGAACAGTGAAAACTGTGAATTTTGAATGTGAATTTGAATTGTGAGTTTTGGAATTTGAATTTGAATTTGAATGAATTGAAATGCTGAACTTCCAACTGCACTGCACACGAGCTAATTAGCACAGCGAATGCAGTGGCAGTGACTGGCAGGCTAGGCTGGATTGGAGTGGCATGTGTGCAGCGTCAAGCGCAGGGCGCCAACAAAGCAAATCCCCATCAAATATTTAACACCTTGACAGCTCTACTCTGTATGAGTGGGTGTGTCTGTGTGTGTGTGTGTCTGACAGTCAGCAGTAAACTACAAAAAAAATAATAAAAAAAAAAAAACTTTGTTGGCGCCCCATTGTCAAAAAGCGCAAAGTCATTTCTAGTTGTTTACGGCCCGAGTTAGGGACACAGCGACCCACAGACTCAAACCTCAGCTGCCAAATGGCTAAAACTTGCGTCGCCCTTAAAAAGAAGATAAACGAGTTTTAGTTCTCTTCAGAGAACTGCCAAAAGTGCAGCTAATTGAATTGCAATTTCATGAAACGCTCTTTTACCTATTAAATATAGATATAAAATCTGGAATGTTGGAGCAAGTTGCGTGTTTATGTGAGTGGCATTGATGGCGTTATTTAGTTTATTTTAAAGTGCCAAATCGTGCTCAAAATGTGTTAATTGCCTCGGAGCAAACTAGTTAGGGGAACATATAAATTGCATGAAATTTGCTTAAAATATAAAATATAAAACATAAAAAAAAATAATATATAAAATAGAAAATTTTATTATTTGTTTGTATTGAAAATTAGAATTAGGTTTGAGAAGCACAAATCTCGGAGAGAATTTAAGGCCTCCACAAAAAATCAATTTAACTTTGACAAAGTTATGCAAATTTGAAAGTAAGGGAGAAGCTTTATAAGTACAAACTTTTAAAGGCTATACATTTCAATTGCATTTTCATTTCCAATTCCCCAATTTTATATTATTTATTATACATTTGTAAGAGCTCTTAGACTTCCTAAATTATATTTTACTTAAGTTATAGTTTTTTCTAGTTTAAGAAAATGTATTGTATTAAAATTAATTTTACAATTTATAATATATAAATATTATATTAATATAATTTTTTTTCAATAAATTATGTTAAATTATATATAAGCTAAAAAGCGTTTTTTGTCAATGAGAATATAATTAGTCCAAAATATTTTCTGATAAATAAAAGCGCAACAATTAATTTTTACAAATTAAATTTAGAATTATTTTTTACAAATTAAATTAAATTAAATTTAAGTAAAAGCTAAGCTAGAGATAAGTACCCCGATTATCGTTTAACATTGCAAGTCGGCTCTTAACAGCCTATTTTACAGAGACTGTTAATTAGCGCTGTTAACTGCATAAGTTATTGATAATATAGCAAAGAGTAGGTCAGGCGATGGCACAGCTAAGAGACGATGATTTGTGTATAATAAAGAAACAGAACCCTGTCAACTAGCCTGTAGCTCGAATAAGGATCGTCTAACGACGATCTAACAATTCTTATTCTTTATATAATCCTTATTCAATGCATACCTTTCTTACAGTTCAACTCCTTTCAAATTCAACCATGGCTGTTGCCCTGAAAAGCTTTTATGCTTTATCGCTGCCTCATCAAACTGTCAGAAAGGACCAAAGCAAGCGCGCATAATTGAACGTTGCCACGCAACGCAGAGCAAACGCTTGCTTAACCGGGCCACTTTTAATGGTTTACCCATTGAACATTTATTGGATTTTTTTGGATGTGGCCCGAGAGTTCCAGCAGCCATTCATATGGGAGTGTCAGTTGGAGCAGCAACTGCTGCGGGCACAATTTGATTTATGCGCTCTGCACTTTTGATAAAGTGTTTGGCATTGACGTTGACTTCCGTTGCAGTTGCCGCTACTCTCAGCCCGAAGATGGCCAACAGCAACTGGCATACGATATGGGCAATGGCAGCTGTTCTGTTATCATTGCCGTTGCCGTTGTCATTGTTATAGTTGGGGCAGCTTGCATAAAAGTTGCGGATGACATTTGAATGTGCATGTGGTCTCCCAAGTGGCCAAGAGGCTTTTGCTGTTTCAAGTTGACTTTCTGCCCCTGCTTACTCTGTCCATCTGCTTACTTAGCATTAGAATTATGCGCTGTGTGTGTACAACAAGTTTCATCCCCTCAACTGCCGGCTACCTGTCTCAAGTGTGCTCTAGCGAGTTGGAATAGCAAATGGACGCCTTAAGCCTGTTCGCTAGGCTTTTCAGCTTGTTTTTTTTACCATACTGATTATTCGGATAAGGCAGCAAAAACTTCTGCCTTAAGCAATCCATTGTGTTACTTTAAGGGCCGTAACAAAGGAAAAGTTCATAAGTTCCAAGAAAAGCAAACAACATTTTTGTGTACTCATGCACAACTTGAATTTCAGTTTATCTTATCTTACTTAGAGAGTAATTGATGTGATGAATGAGAAATGTATGGCTAACAAAGGAGTGTTAACGGTTTATGAAGGAGTTCAGAATTCTATAAAGTATAACTAAAGATAAGTTAATCTTTATTATATAAAATATAATATAAATAAATATAAAGCATAATATAACTAAATATAAAATGTAAAATAATTAAATACAATAATATATTAAAAACATGTTAATTATAATATAAATAAATATAAAATATAACATAAATTAATATAAAATGTAACAGAAATAAATATAGAATATAATATAAATAAATATAAAAAATAATATAAATAAATATAAAGTATAATATAACTAAATATAAAATGTAAAATAATTAAATACAATAAAATATAAGTTTTAACATAAATGAATATAAAATGTAACAGAAATAAATATAAAATATAATATAAATAAATATAAAATGTAATATAATTAAATATAATATATAATATAAATAAATACAATTATAAATATACTTTAAATATATTTTATCTATGCCCTTTCCTCATTTCATATGCATGCCCTTGATACCTACTTTAATCCCTTCCGCAAATAATAGAATTCAATTATAAATTTATAAATATTTGCATATGTTTTGTCGTCAATTTCATTAGCAGCTGTCGCATTTGC
This sequence comes from Drosophila fulvimacula, assembly GCA_035045555.1. Classification (NCBI taxonomy): domain Eukaryota; kingdom Metazoa; phylum Arthropoda; class Insecta; order Diptera; family Drosophilidae; genus Drosophila; species Drosophila fulvimacula. The sequence goes on from JAWNOX010000191.1 coordinate 8,764,727, forward strand.
ATTGAAAGCGCATTAAAGTGACATATGTGTCGAGGTATTTAAATAAATGGACATGTGCTAAAATGGTTCGGTGATGCGTACTTTGTTGGCATTGCTAATGAGATTTCCACAAAAGCGTTTTCTGGCCTCGATTCCGTTGCACAAGCCGCAATTAAATCCATCACTTGCCCCTTACGGCTGAAAGGAACAAATCGACAAAGTTGCAACTTCCGACGCGCCCGTGAGGCATAAAAAATTCAATGGAAATATTGCTGCAAACCAGACAGAGACTGAGGACAGAGAGTTGGTTATAAATGCTGCCAGCAGCGGCAGCAGAGGTCGGTGCAAATTTGATGGAAAATGGCGCCAGCTCCAACGCCCAAAAGACGTGCAGCGACGGACAATGTGTACAGTGCCCAAAACTCTCTGCGCACGAGAATTTGTTTGCTTAGCTGCATGACTGGCTCGAATTGGCTGGGTCTTGGGTCGGGATCGGAATCCGAATCGGAATCGGAATCGCTGCTTGGGTTTTTCAGGGTGCCGCTCTTTGGGATCCCAGAACAGAGCAGAACGGAGCAGAGCAAAGTAAAGCAAAGCACCTCTTCCTTCCTGCTGTTTCTCTTGGCAATTCCCATGACGGCTGCCGGCTGCCGGCTGCTGGCTGCTGGTTGGTTAGACCCTGCAACTTTTAATTTGGAAAATTTGTAACAAAACTTTGTGTGTCCCTATGCCCTGTAGATGATGTTGGCATGGGATGTGATTGGTCTGACATGTGTGATGTTTATGCAAATGGATTTTAAATTTACGAAATTATGTAAATTATAATCAAATGATTCAATTAAAATATTTATAATTAACTAGTTCACAGGTGAATCAGCTAATGAAGAGGTATTCAAATTTCCCCCGATTACCATTAGAAAGGTGTATTCATTATTTTTTGACTTTTACGCTCAGGTCATTATAAGATTCATTTGTGAACTAGTCCGGTTTATATTAACTAACTAGTTCATTAGGAAAATACCAAAAACTAAGCAAAATATAAAATTAATTTAGAAATTGGTTGAGGCAATTTTAAATTCAACTTACAATTCCCAAGCAAACTAGTTCTCAAGTGAATCAATAAGCATATATAACTTGAACTAGATCACAGATAAATAATAGATATAATAATATAATAATAATAATAGAATTACAAAGTATACATATAAATGATCTAGCTCATAATTAACATAATGAAATTCACATAATCAAGTTCAATTAACTAGTTCCAAATGAAACTAGCTCCAAAAATAAAACTAAGTGTTGCTCTTAAGTGATATTTTTTGTTTAGATTTTCAGATTCGGTAAATAAATGTAACCCCGATTTTTATTTAGATTTCCAGACAAGCTAAAAATATAATATAAATATAATAGTCAAACTTTTTCTTCTATTATTAAAGGATACTTAGTCGGCACATCAGTCCCTGATTGTAATACTATATAAATCATTTGCTTTTGCTTTTGCTTTTCCTTTTCCCTTTTTGCCTGACTGTATTTACTTCCTTGTAATTGTTGTTGCTGTTGTTGTCGCCCCATTGTTGCTGCTGCTGCTGTTGCTGCTGACACCCAACTCGAGTGCAGCAACAAATGTTAAACAATTTGTGCAACATTTTTAGTGTTAAATATGCGCAGCTATTTAGCATGTTTGTCTCATTGTGCAAAGGGCTCAAAAAAGTTTTCAGAAAATGTGAAATGCAAAGAGCTGAAAACACAAATTGTTAAATTGTAACTCGTTTAAGTTTTGGCGAGGCAATCAAATATGCCAGTCCCTAGATAGTTCGCTATAGTTATCAGCATCTGATTAGCCCAACTGTGGACTTGACCAGCAACCAGCAAGTCAATAATAAATGGCACTCGCACATGTGGCAATCGTCGCAAATCCCAGCTGAGTGACTGCTAAAGCAACTTCAAAGGGTCCTCATCAAATTTGAATGCTTGATGCGTAAATCCATTGAGATTCTGACTTTAACCTTACAGATATATAGAGAGCATCAAATGCTGATTTTAATAAAATTTATATGCGTCAATTGATATTTTGCGACATTTTGAAGCTGGCATTTAGGGACAGCTGAGAGCTGAGAGCTAAGAGATGTAGCTTGCCTGCTGTCTGTGGCGACAGCTGTAAAATATTTGAGGCAATCAGCTCAGCACTTGGCGCACAATGAACTGTTTGCCGCACAATTTCCGCTCAAATGTGGCAACAATTGAAATGTTTGCCAGCTGGCAGGAGCATCTGCAGCAGCAGCAGCGGCTTACCTAGACTCGGCCGGCTCACATGGCGTATACTTTGTTTATGTCTAAGCCAGCCCCAGGCTGGCTTTGCTTTGCTCTGCTCTGCATAGCGCATAAATCTTAAGCTAAGCCCCGCCCACGCTCCATAAATAGCATATATGCTTGCGGCCCCTTGTTATCCCCTGTTCAACCCGCATTTAATGGGCGTAACAAATTTATTTCGAATTATACCAAAAAAAAAAAAATAAAAAAAAGGAGAGAAAACGAGACAGACCGAATTTTGCGGGAACAGCACAAAAATAGACAGCGTAAACACTTGAAATTGAATTTTAATAACAGCCCAAACAAATCAAATGAAATATTTAATGGGACATTAATACGCCGTAAAGTCATTTCTAATTAGAGTCAAGAAACAGTCGCGGGGCACGTGGCAAGGTGCAGGCACAAATTTGATATTTTCAGATGCCGCAAACCAATTTGAATACATATTAAATTTTTGCGTTTGGCCTTCATTTTAAATGCAAATCAGTGGCAAACGCAATCGCTTCGCCTGGCAATCAATATGAACAGGTTGCCTCCAAAGGAGGCCATTCAACCATTCAGCACGGGGGCGTGGCAAATGTCTTTTTCTTATCTGCGGTGTTAAATGTATATCTGGCACATGGCGGCACACCCCTCATCATTATCCACTAATACAGGCCACATGTTTCCAATCAATAATTTATTCATATATATAATATATATAGATATTTATATATATATAGATATATAGCCTGTAGTTATCACATAAATTCATTTCAATTCTCAGCTGTCTTGGAGTTGTGTTTTATGTGCTAATCAATTTTCAATTTAAGTTAAGCCAAGCCAACTTTTTGTGTGTAAATGAATAGAGGAGAGAAAAAACTTGCACTTTGCTGCAGCGCCCTGGGGCGTATGAGCAATATTGAGCATACATATGGCTGCAGCATATTTTCTAATAAAATTGCAAGTTTACAATACTCTAGAGTGTGGAGGTTGTATTTCGAGAGAGTCTTGTATTATGTAACATATTGGCGAAGTAAGCAATATATATATATATGAATATAAATTGTTATGGATAGAGGGAAGAGAGAGTGAAATAGCGGGTTGAAGAGTTGGAAGCATTTTCATTTGTATAAATTATTTTTAGAATTAAGAGATAATTTGTAATAAATTAGAATTAAGAGAAATTTGTAATATGACTAGAATTTCAGGAATTTCATGAAAATTTCTATATTTTTCTATAAACATATATAATTAATATTTAAGAAATTATTTTGGAATTTTTTTATGTAATTCTAAAGCCATTTATACTTTTATATATTTATTTAAATTTATTAAGTATACATTTGTTTTATTATTTTTTATATAATTAAAAAACTAATATTAAATTAATATGCAGCTATGGTTAGCTTTGGAGTCTGCAACATATGTATATTCATATATACTAGTTTATGTTGGAGGTAACTTCAGGATCAATTACTATATATATATATATATATATATATTTTATCAACTGTTAAGTTAGAGCATTCTGTAGTCATCTAATCATCGTTTGTTGTTCTTTCTACTTTTTTTGTTCTCCCTCTTACTTGATAAACATAATTTGCTATATACAATGCAGCTGCATACACAATGGACTACCGACTACAAATTGACTTTATGCTGAAAGGCAACTGCTGCAGTAGAAGCAGCTGCTGCAGTTGGCAAGACAAAGACGCAGTTGAAGTTTCGTACGCTGCTTATAACATTGTTGCAGTTATTAAGGACCCAACGCGTGCATGCGAAATAACAAATATGGTATTAAAGAATGTCTCTTCAATGTGTCAGTGTGTGTGCGTGTGTATGTGTGTGTAGACAAGCAGCATTAATTAACTACAAAGGCAGCAAACAATAGCAACAAATTAACAGTCAGGCGAGAAGGTGGGGCTCAGCCACAGTCAGTAGATGAAAGTGCAAAGTCTTGTTAGCTGTATGCAGATGTCAGGGCAATGAAGAGCGCTAGTTGAAGGTTTTCAGCAAATACATGAATATAATTTTGAAATGCAAGACATGTGCAGAACATAAGAGATTGTTTCTAAGCATGTGTGCAACTCACTTCATTCTGTGTGTCTCTTTGTTCGTCTGCCTGTCTAATTTATTTCAGCAGCACTTAAGCATATGATAAGGACACAATCCACTTGAACGCAAGAAATTCAACAGTTGCATATTTGGTAGCCACTCGCAAGTTCATGTAATATTTATAAAAGGAAACGAGCAACGAGCAACAGTTGCAGCTGAAAGTTTTCAGAGTTCGGCATAGAGATGGACGCGTGTTCAATGTTTGTTTGTTGTTAATAGGCAAAAACATGATTCAACACTTAGATGAGGCTAAATCTGAAGAGCATATGGCGAAAAATATCCGTTTCCTCTGATTCTCAAAATGTTTTTTTTTATATCAAATAAAATGCTACAATGGGGCAACTTTTTCCAACTAATTCCTGACCTCGAACCTGACAGCTCAACAAAAGCTTAAAAATAGAAAGGTCGCTATAAAGCAATTGTAAAATGCCAGACGGTCAGCTCGCCATTCATTTTTGTTAAATTTTAATAAAGGCTTCCTAGCAGGACCTTTGCTCCTTTCTCCATAAACACAATTTGTATACAAACAATTTTGGTGGCTGATAGCGGCGCCCGCTCACTAATCAGTTTTATGCCATCAGGGTTCAGTTGCCATTGAAAATGGATGCTGGTTTGGCTGCCTCTCTCTGCCTTTGCACAAGTGTCAGCCACATAGTTTACAACTGGTTATAGATAAGCAGTCGTAGAAGGAGGATGATGTACGAGTGGGCGATGGCAACCTCTGCTGGTAGAATCAGGAATTCTGAGAAACAGAATAGAAAATCTGCTTAGATTATGCAGCTTACACATTCCTATTGTTGCTGGAACATAATCGACTTGAGTTTGAGCCATAAAATTCCAGAGTATGTAAAGTATGTACATTATAATATAATGGAAGTATTTTGTATATACTAAATAATAATATATTTACATAAATATAGAATATATTTAAAACCGAAAATATTATATATAATTTGTAATATTTATTAGCTTCAGCAGAAAAAAAAAATATATATAGCAATTTTAAATAATTTGTATTTAAAACAATATTTAAAATATAATATAAATATTATGAAATATTTAAAGGATCCTAGAAACGTATATAATATATATTATATATATTACATTATTTTATTTCTCCCACTTATTTGTTTTTTACTTTATTATCATTTAAACATTAAAAAAAATGTTAAATTGAAAAATATATTTTTAAATACAAATATTTGTAATATATAAAAAACGTTTTTTAAATCAATTTTATATGTTTTATATCACGGAAGTTCAATATGAAAAGAATATGTATATATAATACTATGACATATATTTTCAAATCCTTTCTAAAAGCCTTTTCCTTTGATTAAATTCCACAATCTGTGTTAGTGCGCACGAAGTGTGCTAAAGTATCTTTAGCTAAAAAGAGAACAATTGGAAGCAGAGCGCAGAGCACGCGTCCAGCTCTAATTTAACAAACGAGTCGAACAATAAAGGACAAACGGGAATTGTTCCTTTGAAGCGCAGTCGAGGACATTATAGAGGCACTCAAAGTACATTTAGTTAGCCGTTGCTGTTGCTTTGCTCTGTTTTTATATTTTGTTGTTCATTCAATTTAATAAAATGCAGCTGAGTTTCTGTGCGGCAGCCAAGCGAGAGAACGTGCTAAAGCTTAAATTTGCAATATGAAATGCATTTAATAACTGCAGCAGCAACAACGACAATGGCGACACACCCTATAATTTATGCATGCCTGACATTCTGCACATTACTCTGACATCCTGGCGTGCCCCTTTGGCTACACAGATATATATATATATATATATATATATATATATAGTATAAACAGCATGTAGAAAGCCAAAGGCAAATCCAGTCGAGAGCCGGAACCAACCAGATCGGACAGTTTGATTTGCATTTGTAATTTGGATATATTGGGGGCAACAGCTTGACGTTGCTTTAAATTTGCTCAGCCACCAGCGCAGGGCACGGCAGCCCAGACCAGCTCAACTTAAAGACCTGTCAAACTAAACTGGCCCAGCTCTGACCTAAGCCACTCAAAATGTGCGAGCGTTTAGGCGCTCTGGCATTTCCATTAGTTATCTAAGCATAACTTGTGAGCGTTCTGGGCAAGCATTTATCTTCATTTAGTGCCAAGGCACAAGAACAAAAGGCCAACTCAATTCTTTGGCAGCAGGCATGTCCCTAGAAACTGTAACTGAAATGGAAACTGAAACTGAATGCGATTATCTCATGCACACTGATTGCCTTGTTTAGGTAAGCCTAACTAGCTGGTGTCTCTGTCTCTGTCTGCCTTACCTTGGCAATAATTTGGCCCCATTAAAAAGTTAACTAAAGCCAAACATCTATAACAATAACCGTAGAGGCCAAGTTGATTACCTTTCGCCTGTGTTTGTTTTTCAACGAGCAAACACTTAACAACTCAACTGTTCTGTTCGTGTCGCTGTTTTGACACTCTTTGAGGTAGTCAACAACACCAACAACAACAACCACAACAATGTCAACGAGTCGACTTCGAGACCATTTTCCAAATTAACCTGCCTTGTTTTAGCCGACTGTCTGCAGAGGCAACGCGTTAGTTTAAGCGACTTGCGTGCCTAATAGCTATCTACATATGCTGCGCCCACACCTCCCACCACATATATCTGTGTTTGAGTGTGTGTGTGTGTGTGTGTGTGAGTGGGTGTTTTTATGGGCCTTTCTACACACGACCGTGTCACGTTCACAGACACAACATCCGCTGTGACTGGCATGCCAAAAATACAAAACATAATCAAATAGTAACAAACTAGAATGGCTTAGTGAAAAGTTGTGGCAGGGCTCAGACAGCAGATACCCTATCAAAATAAATTTAGTGGAAGAAATTGTGCGAAATGTCAATGTTACAGCTCACAGAGCAAAGTCCCCTTTGTAATTAGTATTTATTTAAATATTGTGGAAGCATCACTTGAACTTGAAGATACTCTATAAATATTATAAATGTATATATATTTTAGCTATAAGAAATGGTTCATACAGTGAGTATTAGCTTAAAAGAAATTGCTTTAAAAAAGTATTTATATTTTTTTTTTGTATTATATTTATTTTGTATTTTTAAAAGTCAAGAGTTCAATCCGCATATAGATACTCTTTTATAACAGGAAATATATTTTTTATACATAGGCAATATATCTTTAAAAAAATAGTAAATATATATTTTTAATAAGTCTTTAGTATTTTCAAATGTTAGCTACAGGTGAGCTAAAAATCAATCTGTAAATACCCTGAAAAAGGACTAGATAATAGAAGAAAAATAACTAATTACAAATATTTTAAATATTTTTCAGAAGATATTGGATCGCTTGGATTTACGTCCTTTGATAAGTAAACGGTACAATTCACGCTGCTCTAAATGTCCTCATGAAAATCAGATTTTCTCTAATGCCCTCTAGGCAGTTTCTATCGCTTTCGATTGCTATAATGTTACCCTATATTGAGAGTTTGATGGCAACAGGGCATAAAAACAGTCTCTATGACAGCTTGGCAATGACTTCATTTGGATGCTAACACACACACACACACACAGAGAGAATTCAATACCCACACACACACATCTGCATGTGAAACAGGCGCGTATCTGTTTATAAATGGAACAACAAAAAAATCAGCTTGTTTATTTAAATTCAGGCTGTCAATTTACCAGACCGTGTGAAAATCGCATAATATTTACTATGGGAGTGTATAAATATTTAAATATCTATCGTTGATTTTCAATTCGATTGCAATTTCAATTGTTTTGCAACGTTTTTGCGCCGTTTACATTTAGTACTGCGCGCACAATGCTGCGTGTGCGTAATTATCGATGCGAATGCTGTTCAGTTCTTTGCTTGCTTGCCCCCAACGAGCAACATAAAACTCAATTACGTTGCGGCTAAGCCAATTTGGCGTGGCTCTAATGGCAAATTAAAGCGGGAATCAGAACTACAAAAGCAACTGCAGCAGAAGCAGAAGCAGAAGCAACGACTGCAGCTGCATTTGATTCCTCCGGCCAGTTGACTCGGAGGTACATGTGGCCAACTGTTGTTGGCAGCTACACAAGTTGGCCATAATGTGCAACCACTAACACCTAAACGATGATAGCAACCACAGCTGCTTCAACATGCCGCCGTTCTGCTAACCACCCTCGAGCTCTCTGTCTGTCTTTTGTGGCTCCCATTTCGGTGCCTGCTTCTGCTTCTGCTTCTTTGGCTGAGTGTTGCGTGTTGCGTGTTGCTGCTGCCACTGCCAGTGTTCGAAAATGACATTGCCACTTTTCCAGTCGAGCTGATAATGATGATGACAGAACATTTGGCCAAATCAATTTAAGCAGCAACCGTGAGCGTGTTCGAGGGCGTGGCCATTGGCCGCACACATAAGCGCTAATGTCAATGGCTGAAACATCTATCAAATTCGCTTCATCAAAATTGGCGCATGGGGAATGAAACTAGAAACTAGCTAACTGAAGCCACAGCAGCTCGAAACTGATTTAATTGAATGAACTGGCGTTGGTTATGTGTGTGACAGCGAAACTACAAACTAAAGTTGAATTGAACAGGGAAATGAAAGTGTCCGGTTTTAAATTGAATTGTCAGCTAACAAATGTATTGAGAATTATCAAAAGGATATTCATTTTATAGGTGGATAAAAGGAGTCAGAAAATATGAAACGGATTAGCGAAACTAATTTTTATCTAAGATAACCTATTTTAAATTTATTTATATAAATATATTATATTTATACATATGGCTAATAATAAATTGCATCAATTTCACAGCTTAGTAAAAACTGCATTATAAATATGATAACAACTCCCACTCAACTTTGGTATGGAGCAATAAAAATTATGTTGCCTACTTTCCGGCGCTGCTTTAAAAAACGCTTTGCTGCGCGGCCATTTTGCTTTGTGCTGGAGGTCTGCAGCGTTAATTAAGCACGCCACGCAAAAACTCATCAACGCATTAACTATGACGTCAGCGCGTTCCGCACTGCAGCTTGCTCTAACTGTTTGTGCATTCCACTTTGACTACGGGTATTTGCATGCTGCGCCGGGCGTTGGTCGATGGGTGCTGAGCCATGGCATGCCCCCTCTTTTGCCACACAATATGCTTGGGCAAATATTTGTCGTGGATAAAACACACGGAGCACCACCTGCTGGGGAGGGGCGCAAGTTATTGCCGTATGAGATATTCATATTGATTTTGAATGCATTGAATTTTAAAAGCTGAAATAATATTGCGCATTGTTGAGAGCGTGAATTAAAGTGAAACCGAAGTCGAGACATTTGCGGCCAACTGGACAAGCAAACAGTTTCATAAATAAATTAATAGCGCATGTCACGCTCTGATATAATTAATGTTACCCATTTGTCTGGACGGACATTAAGGCGGCTATTTAAGCAACTGAATGCCAATTGAACGCACACACGACGCACAGGCGACAACGGCGACAGCAGCAAAAAGAGATGAACCAACGACTGGGAGCGCACGTGATATATTATAGAAGCCAAGCGCACAGTGTAAAGGCGACAGTGTAACCCACCAAATGACGGCATAATAGTTTGATTTACGCGCCCTACTCTGAGCTGGCCAAAGAAAAAATCGCAGCGAGACAGCAAACGCTATATCCTTTGGCAATAAAGATTGCAATTTGATAACGAAACCTGAGTAAACACGTACGTGTTCTTAATTAGTTTTTAGATCTCGTCAATGACAAACTGATAAGCAGGATATCTAGTGTGCTTTCTACATACAATAAAGAAAGCAACATCTATAATAAGGTTTTTCTTAAGTAAGTTCTAATTTATCACTTGCATTAAAATCAAATGGATCGAAGTATATGACTGTATAAACATTTGCTCAATTTTATGGCCAAGGCGAACTAAGGTCTTTTTACTCGCGACACGTGACAAAATCAAATGCTGAAAATCATATAGCCATAAAGTCGCGCAATAAACATGCAGTTAAAGTCCTTAATCTTAAGGGTCAATAAATTTCCACACACTCGATTTGTGTTACGTTTCTCGTTTTACTGCTTTCAATTGCAATTCGTTTAAATTAATGCCGTAACAATTTTTTGTTTTTTTTTTTTAATTTTTTTTTTCCTCTTGCATTTATTTATAAGACGAAGAAATATGTTGGCCTGCAAATTCATTAACGCAGTCGCATATATCATATATATAATTATATGTGTGTGTGGGGATCGCACTCATTTGATTGGTTGCATAATTACGAGCAGATGTTGGTTGAGTAAGTGTATCCAGTGTATGTATATAGGAGTCGGTATGTGGCATTAATGTGTAGTCTCAATTATGATCTCGTGCGTATCCAGATCGGGCACCGAAAACTTCATCGGCAAATAGTCATCCGCATGCATATGCGACATTTGATTAACCTCTAGCTGGGAGCGTTCGTGATCCTCATGGCACTTGGCCTCATGCTTCTCATAGTCGCTAAACGTTTCAAAAATGGCCCGACATATCATGCACTCAAAGAAGCTTCTGCAAGAGCAAAGAGAACGAGATTAGATTGGACTACGCAAATATGAACTACTCTTACGGTTTTTGCTCGGCCTCCAGACGCGCCCGAGCCAGAGCCGTTGCCTGCTGTATTGCAGCTGGCACATCGACATCGACGCCCTCCTTAATGTGGGACTGCAGATGACGCTTGAAGTTGGATAGCTGCGTAAAGCCCTTCTCACAATAATTGCATTGATACGGCTTGGCATTCAAGTGGCCCAGCTTATGTTTCTTGAGGTTTACCAGCTGCGAGAAATAGCGGCCACAGCGCTGGCATCGGAACGGCTTCTCGCCCGTGTGTGTCATTTTGTGGCGTTTCATATTGCTTTGCTGGGTAAAGGATTTGTTGCAGAAGGTGCACTGATATGGACGCTCGCCGCTGTGTACGGCATAGTGTCGCTGCAGATTGACCGCCTGGGCAAATGCCTTCGAGCATATATTACACACAAAGGGCCGCACATCATTGTGGACCTTCATGTGGCGATCTAGATTGCCGCTATTGCAGAAATTCTTGGCGCACAGTTTGCATTCGTAGGTAGTTTTGTTATGATTGTGCACCTCCTGGCGATGTAGCGTTTGATCGCGTTTACTCTTAAACGTCTACAAATGGGCGAGAAGAAGAATATATCTGGTAAATAATGTGTTATAATACAATGTGCGAGTGAAACTTACGCGGTCGCAACGTTTGCAGCTAAACTGATTGGCTACTGTCTCATCGAATTCCACCGGGATCACCGACATTTTGGGCGGTGCTACAACATCGATCCGATGTGGTTTTATACCCTGAATCGCACTTATTGGAAATAATAGATCCATATAGGTACAATTGTACTAAAACTTACTTTCAATACCCTAATATATATGTAATTTTTACGCGTCTTGTAGAAAAGTCATATGGTAGAAGAGATGGGACCTTGATATCAATATATCGTATTATCGGGAAGTTGTACATTGCATGACATCAATTTGAAATCGATATTTATGCGATATATCGATATATTGTACAATAAATGAAAATATTGGACTTTTATGTATAAAGAAGTTTATTTTTGTATTAAATTTATAAATTTTCAATTTTTATTTATAAATAGAAATAATGAAAACATATACTTTAAAGCAATTAACTCCAATTTGACTGTCAATAACTAACGTTGTAATAACAGCACAATTTCGCCTGAAGTTTTAATTCATAAATGCCTAAAAAACTGGTCAAATTAACATAAATCGTAAAATTAATAAATACATTATATAATCAACAGCTTCTTTAGAATTTATTCATTATTTAAAGATGTTTACGATAGGTGGTGTAACCTTCGCCGTTTAATATGCTTGTCAAATAAACTGTCGGGGATGCAACACGCAAACAGCTGTTCTGTTACGATGCGTATGGATCTGTTAGAAAATGTTGACCCTTATCGTGGGCTTTACATAACTTTTTCTCCTAATTTAACTTCAATAACAAATAAGTTCCATACATAATAAATTAATTAATATTATTAATTAACAAACTGCATTTACCAAATCAATTTTTGAAATAAAATAATGCGAATATGCCGCTTCCAGAAAAATGCTCTTGCACTGTTAATAACGGTGGTAACAGTGGTAGCAATGCTACGTTTTTGGGGTGGCCACAAGTTATAATTAGTGTTGGATGGAACAAAAACGAAAGAAGAATAATTAAGAGGAAACAATACTCCTGGCAGTCACAAATGCTGAGATAACTAAGAATTTTGAATTGTTTCGTGTAGTAAGAGACGTGTTACCTAGTGCAATGGCCACGTATTCCAACCCGCACTGGCTGCTCTCGCACATACGCAACTCGTTCATCTCCACAGATGATACGGGCATATGCGAGACCGTAATGCTGAGCGACGATATGCCCAAGCATTATTTAAGAAAATTTCAAACTGCCAACACAGCTATGGAAGCTAACAGGCGCAGCCATCGAGCCGCGCAGCAGCGTAAATCGCAAATTCCGAAAACTCCAGACACTGCCACGCCTATGCAACGCACGGCGCCACTGCTGCACATGATGCCACCGCGAATCGCGGATCAGCCGCTTCACGAAGTCGACTTCGTATGCTATCCGGGCCTCGATCTAAGCGATGACGAGGATCTAGATATGTCGACACATTCGTTTGACATACAAATGTATCCGGAAGTGGGCGCCCATCGATTTCGTTCTAATACAGCACAGAAACTCGAAAAACTGGACATAGCCAAGCGTAAGGCGGCGCGCATTAAAACCGTTAACTACAACGGGGAGGTCCTGCCGCCAGATCGTAAAGACTTTTTCAAGCGGAAAACGGTTAACGAACAGCCCATTGATAAACCCTCCACATCAGCTGCAGCAGCTGCAGCGGCGGCAGCCGTAAAATCAACAACAGTTAATCGCACGGAAATAGATCGCGATGATGATCTGTCTGATGGCGGTATCAAGAGCAAGCTGTCGGAGCAGCTTGCCCGAAGTCCAAAACAGACGCAAAATCGTTTCATTGAATATGCGCGGTTCGACGGCACCGCCCAGGTGGGCATGCCCACCAAGCGAATCAATGTTTATGTAAATATGCTGCCCGAGCCGGAGCGCAATTATCCACTCAAGATCTGTGTGCTATCCACGGCGAAGATCATAGAGGTGATTGGCCTGGTTTGCTACAAGACTACCCTACAGTATCCAGATGCAGTGCAGCTGAAATCTGTTCAGCAGTATGCATTATATATGACGGAGGACAACGATGACATGGATGATTTTCCGCCGCTGGACAATCGTGAGCCGTGCTCGAAATTTGGTTTTTCGCATTTGACATTGGCCGAACGACGCCCGTTGGCACCGGTCACCCGCATCGACTATCACAATCAGCTGGGCACCAAGTCCATGACATCCGAGGAGGATAAGGCGGCAGTGGCGGATGCGGCACTGAATGCTCTGAAAAATATAAATTTAAACGGCGATGTGCCGGATGCGGGAGGAGAAGAAAGCCCGCTGGATCACGTGAAAGAGTATGAACAGCGCCTGCTCAACCACAATGATATGTTGGAGGCACCCATGCATCGCACCTATCGCGTCAGCATCATCGACAAGCGCTTCTTTAAATGCGACGTTACTCTGGCTGTGTCCGGGGAACGCATTGAGATCGATCAGCACAAGCACACCAAATTCTGGACTCAGCGGAAGCCGCTTTCGACGCCCATCGATTTGGTGGCGCACTGCGAGATCGTGGAGCAGCGACATCTGAAGGCGCTGCTGCGAATCTGGCTAAAATCCAACTCTTCCAGCAGCCTGCCTACCAGCTGCACTTCTGCGCCCAGTACGTTGAGCATTGCGACGATGGTTGGGGGCAATGCGAACTCCCTCGTCCATTCTTCTGCCAGCCCGCGATATTCGTGGATGTACCCCAGTTCACGCTTCGGCCGCTTCACCACTATGTCCAACATTCGTTTCAAGCACTACGACTTCGATACGGACGTGCATACGGCAGAGCAGATACGCAACAAGCTGAACTGCATACTGGAGATGCGTGCCAGCGATGTACGGCGCGAGTTCCTGCTGCAGCGCGAACGGAAAATGGAGAAGCAGCTAGCCAAGCGCCAGCTCAAGTTGTAGTATTTTGTTCCTATATTGCTGGCCAAGATGTGCCCGCCTCGCCTCGAGTTGCTGGTGTGCCGCCTAGCGTGCAGTTGACGCAACTCTGGAGGTCAAACTACTTTTGTCTGTCGCCGGCTAATCTAAACCGCTCCCCTCCCAGTCCTCCCTCTCTCTTCCCGCCTAGCTCCCTCCAACCATCCGTTGAAGTTGTATTTTAGTTGCTAACCTAAAGAGGCGTGTGGTACACACGTTTCACATAGCCTATAAGTATTTATTGAAACACTTAAGTAACTAAAAACCAATCCGAAGTGCAAAATGAAAAATAAATAGCATCAAAGTTCACAATTATGCTGAAAGACAAACACTCTGCTATCAGCTTCCACTCTATTACTGTAAATTGTGTAATATTAGCAACAACAACAACACAACTCACTAATACTAATGCCTTTGCCTATAACTGCAATTGGCATACCCAGTCAATTGAAAGATCATGCTGTGCATCATGAAAACAGCAGTGAGCAGCTCACATAATACTGTTCTCCCATACAGATGCATTTGCAAAGTGCATTGAGTTCAGCTGGATTACTTACTACACACACACATACATTGACGAATGAATGTTTGTGTTTCTGTTTCAGTTTCACCTTTGCCTGAACTAGACCACACCCAGCGGTACCTTCATACATGAAAAGTACACTGAGTAGCTGTTGTTTGAGTGTGATCGCGAACGGCAGCTTTCTTTATACCCCAAGTTCTGCTGGGTCTTCAAGTGCGCACACGCTCTCTCTCTCACTCTATTATTCTCTTGCTCTCCCGCTTGCGCTGGCATACAAACGCTCGAACTTGAGCTACTTCCGTATTAGCTGCTTCAATTGTAGGCGTCTGACGCGAGCGCGCGACTTTGAAGCGTTTTTCTGGCGTTTTGTGCGCGATTAGCGTTGTGTATTTCCGTTTAGCGCGGCTCGTTGACATTGCAATTGTCTGTAATCAATGTGCAATTAATCTAACAGACCCCCAGACGGGGTCGGGCCGTACTAACGGCTATATATTTATGTTTTTCTTTATTGCCATTGTACTTTTAAAGTTTGTTTTGTCGTTAGATTTGTGTTTATTTATAGTATTGCAATGTCAGCCGCTAACTTCGGTGAATGGGCGGCGTCTAGGGACGGCAGTTGTGTTGCTGATTAACAGCTGTTTTTACAAACTGCCGTTACAACTACGATGGATCTGTGTGAATTGAGCAATTAGATATATGTATGTATATATATATATGCATATACATATATTTAACGTTAAGTCATGAAACGCTTGTTTTCGTTTCGATTCTATGTAAGGCCAAGGTTGCTAAACGAAACAAAGCAAAAGCTCACAACTGTGATTTCACTAGCAACAGAATTTGACATTTGAGGTCAGCCAATGATGATGATGATGATGATGATGCTGATGCTGCCGCTTCTAACTCGCGTGACTATATAAAGTCAGGCACTACTAGTTCAACAAATGAATCAGCAATGATTGATATCAAACAAAATCCAAAATTTGGTTCTATATTTCAAAGTTTTCGGACATGTCTATATATATGTACGCATATGTATATATTTGTTCCATATGTATTCATTGCCACAACTTCTGGCGGAGTCGATTGGCTTCGATCAGACTGCCGTTCAAGAAGATTTCTGTATTCTCTGTTGAATTGGGCGTAAATAACTTGATATAAATTTTGAAGTCCATCTCTGGCATAAAGGCCGGAAAGTTCTCCAATTTGGCCATATTATGAAAGTACAGTTGGCCCTATAAGATGAAAATGAGCTTCAAGCAGATCGCCTATTCTTCCGATATATCTTACATACCTTACTAATGGGACAGTGTTTGACCAAATTGCTGTCTTTGATCGTATTTTGAAAGATATAGGTCACAATTTTGTTATCCCCACTGCCGTCGTTTAACAGCTTACAGATGTCCGTAGTTGCATTGAAAATAACCATTTCGGATCTTTGGACGGCTCGCAACACAGTCATCTTACAGTTGGCCCAGATCACGGGCAAGGCTTCAAGAAGTATAAAATCTGTGTCGATATTGCCGTCTTCGGCGATGACGCAGGACCAGTTCTTGACAATTGACGGCCAGTTGTTGACGCAGGTGAAGCTATGAAACTTCAGAATATAACGCGAACGCTATGGAGTTGAAGAGTATCTGGAAGTAGTAGCAAAGGTAAAGGTAATTGACTCCTTAGAGCACTCACGCGTGCCGCTCCTGCGGTTGAACCGATTCCTAGTAGCCAAAGCAGGCAAAGGTAACAGCAAATACGACTCATCTCCATGGCAGAACTAAACGAGACTGTTAGCTAAGTAAATGCGATTAGAACATTTATTACTAATATCAATAATAGCATATATAATTAGTAATGCTTCAACTGATTCAAATAAATTATAAACAAATTTGACAAACATTATTGTTTTTTTAGGGCCCCATGACGTATGCGTAATAAATTTGATCTATTTTGTCAGTGTCTGTGTAAGTGATTTGTGAAAATGATTAAGGTGCACTATGAGTGATATATGTATACATGCATATATGTGTATATATGCGTGTATATTTATATATGACTTGTCCATGCCCATGATTTATGCGTATCACACATAGCCTTGACGGCTGCAACTCCACCTCCAAAAAAAAGGCAAGTAAACGAGTCAAAAATACGGCACAAAATCCCAATTTGAATATGGCTTGCAATTTGTCAAATTGCAGCGCGAGTTCAATGTTTTATATACATATGTGTTTATATATGCATATGTATATCTGCAAAGAGCTCATTGCGAATAGAATTTATTATTGGCAAGTGCAACTTGACAACGTCGACAAATTGCCTTCAATATATTTTAGTTAAATTTTGTTGTTTGTTTTTATTTTAGTTTATATGTTAATGAAATTTCACTTAGTTGTGCCACTAGTGTTGCTGTTTTATCTATCAACTAACTAACTTAGGAACACACACACACACACACACATATATACACATACACACTTCTATCTATGAATTTTGCCTACAAGGATGCTTTGGTTCTATAGCTAATTGAAAGTCAATAAATACATTATACACATTTTTAATTACAAATGCACACACTTGCAACCTTGACATTGAAAATGAATGACAGACAGACAAACAACAACAATAACAACAACAACAACTATGAAAAGTTCACGTATGAAAGTTGAGAGCGTGTTGGCTGACAAACTTGGCACGCATTGTGAGCGGATTTTCACTGCAAAACAGCAGCAATAGTAGCAACAGCAGCAGCAACTACAACAACAACAACAACAACAACAAATGTTGCATTGTATAAAAAAGTGAGCGGCATAGCAAAATGTTGCGCCTGCTCGTTTTTGTCAATTTATCAATTGCATAAAATAATAGGCCTAGGCGCATAATTTAATGTCGCGATTTTTTAGAAGGCCGCACGGGCAGCTTCTATGCATATGCAGATTAATCACGATGCAACAACAACAGCAGCAACAACAGTTGCTTGGCCTATGCATGTGGCATGTGTCACGCAATAGAAACGGACAATGCAAATCTAAAGGCGATGCGTCCGATAAAAACTGCATAAATATATTATAATAGAGAAACTTATCTTAGGTTCGATATTAACTTATTTATATATATATATATATATTTAATTCGAATTTTTATTTTTAACTAACATTGAACTTGTCCTTATGTCATTTATTTATTGTCTGCTAACAATTGCCGTTGCTTATAAATTGCTTTTATGTTTCCCTAGCATATAAACGGGCTAATTGAGCAATTAAACAATTGTTTAAAACGAATTAAATTTAATCAATGCATAAATAAATTCCAACTCTAACAGAGCAATTAGAGCTAGCTCTAACTGTATTTAGGCATTGTTAGGGATAACTGATTAAGTGATTAATGAAATGTAGAGTTATTCATTTATTAAGTGCGAGGGGTAGAGCGGTAGAATTTAATAGATTTAAGTAATGGCAAATGGGCAGCGCTTGTCTACAAATTCAGGTAAAGCTCCAATAATACCACAAATAGGCAGCACTTTTTCCCCGCACGCACGCGCCACAGTGTTAGTGGCAGCACTGGCTGGCAACGGCATTGTGCGATTACGCAATTTGGTAACAGTTTTATTAAAATGAAAAAAAAAAAAAAAACAGAAAATAACAACTGTCAGCCCATAAATGTTAAGAGTTTAAAGTGCTCGAAATGTGCTTTACATTATTGCCATGTCTTTCATTATGGCCATAACATTTTGCACATACCGAGACCAACCCACACACACAGAGATAGACACCCGCCCGGACGGTGCGGCACGCACCAAACGGCGAGTGCGCAGTCGGTTCAGTCGTCTCTGTGTGAAGCCATTCACAAAAACGTTTGCGGGCTCAAAATGTGATTTTAATTGCACAACAATTTTCAAGTTGGCCGGGCCCAGTTCTACATAGGCCCAAAGCGTGTTTTATGGGGCTGCCCGCTTGACACATGTAACCCAATTCTGTCGCAGAACGCAAAAGAGAGAGAGAGCGAGAGAGAGAGAGAGAGAGAGAGAGAGAGGCGTTGCATTTGCAATTTTTCAACATAATTGAACAGCGAAGTTTCAATTAAAAAGCGTGCGTTCAGTAAATAATCGAGAATACACAGAGAGAAATATGTAACGCCAATTGTGGAGGTCAACTGCAGTCAGTTAACCCAAAGAGGGAGCCGAGCCGAGCCGGACAACCTGTTCCACGCACTCGGATCAATCTGCGGCTTCCTGGCCAGACCTGGCCTGTGTTGGCCAGTGCGCGCTTTCTGATTACAATGCAATAAATTTTGTAGTCTTTTTTTTTTTTGGGTCTGTCAAGGTTGCGGCTTGTCGGAGCTTCATTAATGAAGTGCCGAAACTTGGGCTCGTTGTCAGGCGTCGTGGCACTTGCAACTTGTTGGGGGCAACCGGTTCACAGTTGGCAGCAGCTTAGTCGCTTGGCTTAGTGCAGGTGGTGATTGCAACTTGTGGCCAGACAAAAGGTTGGCCTATCAGGGCATCAAGGTTGCGCTGCCCTTGGCTGGTGTCCTCTCCACTGACAACCGGTCGAAAAGGTTCTGGCTTATGTAACCAGAGCCAAGTGCCTGTTGACCCAGTTTTGTACCTTTTAGCCAACCTGGCTTGCGATTCGCAACGGCTCTTTGCATATAATTATTTTTAATTATTATTAATAGATTATGTAGCGATGGGGATAGAGTGATGTTAAGTTCAAGTTAAATTTTTCTCAAAACTAATTCTAAAGCATCTCGCTAATTGATACCAAAAACAAAAAGATGTTGGATAATCAATAAAGCGAGCTGGTTTCCAGCGACTTCTTAATATCCTTGTTTCAATAATAGCAAAGATATTGTCCGATTGAACCAGTCAAATAGGTCTGAATATGATCGGATATCTCTGTGATAATTCTTTCATTAATCCGACCTGTACGCTGTGGCGTCTCCTTAAGAGCTTCCAGTTAACCGACATATCTTTGGCAATGCTATGGCATAGATGTAGTCCTGGTATACCGAAAGCTTATAATACAACCAAAAATATCTGCGAATTGTCTTTTACTTGTGCTTCTGCGCATTAATAGACATTTCAGCAGTCGGTAGCGGCTCACTGGTGGCTGCTCAGACGCAATTTGGCAGCCAAAGTTAAATGGAAATAATTTTTCAGTCAAAATTGCATGAGATCGCTTTAAAAGTACCAGGCGAACAGAAATGAGTAACAGGCTAAAAAAAATTTTCGTTAACATAGACTTAACCTTGAACTAACAGCAAAATGTTAATTAACGGCGAACATATGTGTTGCATACTTTTAAGCATGAATAAAATAAAAAATAACACTGTACTGTTAACTAATATTTTTCACCCTACTACTAATTTCTGTGCGCCTGGTACTTTTAAAGTGATCTCAAGCAATTTTGACTGAAAAATTATGTCTGACAAGCATTGATGTGGATGCTGCGACCACTCTCAAATTAGAATAGTTGTATTTCTGAAGTACCAGGCGCACAGAAATTAGTAGTAGGGTGAAAAATATTAGTTAACAGTACCATGTTATTTTTTATTTTATTAATGCCTAAAAGTAGGCAACACAAATTGTTCTGTTAATTAACAGTGCAATGTTATTTCAAGGTTAAGTGAATTTTATTGTAATGTTAACTAACATTTTTCAACCTGCTACTGATTTCTGTTCCCCTGGTACTTCACGAATATACCCGTACAAATTTAACTGCCTAGAGTCGCAGCAGCTGAAGCAATCCTTGTCAGACATAATTTGGCAGCCAAAATTGCATGAGAGCTCTTCAAAATTACCAGGCGCACAGAAATCAGTAGTAGGGTGAAAAATATTAGTTAACAGTGCCATGTTAATTTTTCGTTTTAATTCAAGCCTAAAAGTAGGCAACACACATTATTCTGTTATTTAACAGTGCACTGTTATTTCAAGGTTAAGTCAATTTTATTGTAATGTTAACTAACATTTTTCAACCTGCTACTGATTTCTGTTCCCCTGGTACTTCACGAATATACCCGTACAAATTTAACTGCCTAGAGTCGCGGCAGCTGAAGCAATCCTTGTCAGACATAATTTGGCAGCCAAAATTGCATGAGAGCTCTTCAAAATTACCAGGGTCACAGAAATCAGTAGTAGGGTGAAAAATATTAATTAACAATACCATGTTATTTTTTATTTTATTCGTGCCTAAAAGTATGCAACGCAAATATTTCTGTTGCTTAACAGTATACTGTTATTTCAAGGTTAAGTCAATTTTATTGTAATTTTTCAACCTGCTACTGATTTCTGTGCCCCTGGTACTTTAGAAAAATGTTCGTTGAACATTGGCTGCCACATTGCGTCTGAGGAGTCACCTCGTGTCATTTGCAATGCATATTTTGAAGTTGAGTGAAATACAAACAGCATTTATTTAACAGTTCAAGTAATTTCATTTATTATACATATTTAATATTTTCCGTACATTGTTTCTTATTACAACATATAAATGATACAATTTAATATAAATAAATTAAAAAATAGCTCAGATAACTGTGAATGACTAGAACATCTAGAATCGTTGCATGTGAATCAGTAACACGCTGCCACTGAAAAAGACAAAATTATATTTTTTGAATGAAAATTGAGTGTATCACTTACCTAATTTCCTTATCAACGGCGTTTCTTTCCAATCATTGCGATGATTTTCTTTAGAAAAAATTGAGTTTTTATAATAGTAACTGCGCTTCCACGTTTCACCGCTGTTAACATTGAACTTGAGGTGAATACCGTGAATTTTGTATATTTTATATATACATATATTTTATTATTATTATTTAATATCATGTCTTTTTTGTGACTTTTGGGCCTAGCCATTGTCTGATGGCGCGTCGGCAACAACTGTCATGCAATCTAATGAGGTGATTCACATATTACGGCATCGACTTAGTTGTATACGTCGTATATCAGGTAAGTTATACTATAAACATAAATTATGTAAGTTAGTTATATGACAAAAATACAAAAGTTTATGTGGCACATAGTTGGAATACTTAATAAAAATCTATATGGTTTATAAAAGTCGAGCCGATGCCATAATAGTCTATAAAAACAAAACTGCGTAACTCATTTTCAGAATTGGAACTTGCTAGAAATTTTGAAATTTTAGCAGTTTGACAGATTTTCTACCATGAATCGTGATTCTTAATTGGAAGCACAAATTATACGTATATTATATTTCATCATCATTATTGTAATTGTATCATTATTATATTTTTATCATATTTCATACTAAATTAAATATTTGAAAATATAAAATAAATATTTATTAATATCAGTTTCATATCTTCAATAAAGATCAATTTAACGATTAATTAACTAACCTTATCTTCACAAATCTCTCACTTATTCAGTACCTTCATTATTTTTACACACATATCATATTTAATTTAAAACTTTTTAAGACACAAACTTTGTGCTTAACAAAAACTGGTTTGCTGGCACGCAAAGCTGTTCAATTAAATAACTTTCTGCAGTTCGATGTCCTTTTCAAATTTTTGTTGTCTGTTTTTGATGGCTTACAAAATTCGCTGTTTACATTTGTGTAAGCTTTCTTAAACATCATCATCATGGGAATTTCCTAAATGCAAAAATTTTGCCTTTAAATTGCTTTTAAATTATATTATATTAAATGAGCTTCAGCTGCCGCCTACCGCAATTCGTTCAATGCGATTCGATTTGCTTCGCTTTGGTATGCTTTTGCGTAGGCGCAAGCGAACAATTGCCGAAATAAGGTAAAACGCGTGCAAAATGTCAACAGAAGGACAAACTCAAATACAACAAACAAATTAGAGTGTAAAGCAGCTGCGACAACAACAACGGCAACACATTAACAACAATAATAGCCACAAGTAATAATTATAATGCTTCAACTGCTGATCATAAGCAGATCGACAGCCTGGACGACCCTGGACTACAGCAGCGGCAGCGGCAGCGGCAGCAACTCCAAAGAGTGTGGGCAACAACAACAGCAGCAGCAACATCTCAATGTGTGTGCAAAAAACGTAAATAAACGTTTCATAAAAGCAAATAAATGCGTGAACAACAAACATGGCCAACACAATGCAGCTAAAAGTGCTTTTTAGACCCAATTGATAAATATACCCATTGAAAATTATTATAATTAAATGGGTATACTGTTTATATGCGAATGTATGTAGGAGGCAGAAGAAGGCTTGATCCATTGATCAGAATTTAGCAGCTAAGTCAATGTTTATCTGCTTGTCCGTCTGTGTATGTCTGTCAGTCGCTCTGTCCGTCTATACCTTTACCTATCGGTTCGTTAATCGGCCTGCTTATCTATAAACATTTCTAATTTTGTTCACCTTTCTTTTAGGTTCTCAAATAAAAGTCTTTTACCCTTTACTTACAACCAATTGAGTGCATGGTATCTGCTAGTTGAGCACTTCCCACTACATAAATTTTACTTACATCCCAGACGGCAAGCAAACTGTCTAGGCCAAACAAGCCAAACAAGCCTTAAGTAGCTGCGTCTTACCACAACAAAACGAGAAAGAAACTCTTTGGCAACTTCCTGGTTAGATTTGGCCAAAATTACAGATTAATCTGTCTTTTGATCGACACGCCCTTTTCTTCATATTTGGAGGCTGCGCGACAAGCCACAAAAAAGCATATTTTTGCTAAATAAATAAATCATTTGTTTTGTTTCTGTCGAGCCAAGAGAAATACTTGAATTTATATTTGTTGTGGTTGTTGTGTCTTTTACCGCAAGGTTAAGTTTGCCTTTTGTGTTTGCTGTTGTTGCTTTGAAAAATAATCATAATTTACTTGTTGGCAAATCAAAATGTATGACTACTCGAAATCAAATGGGCCGCAAATGCCTGTCGTCAATTGCCAATTAATGGACAGTTGACCTTATCGAACAGGTAGCAAAAAAAAAAAAAAAAAAAAAAAAAAAAAAACAAGCAAAACACATATCAAGCATACGCCCCATTAGCCCAATTGACTAAGTGAGAACTCTAGCTACACACACACACGCATATTGATATTATGCGTAATTGGATTGCAAATGTTTGTAGCACTTGGGAATTGTATAATTTGGTCAGCTCATTGAATATGGTAAGCGAAAAACGTCTAGCGACGCAGCTGATGCAACGTCCACACAACAGCCAGCTAAAGGGATTATAATGCAATAGGGGCAGAAAGTTACGCTATGGCAGCATAACAGAATAACTGTTGTGTGGCAAAGAGCCTCGGTCGAGGCGCCTCGCGATGCAATTTGCACTTGAACTTGCACTTGGCAAACAAATTTGCAAAATGGCACCAGCTGGCTTGAAATGAGTTAGCGGGAATCTAGCTAATAAAGCAAAGAAATCGTTCAAATATCGCCAACTGCCAGCTGTGCAACAAGCTAAAAATCGTCGTAAATCGTTAAACAAATTTTTGACCTTGTCGCAAAATACGATTTGTGTGAAAGTAGAAAACTCAAAAAAAAATTAAATGAAAGAAATATATATAAATGATGACTGGATGTATAGCTAGCCTAAGATTAATCAATGATAAAATGCTGTATTAAAAAATTAATTAAATTAATTTGAACATTTTTATATAAAACTATTTTGGGGTAGGTCAGAATAGTAATTTGAAGCAAATGTTAAGGACATGTTAAGCAAATGTTAAGCGTATAACCTACATATATGAGCTCATATCTGTTGCTATTTATAGAGTCTTGTAATTTTGATGTACGCTGCATCTCTGAAGCTCTGTCCGGAAAATTCTAGAGATAATTGGAGAAATATGGAGGATTATGAAGCAATCTGGAGGGATGTGTAGAGATCTGATGGGATTTGTTTTATGAATTTTTTAAACCAAATACATAACAAAAATTAATTAATTGCTTAAGACTAGTCATTATATAAATTGCTTAATATATTAAAATAATAAAAGAAAAATGTTTGGACTTTGAGAAGCTAAATTGAAAATATATTAGAATATATTTAATATTCGTAGACATTTCGCTTGGGAGTGGCTGGAAAACTTCCTGCCCATAGGCGGCATTTCTTTCGAGTAGGCATCTAGACTAGTCGCGAGACTCCATTAGTGCTCGCTCGTTCATTTGTTAACCCTCAACGAATTGTCATTTCGTGTTGCTTCCTGCTTCCCCATAGATAAATGTTTTTTTTTTAGAATGCTGGACTTGCATGCTGCAGTGCAATTTGTTTCGACTGCAAATTGGATGCAACAAGGTCGCCAATCGACAGAGCAGCAACAACAATGACACTCAATGTGAGAGCTAAATAAAATCAAGTGAAGCACTTTCCAAATTGTCGACGAACGCTGCGTATGAGCAATGCGAGTGAGCGCATTGCGCGATCGTTCGCTCTGCCTCAATGCAAACTGCCTGCGAAAGAAATAAAATTAAAATTTGCAAAATAAATAAATCGGAAGCAACTCGCTGGCTGTGTGCCGATGTTGCTGCTGTTGCTGCTGTTGCTGCTGTTGTTGTAGCTGTATCTTGCCAGAACAATTTATAAGAAATAAAATTCAAAAGCTACAGCAACAACAACAACAACAAACGCAGCCTGACAAATGCACCAAGCGAATATTGTTGCTGTTGATTGTTGCTGCTGCTGCTGCTGCTGTTGCCAACGCAACAAGTTTCGTGTGTTGCTCAGTTGCCAATAAGTTGTCGCCGCTGGCAGCGCAGTCGGCGCAGCTGTCTCTCCCAGTTGCTGTTGTTGTTATCGGCTGTTTCGTGCGTACTTGGACCGCTCAATAACGCTCGCCGCGGCTGTAGCTGTCGCTGTCGCTGCCACTGCTGCTGCTGGCGTCGCTGCCGCCGGCAGTCGCTGTAAACATAACAGCAGCAAAAATACAAAAAAAAAGCTGAAAAAAAAATACAAAATTAAACGAAAGCAGAGGGTATTTAACCGACCTCAAATCAATTTGCAATTTCAGTCTATCTCCGCGTTGCAGCGTTGCATGAACTCGCGTTCGAAAACGGATCAACAACTTATATTACATGTGTGTATATAAACAACAACAACAACAACAATAATAACTATAACAGCAACAACAACAAGCACTTGGCATACACCCTCAAGTCAAGTCAAACGGAAATAATTAAGAAACTCGCACGGGCAACAACTGAACCAAAAAACAAAAAAAAAAAACAAAAGAAAAAACGGAATAATAACAAATCAAAAGTTTTATAAAAAAAAACCCAATTGCATACGAAATTGTTTAACCAAAAGCAACAACAACAACAACAACAACAACAACAACGAATTGTTGCGGTGCCGTTTTTATGACTATCAAATGGTGTCGGTGTCAAGCGCGGCCTAGAAAACAAAACAAGCAGCTCCCCTCCTTACCTATATATAAACTATATACATATATACATATATACATATATATACACATATCTAAAGTTATAGCCAAATACAGTCAGAGAATTCCAAGCACGTTTCCGACCAGGCTGCAGAATTACGCAAAAAAATAAACTCAACGACAACAGCAACAATAAACAGCAATAAACAGCTGACGTTCAATGAACGCCCAGAGCGGAGCGTAAATGCAGACAGTGAGTGCCAAATGTAAGTGCACA
Source organism: Drosophila fulvimacula (assembly GCA_035045555.1). Classification (NCBI taxonomy): domain Eukaryota; kingdom Metazoa; phylum Arthropoda; class Insecta; order Diptera; family Drosophilidae; genus Drosophila; species Drosophila fulvimacula. Next base: position 8,791,378 of record JAWNOX010000191.1, read on the forward strand.
GCGCCAACAGCGAGCTGAACTTGAAAGTGAAAGTGAAATTTGAAGCAGCCAAAACCCAGCAGAGATAGACGCACACAAAGCAGCAACAGCAGCTAGAGCGACCAAGCCAGACGCTGATACAGATACAGACAGAGATACAGACACAGATACAGATACAATTGTCGTAACAGTTGTAATAGCTATTTGCAGCTGCTTTTGCTGGAGTGCCCAGTGCTCAGAGCATTAGCCAACAGTTCGAAATAAATTAAATAAATCAAATAAATATAAAAACTAGAAATCATTAGCAATGAGTGAACAGGATCAGGCGCAGGCCAGCAGCTATGAGGTCAAGCTGCCGCAGGGACACACCTTTGTCGTGAGTCCTGTGGCCGCAGCACCCATACTCACAGCTGTGCCCGTGATGAAGCCCACGGCGCCGCCGATGAGTCAGCTGATTGAGCTGGAAGACGAGGAGCAGCCCAGCTGCAGCTCGCAGGCGGTGGTGCCATTGTCGTCGTCGCTGCCATCGAAGCTGCTGCGCTTCCATGCCAAGCGCTCGGCTCAGGCGCTGCTGCATCAGATGGAATCGCTGGACTCGCAGTTCGGCTCCGGCTCCGAGGATGCGCCCACAAGCAGTCCGAGTGCCCCACCCTTGTCGCCGGCCAGCGATGATAAGCTGCTGGACGTGGGCATGGGCTCGTCCATCGGCGACTCCGAGGAGTCTGAGGAGGATGACGAACTGAAGCCGCTGGCCGTGGATAATCACATTATATCTGACCCAGAGCTGGTGGAAGGGCAGGCAGCATCGCCGCCCGCCGTGCCGCTCAGTGAGGCCAATCTGGAGAAGTTCCGCAAGCATCAGATGGACAACGTCTATCTGCATCCCAACTTCAATCTGGATGCATCGCCGCCGCCAGCTGTGGCGCCAGCCAACTCCCCAGTGATGGAGGCGAGACGCGTGCATCGCTCTTTCCTCAAAATAAAGAAGACGTCGGAACAGGAGCCGGAGCAGCAACCAGAGCAGCAGCAGCAGCCGCCGCAGGTCGAGCCGAACGAGATTGATACGCTGGAGGCGTCGCTAGTGCCCAGCGATGAGCTGGCCGCTGAGATTGCCGATGCAGTGGAGTTCTACTTCTCCAATGAGAGCATCCTGAAGGACGCCTTTCTGCTCAAGCACGTGCGTCGCAACAAGGAGGGCTTCGTCAGCCTGAAGCTGGTGTCCAGCTTCAAGCGCGTGCGCCAGCTCACCCGCGAGTGGAAGGTGGTGGGCGACGCAGTGCGTCGCATGTCCCGCAAGATTGAGCTGAACGAGCAGGGCACCAAGGTGCGGCGTCTGGAGGCTTTGCCCAGCTTCGACGAGACCATGCCCTCGCGCACCATTGTCGCCTGCGACCTGCCGCTGGACAAGCTGAGCATCGAGAAGGTCTCCGATCTGTTCTCCAAGTGCGGCGAGATCGCGCTGATCCGCATCCTCAAGCCGGGCATGGCCATACCCGTGGATGTGCGCCAGTTCATGAACAAATATCCGGAGCTGCAGCAGAAGGAGTGCGCGCTGGTCGAGTATCTGGAGTCGTCGTCCGCCCGAGAGGCGCTGCATCTGGCCGGGCCCTTCCAGGTGTACGAGATGGTCGCTCCCAAGAAGAAAACGGGCAAGAAGGCGGCCGTCATCCAGCTTGCCGCGCCCGTCGCCCGCATGGTGGAGAACTATCGCTACTACAACGAGGCCAACTGCGAGAGGACGCGCGGCGGCAGCTTCTCCGGCATGCCCAGCCACGAGCTGCCCATGCACGATCTGCGCTTCAAGCTCAAGCGCAACAACTCGGACTTCCAGCCGAGCTACTACCAGCAGCAGCCCCTGCATCATCCCATCTACCATGGCCATGGCTATCAGCACTATCAGCCACGCGGCAGCATCAACATGGAGCCGCCACAGCAGCAGTCGCCCACATCTCCTGGTTTTTTCGGCTATGTGCCCAGGCGCTACAGCAATACGTCCACAATATCAGCGAACACAGCGGCCGCTGTCTTGGCCGAGCCCTCGTCGCCGCCTGTGGCTGTCGCCGCCAACAGCAGCGGCAACAGCAGCAGCAATGCTAACGCTGCGCCGATCAGCAGCCTGCAGCGTCGCCTGTCCAATTGCTCGGAGCAGAACCTTGGCCCGGATGGTACTCAGGCGCTGTCCATGTCGCGGCGCCCAAGCAACTGCTCGGAGACGGGCGCACCGCAGCGTCGTGACTCCAACTGCTCGGAGAGCTGTCCCTGTTCCAGGCGCGTCTCCGACTTTGGCCAGTCGGATGCGTATCGCAAGAGCTCCGTCTGCTCCAATGGCAGCTGCCCGGGCAATGGAGAGCGTCGCTTCTCCAACGGCTCCATGCAGTTTGAGCGCACCTTCTCCAATGCCAGCGATGGCAACGGCTTCTATCGTCGCCCCTCGAACGACTTCAATGTGGAGCGCGAGCGCGAGCCGGATCAGCTGGTGGGCGGCGGCGGCGGTGGCTATCAGGTGTGGCCACGTCGCTACTCAAACAACTTCCAGCAGCTGAACAGCAAGCTGGCGGCCTACGACAATGCCCAGTATATTGGCGGACGTCGCATCTCCACAGACTCCGGCTACGATCGCCGTTGCTCGTTCGGCTCCGAGGGCTTTGAGGGCTCGCCGCGCTCTCGCACCGGCAGCTTCCTCAGCAACTACAAGCATGGCGGCGACTACGATGGCCAGCCCCGATCGCGCACGGGCAGCTTCCTGGACGGCTCGCCACGTTCGCGCTCCGGCTCCTTTGCCCAGCGAGCCGCTGAGAGTCTGGTGCGCACGCCCATTGGGCCCGATGGCAGCAAGGGCTTCGGTCAGCGAGCCCGCAAGTTCGGGCAGACCATCTCCCCCGTCAACTAGACTCTGCCCTCAATTTGTTAACTAATTTTAGTGGGTAATCTATTTTTTGTTTCTATTTTTTGTTACAACAATTTTTGTGAAATTATTTAATGGCTGTACACTGTGATTGCTGCCCAACTGTCCAACTGTCCAACTGTCCAGAACCACGACCACGCCCCCTAGCCCACACACTTACATAATCTAACGAATTTTGTAGCTCGTAAGTTGAATTTGATTTAAAGGTAGAAAATGTGGCATTTCTCTCGCGCTCTCTTGCCCCACTGTGCAGCCTGCATATTAGGAAATAAACTTCATAATATAGTATCACTGCCAGTAATTAATTATTAGCTTAATATTTGCATATTTAGAGTTAGAGATTAAATTTGGACACTTAGAAAAAAATATGTAAATTTCAAAGAAACAAATTTTCTAAAAATTCAAATTGATTTTTATGATCAAGATTTTTTTTAATTTAAATTTTTTATATATTAATATAGAAAAATGTTGGAAATTAAAAAGAAAATTATAATATATATTAGTTTTAGTTATAATTAGTTTTTTTTTATTTAACATTTTTTAACTATAAAAAAAGTTGCAATTTAAATTCAATACATAATATATTGTTTTCTTTTATTATGGTAAAGATCTTAACTGAAGTGGCCATAGTTAACATATATATTTATATAAAAATACTAAGTCTATCAAGTCTTTACGCTGCTAAAAACTAAATACTTAATTACTTAATTAGAGTCTCAGGTTTCTAGCTTAGAATTTGTTTATGCAGAGAGCCGCAACAGAAATGTCACATTTTCTAATATTTAATCATTTTTATAAACATTTTAATTTTGATTTTTTCATTTGAGTTTTCGAATTATTTTTTGCTTGATTTTTATACAATATTTGAACTAGAAAATAAATATGTAGGCTTAAGAAACTTGGTTGTCCCTGCGAAGGGAAACAGCAAAACGGTTTAATACAGGAGAGAATAAAAATATTTTTCATTTTTAGCTTTTAATTTTCTTTTGTGCAGACATAAATCACAAATTTATGCATTCGATTAGGTGCCAATTAAATAAACTATTATATAATATATAAATATATGTATGCATCAAAAACCAATTGTAAAACTTTGCAAATATATTATAATCAAACAAAATATATTTGTATTTTTATTTGATTTTATTTTGTATTTATTTATATATTTTTTTCGTGGCAGCTGAACTTGAAAGAGTCTTCCACAAGGCCTGGCCCTAGCTTCGCAAAACTCAAAACTGTCGACTCATTCATTGCCCATGTGAAAGATTGCGCAATTGGCGAATTGAAAGCAAATAATTCACAGCTCCAGCATCGCCACTCGAGAACCGTTCGAGGCGAAGGTAACTGGGTCACAGATACACAGATAAATAGATACAGACACAGCCATAGCTACCGCTACAGCTTCCACTTGCAGATATGTGAAAGCGAAATTAAATATATTTCATGATCGAAGCTTTGAATGCGAATTTGATTATCGATACACAAATGCGCATTTATGAGTTTCTCGGATATACACAGCATTGTGACACACGATCCATGCTAAGTCTGTGAGCGCGTGACGCATGCAACTCCAAGTCCAAGTACCTATTGCCTCCTACACCCCACCTACAGCCCCTGCACTCGACACACTCCATACGCTCGCACACGGCGCCTTCTCCTCGCCCCAAACCATTCGGATTGCCCGCCTGCGGCTCAGACGCTCGTAATTGTTCATAAAGCGGCCGTTAGCATTGTTGCCCAGCTATTGGTATTTGCTTGCGGTTGCTTTTGTTGCTGTCTGTATACACTGTTTGCCGAAACGAAGCGGGTATATTGGGTTGGCATTTCCTTTGATTGCCTTCTAGAACCTAAAGTTACACATTTAGTTATATATTCTAGTATTATGACGCTTCCAACGCGATGTTCTCTAAGAATTGATTCCTCTATTCTGTGGCCACGCCCACTTCAGCCTCATTCTATTCTCTACAATTTTAGCTGGATAACTTCCACCAACAACTTACACAAAGTTCTCGAGGTAACTGATTTTAAAACAGGGCATCCTGCAGTCGGGTTAGCCTGCACCCGCACTGCATGTACTTGTTTTAAGCTGCAGCTGAAGTACTCATACTTCGCCAATCGGTATCTTAATCGTTGGCCGTGCGTGTGCGATTTTTTTGTGGTCCCAAGGTATTCGCATGTTTTATATATTTTGTTTTTGTTTTCTTTTTTTTTTTTTGATTTTTTTTCACTTTATTATTAAAATATTTCAATATTTTTTCGTATTTTATTTTGGATATTTTTTGTTGCCTGAGTTGCGCACGCATTGCGCCGCCCACTCGAGCACAATGCAAAGCCAAAGCCGAACTGTAAAACCCGTTTTTTTTTTAGCGCTGAACTAATTGTCGCACATTTCTCAAAGCGTGGGCAAAGGAGCTGTGCTCCAGCTTCATGGCTACAAATTTGCAATGAATGTGGAGTCTGTGTGTGTGTGTGCGTGTGTGTGAGTGTCTATGGGAAGCTGTGCGTGCAGCTTGCATAACATTAATGTGGTTTAATCTCCAGTTGGCGACCGACCCCCCAAACACATGCAATTGGTGTGTGTGTGTGTGTGTGTGTGGCCATGCAACAGCTTGGGGCAGGCACGAGCTGAAGCAGCGATTAAGGCAGCTAATTGAAGATCAGCTCTGCTCGATACATATAAAAATCAGTATGGGCATATAACTTCCGGCTAAAGTACATTTAAGTGTGGTCACTAAATTTAGCAGCTCCACTGCAATTTAATGCTAATTGTGCAGGCGAAAAACAGGAACTTTCGAAAATGAAAGCCGCTTGAGCAACCGGTTCAGGTAGAAATTCTGATGTGATCAGAACAGAGCAGAGCTGTCAATTAATTAAATGTAATGCTGGCAGGGTTCATGCCCAAATGCATTGTACGAGGCGCATTCCATGCCTTATTTATAAACATTGTAAATTAAAGCGCTCGTCGAGCTGAGGCCAACAAACAGATGACATAACCCGAACCCATTCGATTCCCGACTGGGAATTGCTGTGCATTGAACTGTGCGCCGAGCTGAGCTGTCATAGTCAACTAAAGTTGAGCTGCTGAGCTGTAGCTGCTAGTTGTGGCGAATCTTGGCGCTGGCCTTGACATGCGTCTCGCTTTTTGGCACGCTGCGTTATCCTTGAGCCGGCTAAAAATGTCTCAAAAGCGATGCGTTTCAATGAAACGGTGCGGGCTACGCGCTGCGGGCAGCGGGCTGCTCATAGCGCGCGTAGAACGTGCCGTGTGGCAAGTGCTTTGGCAAACGGCAACCTTGACCGTCATTCAACAAGTCTACGAAAAGGCCTTTCGGCTGCTCGGCGTTGGCGACGGCGACGGCGACGTCGACGACAGGCAATGAGAAATTTGACTGCGATTGTTCACATGACGTATGCACAATATACATGAAATTTACTTCCGGCACTCGAACAAAGGTTGCTGCGCGAGGGTTTTTCATTTATCTTCAAGTACAATAGTTAAGAATAACAATCAAGCCTCGACTTAAGCATAAATAATATTGAAAAGAAAAAGAGGTGCGTAGAAATTTCCGCAGAGTCAACATAATAAAATGGCAAGCTCTAGGGGCAGCCATAGTGCGCTTGTACATATTTATTTCAATCTCAATTGCATAAACAATTCTCGTCGCGCGGCTGACCTCAACACGTTCTCTCTAACCGAAATAAAAATAAATTCACAAATATCGTACACTCATCAAATAAATAAATTGCGATTTTGTTTTTCACACTGATGTTCAAATATATTAACATAATTCACACATTTTCCAATTACTCAAAGACATTAAACTGGTGAGTGCAAAGATTTTTAATCGAATCTGTCTGTTGTGCAGTGCAATGATATTCAAAAATTTACGGTCTGAATCTTAAGCAGGGTGGTGATATAAACGAACTGCCCAAAAGTATGCACTACAATATATACTAGTGTCTGCTAAGGCAATTAACGTGCAAGCACAAAAGTATGCAACAAAAATTTGTAATATAAAGAGTGCAACACAAGTGAATAAATATTTTGTAGAGTAAATATTTTATAAGAATATATAATACGAATTAATATTCAATAGATAAATGAATGATTTTACTAAGTAAAATAATCGATTGAATAGTCCTATAAATAACTGAACAGTCATTAATAACTAATTAAGTGATCCTAGTCTGTGATTTCCTTTTCCAACCTACATGCCTTGTGGCTTGGCAGGATGCGATAGTCGCGACACTCTGACGACAATTTGGAATGGCCCCAGCCGCAACCACTGCCACAGCTAATGCCCAGACACTCTCACCTACACATGCCATAGTAGACATTTTTATTTACTAGCTGGCGCCCGAAGGCGTTCGCTAATTGCGCCTAAACGCCACGAATAGGCGCCAACAGCAACAACAACAGCAATTTAAGGGCACAGGAAATAGTCGAACGAGAGAGAGAGAGAGGGAATGAGGAAGCTTGTTACTTGGAGTACGTGTGGGGACTGGGAGCGCTTTGTAGTTGATAGCATTTGCATTTAGTTGCCACATCGTAGCTAATAATAAAAGCTAATTAAGCATTACTGTGACAACACCTGTATAAGTTATGAGTGTGTGCGTGTGTGAGTGTGTGTGTGCGTGTCTGTGTGCTACATGCACACAACACTTTCCACAATAAATTGCCACTAAATGTCACTAATAAGTGTCAGAGCGAGACAGAGCGGGCAGGAGAGAGGCAAAGTTCTTCCAGGCAGACTTGATTTTCTAATTAATTTATGATTTTCCTCACCGCATTAATCTCACTCGAATGCCGTAGGATGTGGGGCGCGCGTTCCTCAAATGAGTTGCCGTTGTTGCCACACCAAAAATGTCATGCAGATGTTGTTCTTGTTGCGGTCTTAGGGGCAGCTCATGTTTGCTTAGACATTAATCATAATTTCAAAAGAGCAACATCTAAATTATGTCTCGTTCGGCTTTTGGGTTGAGCTGCTACGTGGATTATGCGATTTGTTGCTGCCGGCGTCTACATTTTTAGCAGCTCTGCGTTGCGTGCAACAAGTGCAGCAGCAGCGGCAGAGGCAGCTAGTCGACAGCGCCGTCTGTCTTAAGTGGCATTTGCCAAAACACTTTCTTGGAAATTAATTAAAACATATGCTCATCACTCAGTACCATAAATCAGGGCTATGCAGCGACAATGATCAGTTTCAATTTGTGCGTAAAACTGTTTGATGTCATCAGCAGCAGCAGCAGCAGCAGCAGCAGCAGCAGCAATAGCTGCGCCCCAGGCCAATTAGCAGGCAAACAGCTAGACCCCAGACAAGAGCAACAGCAACAACTCTAACCCTTGTTTGGGGCCGCAATTTGCCGCCACTTGAAGAGGAGGGCGTAACATTTGGTTGCAGCTCATTAAAATGCCGTCGCAATTGCAGTCAAACTCAAAGAAATTAAGCAAAATGCAGCTCGACAAAATCTCATCGATGCGTTGAGGTGGCAACAACAACAACAACTGCAACAGCAACACCAACAGCAACAACTTAGCCCAACTCCCAATCGAGTGCCTCAGGCGCTTTCCCGGCTGCTCTAGTTGCCACTTGTCAACTGTCGTCCACTGAGTAATTACACTGAATTAATTGCCCCGGGGCCTGTCACTTGTGCATTGTCTGCTAATTTTTTCCAATTGCAACCGTGCGGCATCCAGCGTGCAACGTGCGACGTGCAACGTGCAACGTGTTTTAATTGCAGCCATCAGCACGTGATTAAATCAAATTGATTGTTGCAAGTTTTTTTTATTTCACTTCCTTTTTTTTTACCATAAAAAAACATAAACCGAAATCTCGTAAATAGCAAACGCCGTGCCACGCCCCTTGCCCACTCTGCTCCCACTCATAGAGAAGAAGAAGACGTTGATTTAAAGTGCATGTTTTGTAAATATCTAATTTGATAATTGGTTGTAATTTATGAGTTTTGTCGCTGCTTGTACGAAACATACATAAATGACGCCTTTTATGCTTCTCAGAACTCCACACACACACAGAGAGCGAGAGAGAATGAACTCTCATTAAATTAATATGCAGCTTCTGCTTCTTATTTTTCTCGTTTTTGTGGTTTTTTTTTTTTTTTCTTAATTATTATTTATATCTCTGTCCGCTCTTGAGGGAGTTTTTTCATGAATGAAACGAAATGAAATGCAGACGTTGCTCAATGTGGAGCGAATGAGGTAAGTTTTTTAGTATAAATCCTTAAGGATGCAGAAATTTGAGAATGAAAATAGTGGAAATTAAATCAGCTGAAATTTAAGAAGAGTAAAACAGAACAGGAGCGATAAAATAATTTAAAATAGTTTATATGTTACATGGAGATCTACAAAAAATATTTATGTTGAAGCTATAAAATGATGTTGCCTTTTATGATGTTTAGCTATAAATTGATATAATATAGGTGTAACTAATTAAAAAGCTAAGCTCTTTAAAAATCCATTACAAATTTGATATATGTTTGGAATTGATAAAAAAAAAGATGTATGAAGCAGCATACTCGAAATTCATGAAAAGAGACCCAACAAATATAGCTTGGTATCTATGGAGATGATGCAGAAGATCCTGAAGAGAACTGAAAATATATGAGAAGTTTTATGGACAAATAAATAGAGAGTTAATAAAATTTATAAAATATATAAAAATATTTAGAAAATTTAAAAATACTAAAATATATGTTAAGCCATGTATAATTAATTAAATTAATAATAAATAAATTAAAATTAATTAAATAATGAATTAAATAGTTAAATAGATCATTTCATTTAATAATCTTTATTGAAATCTAAAATTTTAAAATCATATCATATATTATAGTTAGAAATATGAACTAGAAAAAAAATCAGAATCTAGCGCATTTTGTATAGAAAAATATTTGTGCTCACAATATGTTCAGTACCAAGCGCAATATTTGAAAAATGAAACAAAATATATTAAAAATATAATTTGGAACATGCCAAAATATGTGACAAAAATACTTGACACTTAAGATAAAAAATAATTATTTTATAACAATTTTTACCATACAATTTTCAGCTTTCAAAAAATATATAAGGAATTAAAATAGATACAATAATAATAAAATAAAAGAATATTAATAATAAAATAAATAAATATTAATTAAAATAAAATAATATTAAAATTCAATCAAGTAAAATGTTTATTAATAAATCTGCGAAAACTCTTTTTTTGTGGTTTGCTAACATGGAAAACACTTGAAAAGGCAACGAACGGCTTTAGTAGAGCTCAGATTCGGAGTGCCTTAGACAGGCTGTCTCGTATTGCAGGGCTATTTGTTTCTGACACAAATTAGCGTCGAGGCAAACAAACAGCCCAGGAAATTAATCATGCTAAAATGTCGAGGAGAAGAGTTCAACGCACGACACAGCCACAGAATGTGGCCAAAGGGACAGATCCGATACAGATTCAGCTTTCACCTTTGACGTAATCGGAAACCCAAACGGCATGGCGTGGCGTGGCGTGGGAGTATCTCGGACAGATGTTTAGGCCGGCTGCCCCGCTCGCTAGAGACAGACACCCGCTAACTTGAATGCATCATTAGTCGACAAAACACACACAAAAAAAGAGAGAAAAAGTCGAGCGGAGGGATGCGCACAAAAAACAGACGAGTGATGCACGCGACGGAGGCGATGGTATAGAAGCCGTAGTCGAAGACGAAGTCGGCCGGAGTCGTGATTTATGTTGCGTGCGCCTGACAAACACTTGAGAAGTGATGATTTATAATGAAGATGCATGCATTCGTATTAATTAAATGTTTTTTCTCTCTCTTTTTCTGCTCGGTGACACGGTTGCGCTCCATTTAACGTTAAATGCCAGTGGAGGACGACGGCGACGGCGACGGCGACTCCTACTCGAGCTGCGGCTCCAAAAGTTGGGAATCGAATTACGATATACAGTTATACAGCTATACAGCTATACGGCTATACAGTTATTATTCAGCTGATAAAGCCTCTATACCTCGGCCGGCTGCAAATCGGTAATTGATTTGGAATGCCAGTGCCATTCGGGTCCCTGTGGCAGGCGGAATTTAAAATATGGCAAGCAATAGTCGAATATTCATTAAGCGCAATTATGAAAATTAAGTTGTCATTTTGATTTGAATGTGGCGGCATGCGCGGCATACGGCATACGGCATACGGCAAGCGGCATGCGGCATGCGGCTCATAAGCAATATGCTCATTAAATTAAATCAAACTGACAGCCAGCCTGGCTAAATAGATGGGCCCACGATTCACGATTCACAATTCACGACGATCCACCATCCACCATCCACGAGATCGCCGCCGATCTACCCACTGAGGCAGCTGCTCTTGGCAGCCCCTACTTTTGGCGCTCCTCTCCATAGTTTAGCCGACTAATTAACGTGCTTTCACATAGTTTGCTCAAATTGTGCATGAATAATGAAGACATTATCGCAATGCGTTCGCAGTGCCCCCAGGCACCCTGTATAATTGGCCTGCAGCCAATTGAAAACTATCCTCAGCCACAGGCAATTTCTCAACGCTCCATCTCTCTCTCTCTCTGTCCGCGCCGCTCGCACTGTTGCCGTCTCTTTCGGCTGAATTATGTGTTAATAATTTGGAATTAATGAACGTTTTACATGTTCCTCAGAAACCCAACCAGACATAGTGTATCAGCGCAAATGTTTATTACACGAAAAGTGTGGCTGCCAGCATGTGGATTGGTAATCAAAATTAAAATGAATTGCAAAATAGAAAACTACAAATGGCGGAAGAAGTTTTTGTCTTACAATAATATTTGTTTAACTTGACTTTCCAGTTCTATTTCCTAGATAAGGAACAATTTTTTCAATTTCTTTATAATATAAATTTGTTAAATATGTAAAGGATATTAGAGAATTTAAGAGCCTTTAAAATTGAATAAAATGAAACTCAAATTTAGAAATTATACACAAATTATATCATTACAAAAAAAAAATGCACTTTGTCCTTTATTAGAGGAAAGCGAAATCGTGATCCTATTTAAAACAAACAAAATCAATCAAAATTTAATTGATCTTTATGCCTGTTATGTGTTAATCATTTCAAATCCCTATCCAAATTTCTAGTCTTGAAAATTATATAGAAAATAAAATAACAAAAAAAAATACAATTGGAAAATTCCTTTAAAAACCCTAGAGAACATTTTTAAGTATATTGCTGTATAATGATAATATTATATTTTTTATAAAATTAATTTTTACTTAAAAAATATAATTAAATTTAATATACATAATATTGTTTAAAGATTTTAGAAGAGATTTCTCAACAATATTCTGCTATTCAGACGTACCATAGGAGTTATACATACCTTTCTATAAGCATATATAAATCAAATACATATATATTTAATAGCCTTCAGCCGAAGGCCCCTGCTGCCAGTGCTTAGCCTTAAGTTAGAGTTAATTTTATATTAATTGTAACTTCTTAATAAATAAATAAAATAAATTTAATAGCCTTTTATCCCCATCATGATTATATTATATAAGTTACCAAAAATATTTTAAAAAATATGATCCATTATATATATGTTTGTTCTTTCTTAAGAACTTCTCTTCAAAACCAACATCAACGTGTAATCCTTAACTAAAAAAAAGAATTTGCATACTTAAAATAGTTAAAAGATGAATGTACTCATAATTCATCTTTAGACTATAAACAACAACTCGCCACACGCACACGCCTTCACACACACACACATAGACTCATACACTCACATAGTAATACGCACTTGTTAGTGAATTATGATGGCAAACTGATTAAGCATATTTAGCAAAGCTATCGAAATATTAAATAGCTCGACTTGTTAACAATTAGCTAAAAATGATGACTTTTAATCATCGGCGATCAGACTAAGAACCCAGTAAATAATATTTAAGCGAAACACACATATATCAGTCAGAGATACACATTAAGTGGACACGCCCACTGCAGAGCGAGAGGCTGCGACAATTTCACACATGTTTTATAAATAAACACAAGTGTGTGAGTGCGTGTGTGTGTGTGAGTGTGTGACGTCTTCGTCTTGATCTTCGAGCAGCAGCCCAAGCATTTCTCTTTCTCTCCCACGATCACAGATCGGGCAATGAAAAGAGCGCGCTATATGGCCACAAGCCCCGCCCACCTTTTCAGCACTGTCTTCTTGAATACGCAGGATATGTGGCATATTCGAAATTCAAATTAGTTTTTCGTTGCAACTCGTCGCGCACTGTTGTCTCTGCTTCCGATTTGGTTCGTGATAAAACTGTGGAGATCCGTGCGGAAGAGATCTGCATCCAAGTGTCTATGATGAATGCTCAATCTGTGGTGCGTCGCCATCCGCACAGTTTTTCAATCGAGCAAATTCTGGCCAAGCCCGAAACGCATTTGCCCAGAGCCTATGCCGATGAGGCGGCCAGTTACCAAGTGATCCATGGTAGTCAAGCCCATGCCAGTGGGCGTGGCAGCTGTGATGATTCGCGTGTTTCGAGTCCAGCGACATCGAGCTGCCTGGAGGATGGCCCGGACGACAGCAAAAGTGATATCGAACTAGCGTCGGATGATGGCAGTGGTGCGTAGATATAAAGATTTATATATTATATATTTTTTGATATTTGCGAATAGAGTAGGTGATATATAGGCTATATAAAATCATGAATGACAGTTATATTATGAGCTAAAGTCCTCAAATAATATTTAATGAGCTACTCTAAATTTTATATAAAAAATATATATTATTATAGTATATATAGCATTTTTGATTGATTTTTTAATAATAAATACTTAAAGCTAAAAACACACAAAAAGTTTAAGAGTCAAAGAGTCTAGAAAATAAGTTTTTTATTTTTTATTATTTTTAAAATTGGCAAATTCATAGCAATGTTATATAATGAACTTTTTGAAGCAGAATGTATAACATAACATATAATAGTAATTATATGATAAATTATTATAATATTTTATCTTATATATTTTACAGAAAAAATTCATAAAATAGGATCACACATTTTTATAAAGATTGTTTTTCATTGCCAAAAATATTGTATTATAAAATCAGCTTAAATTTTTTAAAGCTATATTTTATAACATAATTTTTATGAATATAGTTAAGGTTTCTAGTTTTTTTTAATAGTTTTTTTAATAGCAAATTGTTCCAGAAAATTACGATTTTTCGATTGATGTGCCAGATAGTCAAGTTACAATTTGGAGAGCTTTCCAGCTTTATTAATGCTGAATGCAGACGAGTTCTTTGAGAGCCAGGAAAAATTTCAAAATATACAAGGATAGGATAAGGATAAGGACCAAGTCTCATCAGTATATTTGTAGTAAAGCGAAGATGCAGATGAAGAGAATTCATAACAGAATTAAAGGGAATTTTTAGGCAAAGATGATGATTACAATTTCTTTTTATTAATTACTGCATATATAGATGATATCCATGTGTAATTACTGCAGTCACCTCTGCCCCACGACCGCCCGCCATCCCGCACTCTATAATTATGAATGATTAATTATTGGGATATTTATATTATGGCATCATTCACTAATATGTCTTGGTTGACTGATCTCGTCTGTCATTTGCGCGATCCACAAACAAATAATCCAAAATTGTATCTTTTACGTGGGGCGTCAGAGAATGCGCCGCCCGCTAATGATGCAAAATGTTGGGCGGCAAAACGGCGCCATCGGCAACATTTTAGCTTATCTCATTTTCCGACTGAATGTCACTGAGAATTTATATGACAATTTGTTAGCGATCAGGTGGGGGCCAAGAGCGTTGGCTGCCAAATGGCCAATTAGATGCATTGACCACAAACAAAATGAATTGTTGCCAATTAAAAGTGCTCTGCATACAGGGTGCCCGTGCCCAATTGGACTCTAATTGGATCGGATGGGCAATTGGCTAATTCGAATTAGTCGCGAATAGTTTGGCAGGCAATAGCAATTGAAATTCCAATTGAGATTCCTTTCCCAATTGCAGCGCACGATGACCGCAAGAAGCGTCCGCGCACCGCCTTCTCCGCCGCACAGATCAAGGCGCTGGAAACGGAATTCGAGCGGGGCAAATATTTGTCCGTGGCCAAGCGAACGGCGCTGGCTAAGCAGCTGCAGCTGACCGAGACGCAGGTGCGCCTAGCTCAAGTTTCCACCTTAATCTTTATATTAATTTAGTATTTTCTGTTTTTAGATTAAAATTTGGTTTCAGAACCGACGCACCAAGTGGAAGAGGAAGTACACCTCGGACGTGGAGACACTGGCGTCCCACTACTATTCCCAGCTGGGCATGGGCGGCATGGCGCGGCCCATGGTTGTGGGCGATCGCCTCTGGCTGTTCAGCCAAACACCGGCCGGGCCCACGCCCATACAGTCGATCATGCTGAATGGCAGCGGAGCAGCGCCGCCCATGCGTCCCTATGGACCGTCGGCAAGTGCGCCGGGTCTGCCGCCGTTGCAAGGGTCAAGCGTCATGGAGAGCGCCAGGAATGCCATATTGTCGCGTGGCCAGCCGCTCAACTTTGCACTGCCCTTCGGGCTGGCCAAGCCACAGCCGACGAGCGGCGCAGCTGCCGCACCAGCTGGCTACGTGCCACGCTGCAAGCCCTATCCAAGCAGCTTCGTTGACTACCAGCCGCATGGCCACAACGAATCCTATCTGCAGCTAAAGTACGCCACGCTGCCGCCGGAAGCCGATCCCAGCGCCAGCAATGGCCTGGCTGAACTGGAGCGCGTCTTCGGTGATGCTAATGCTAATTCGTTGCTGCACAAGGCCCTGCCAGCGGCCAACTGCAGCAGCAGCAGCAACAACAGCAACAGCAACAGCACCTCCTGCAGCTTTGGGCACGAGGCACTGGCGCAGGCGCAGCGCAGTCGTCGTGCCACGCAGTCCGAGTCCGAGTGCAGCGACATCGACTGCGAGCAGCTGGACGAAGACGAGGATGCCCTGGAGTAGCCAAATCAATTTGATATATATAGAAATAAAACTAGTTTTTAGCTATTATTACAGTTTTATGTTTTATATGCATCACACGCAAAAATATGCTCATATAAATACCTATAGTACCTATAGATGTCATGTGTTGTCTGTAGGTTGGGGTCGCTATCACTATATGACAGTGGCACACAAGGGGCTGATGGCAATCGGCCGGGGTCACTGGGGTGTCTGTCTCTCTGTCTGCCTGTCTGTGTGCCAGTCATCAGAAATGCTTAAGAGTTATCTTTAACTATGGCTATGCTATGTTACAAGTGGGTTGGTTGTTGGCTGCTCTCTCTCTCTCCCTTTCTCTAACTCTCTGTCTGTCAATCTCTTTTAAATTCAAATTACAATTAGATAAAACAAAATCACATAAAACTTATGATTAGTGTCGAGCTCGATCTGGAGTTGGAGTTGAGTTTAGTGAACTTAACAACTAAACATCTATTTGTACAGTAAATTAATGCGAATTAATAGAATTAACATTGCAACAAAGTCAGCGACAGCTGCGACTATTTACACATATAATATCTAATACTTTCCAACATGTTTCTGGTCGTTGTTTGCTATTGCTTCGGTTACATTCTTGAGGAGTGGGGGCAGCGGTCTCTGACTCAAACACAATTCGAGCTGCCTCGTTGCACAGGTATTACAAAGTAATATATGTATAATATATAATATATGTATATATATAGAAACTGTTGAGGACTGTTTGCGAAAGATTCATACAATTTTACACTTACTTCTAAACTATGTCATGAGAAATTTATAAATTTAATAATATTTATATAAACTGTTTAGTACTATTTTTGGTATTGCAAACATTGTTCTTTCAACCAAACATTTTGATTCGTTATGTGTTGCACTGAGCTGTTGCTTAGACTCTAACTATAACTTAACTAATTTAGTGATGTTAGCTCCATGATAAGTCGTAGCCTTTCCAATTAGCACTTGGCGCTAAATGTACACGTCGCTTATTATAGTAGAACGAAACGATGCCATGGTATGCTGTGCGTGGCACACCACTCTGTCAATTAGATAAGAAAAACGTTTTGGCGGTCGTATCGATATCACAGATATTAACTACATGCTCACTTTGAAGTCGTCCATGAGCCCAAGTATGCGTGTGATGCGTTTGTATTGATCACGATTGTTGTACTGTATGCGCACAGGGCCTTCTAAGGCAATGAGATTCCGACGCAGCTCGTCAAAGGTAACCAAGGGTAGCACATAGACTTGCTTCAAAAACGTATTATCATAATTATCCTAAAAGAGAACATGTTCATCAGCTAAAGAAAATATTTACAAATAATACGCACCTTTAGTAAATAATTTAAGTTCATTTTGCTGAAGAGCACGAAATCCTCGCTGAGCTTTATATGCTTCAAATACTTGTCAAAAAACAATCCACTACGACAAATAGAATAAATTATTATATATTAAATATAATATTATTACCCTTATGCGACTCACTTGGACACGCCAATTTTGCCGAAGGTGCGTGTGCGTGAGATTTCTGGTCGAATGCATACTCGATCCTTGCGCTGCTCTGGATGCCTTATCCAATCGTCCCAGAAACTAGCAAATACCAAATAAATACATAATTAATAATTACAATATATATTATCCATTGCTACACATACGACTTGGGCCACTTGACTGAGAGTTCGCTCCACAGGTCCTTGGTTAGCATCCAACCCAATCCCGGAAAGAAATCGGTTCGGTAGAGCAGCTCGGGGCTACCCGTATCCACCACATTCGCCTTGCCATTGTCATTCCAGGCGGATACACACCAAAGACTCTTGTCCTGCTTGAGCAGTTTGTGTGTAGCCAAAAAGTACTCGAAGAAATCGGGCGCCACATTCAAATCATCCTCCACAATGACTACGTACTCGAACCCTATGTGAAAGGTGGTATTCAGAGCCCAGCCATAGTGGCGTGCTATCTTGTAGTAGCCCTTGAACTTCTTCTCCTTGGGCAGCACCATAATATCAGTTTGGTCGGGCTGCTCGATGAGCGTTAGTTGATTGCCAAAGGAGTGAATGGCTTGTTTGGTCAACTCATCGCCGCAGTCCTGAAATGGAAGCAGGCATTAGAGATTATTTGTGGCTGTTAAGTGCCAACGACTTACCTGCGAAACTATAATGGGAAATTGCTCGACGCTGGGTCGATATTGCACCAGATTCTCCAGGCACTTGACCACCGAGATGCGATTGCAGGCAAATACCAGAATGGGTATGACAGGCTCTCCATTTGCCAGATATGTTTTGGTTGGTATTTGCGCGGCCGTCGGCTTCGGCTGCTGCTCCTGCAGCTCATTCGAGATCTCGGCGGCAACAATGGTTATTTTCGGCGTGGTGCTCGACTCCAGATTCATGTACTTCAATTTGAGGAAACTCACAAGAGTGTCAGTTAGCCTCAAGCTCTTCGATTGCTCCCATACTGCTTTCGGCAACAGCTGTTTCACCTCCTGCTGCTGCTTCAACTTCGTATCCATTTGGATATGGTTGTTGTGCAGCAAGATGTAGTACGTGATGAACGTCCAAACGATGAGGACGCTAATCACCGTAATTTGTACCTTACGTGTACGCATTTTGCAACGTTTGTGTTTATGTGTGGGTGTGTGGGGATTAGGTGGTCATCAAGTGTGATTGTGGTCGTTGTTATTGCTGTTGCTGTTTCTAGTTCTCTTACGTTTCTCTTTCCAGCTAGTCGTGGGACATCTGTTCGACGCGACTGGCTCTGGTCGTCTGTTACGTGAAAATAGAAATTGTTTAAATGAAGCGCGCCAGGTGCGCTCATCTATAGCGTGCGGAATTTATCGGTGGGTGTGGAAGCTTTGTTGTTGCTCGTTTCGCTGTCGTCGATGCGTTGGACAACAGCAGCCCTTCCAGCGGAAAATTTTGCACGGTTGATGCTGCATCGACGGTGACTGCTGGGGGCGGGTGGTGGTGGCTAGCGATGTTTCTACATTTATCAATTGGATCGCGCGTTACGCACCAGCGCCTCGTTTAAATGCCAATTGCGTTGTTCTCTCGCACAAATGCGCCAGATTGGTAAAAACGTTCAAATAGCAAAGGCCAAACGAAAACGCACACGTTGCTTGTTCCACCTAATTATAAAAACTGTTTTGTTTTCAGAACTGTTTGTGGTATTCTATGTGAACGGATCACCGGTCACACTTTAACTGTCAGCTGTTTTGCTTTTCAATGTTGAGCAACACTGTAACTCAAAATGGCACTGTACGCATAACAGTCGAATGTTAAGCTTATTGCGCGCGTAATTCAAAGTAATCTTTTTCCGATAAGTATATGCAAAACGACACTCGAATTGGATTGTTTAATTTTATTAATTCATTTAGTTTTAGTCATTAATTAAATTAGCTTAACAGTTACACTTAGAAGACTAGTAGGTGCTTATTCATAAGACCAATTTAATATTTTTTTATCGAAATGTTTATAAGAATCACTGTGTTTGTTGTAGCTGTTGTTTAAGTTGTTGTAGTTGTTGTTCTCCTTAGGTTCGGCTCGCATTAAAATTAATTGTAATTACGTTTTATAAATGGCAGTTACATAAGTATCTATTAGTAGTAGGTAGTACATATATATTGATTGTTTTTCTTTTATTTTCGTTGTTGTTTTTTTTTTTTAATTATTATTATTGCCATACACACACTCAGCTTGAACCTGATTAACAACCAGAACGCCCTCCTTTTTGAGATATACAAAATGCCATACATATTCTCGGGACTATTTACATGAGGCGCCAACACAGCGCTACGACCAACGCCCAAAGGCTAAGCATGACAGGCTGTGCAGCGGCCGAGCTGAGCTGTCCCAGCTCTCGCTCATCCACCACAAAGGCTGGCACTGCGCTGCTGGCGGGCGTCTGCTCCATGCTGCGGCTCAGCTCTGCAAAGTTGCCTCGACTGTTGCGCGCCAAGCGCTGATTGGCCAACTTCAGCTCGCGCAGCTTCTCCTCCAGCTGCAGCACCTCGTCTGCCAAAAGGGAAATGCAGCAATTAGCAAAAGGCAAGAGCTACAAATTTTTACTATTACTTACTCTTGTTGACGCCCTCGATGTCATTGACTTGCAGGAACATGGCCAACGAGATCTCGTAGACCTTATTCGCAGCGCTGATCTCACGCTTGCGCCGGCCGAAGCCCACCTGATTGTTGGAGCACTGGGTGCCCAGGCACTTGTCCAGGCACACATTGACCGTTGCACGGAACTGTACGTACGAGGAGTCGGGGAACTTGAAGGCCTTGAACTTGGCGCTCAATATATCGCCATCGATGGTGTTGAAGTTCTCAAAGAGATACGGATCCACAGTGCAGCTGCAACAGAGAGATTAACCAAAAGATTAACACACACAAACTAGTTGGGGATAATTGCCGCTGTTGCTGCTGCTCGTACGCACCCCTTGAAGATCAGCGTCTCGGAGGAGGTGTGCGTGTCTGTAACATCCAAATAATTGACGCCCAGGCCATAAACCGGCGCCGAGTCCTCATCCAAGTTGATTTCCATGGTCAGTGGAGTGCCCTGCGAGCATATAAGTGAACATAAATAGATGAGAGTACATATATATATATATATATATATATATATATATATATATATATATATATATATATATATATATATATATATATATATATATATATATATATATATCTCCCTCTACCTACCGACTTAACAGTCAAGTCTCGCGTAAACTTCTGTCCATCCTGGCTAACGCCAATGGAGAGTCGCGGCTCCGGTGCGCGTTTTGTCAACGAGGTGGTTATCTCCAGATCTCTGGAGCGGAGCAGATGAATAAATAATAATGAGAAAAAGAAGCGCAGTAAAAAGAGCTGTCGTAATTGAGGGTCTGGGCGTGGCGACGCCCATTAAATATATGCCGCAGCTCGACAGAAAAAACCAAATTGAAGGACACCAAAGTCAACAAAGCAAACATTGTAATGTCTCCCTCTCTGCCTCGCTGCCTCTCTCGCTCTAGTCTAGCTGGCACGCCCAGCACTTAAGTTGACCAACAGAGGAGGCAGGAGCTGGGCGCGGGCTGGCTGCATTAGCGGGGGCATTGATTTGATGGCTAATTACCGGCTGGTAATAGCTCGAACAGCCAAGTCGCTTGATTTATGACCACACAGCCTTGGCACAGGGTTGGGTCTCCTCTTAATATGCCATAACGTTTGCATAGATTGCGCATAACGCAGCAAAAAGCAAAAACGAAGAAGCAATTTGAGGACGTTGCATTTTGATGGGGCAATTAAAAGATGCGCCTGGCTTGGCCAAAAACTTACTCTGGTTCCTGAAAGCCCGCCGGCAGCACATCACGTCTGACCAGACCATGATGGGAAGATGGCTGCTGCTGCTGCTGCTGCTGCTGCTGCTGTTCCTGGAGCACAACTTGCGTCTGTTCCCGTGCGGCGTTGGTGCCATTCATCATCACATTGTAAACCGGACCGCTTGTGGTAATGCACTTGACGCTGACAATCTCCTTGCTGTTAGCCGATTCAATGATGATTTTATGGTAATACACCTTCTTGCCCTGTGGTGACAAAGCAGCAGGTAAAATAAGTCTGCGATAGTTCGATTCTCTCAGCTATCTCTCTGAATCTCTCTAATCTGATTTCTCTCTTCGCTTGTCTAGATTTCTCTCTGTTGTCTGCTGTTATTCTCTTCTCTACTCTCTTAGTATTCTCTTTATTTTTTCCATCTTCCATCTTGTTCTCTTATTTGCTCTTCTCTATCTCAGCGCAATCTCTTCTCTATTGCTGTCTCTTCTTTACTTCTGTCCTTTCTCTATCTCCTCTGCTCTGCCTTCTCTCTCTTCGCTCTGTCTCCTCTCTCTCTCTCTCTGTCTCTCTGTCTCTCTGTCTCCTCTCCCTATCTTATCTTATCTTCTCTTCTCTATCTCTAACCTTTCTCTTCTCTCTTTCTTTTTTCCCTACCGCTTCTCTGTATTTTCTCTACCTTACCTTAATCTGCTATGCATATCTTCTCGTTCTCCTTTCAGTCTCTTCTATATCTTCTCTCTGTCTCTTCGATCTATCTTCTCTCTATCCCTTCTCTCCTCTCTCCCTCTCTCTCTCTTGCTCCTTTCTCCCCTTCCACGTCTCCTCTTAGCTTTCACATACCGTTAACTGATTGACCATTCGCGTCACGCCGCACTCGTAAAAGTCGGTGAGCGATAGGCGAAAGACGGCCAAAGCGCCATCGATGGCGGGCTGACAGCGCACATCCGGATAGCCCTTGAGACCCTCCAAGTAGATTTGCGTACGGTCCGCTGCCGCGCTGGCATTTGTCTCCGCTGGCAGGCCAATCTCGACGCGCATCTGATCCTCGGAGCAGTGTACCTTGTGAGCGCCTGCAAAACAATCGAGAAACAGAATGCAAAATGGAAATTAAATTGCTGTCTGCATGGACTACCGAGGAAAGTGGGCTAGCATGTCGCTGGCCATGGCCGGGCCATGGCTCGCCTGAGCCAAATGCGACGCCTAGCTGGCATGTCCAGGCAGCTCTAAACAATTGACGCATAATTACTATGCAAGTGGAGCGCGTTCGTTGCCTAAGTCTTTCGTTTTTATTGCCGCGCTTCATAAAGCTGCAGGGCTGCTTTCGATGCCCAGCACCAGAGTAACCAAAGCGAGTTTATGGGACTGTCGCTGTGCAGCAGCCATGCCAGTGGCCTAGGGTATCTCTCAGTCTCTATTTATATATATATATTTATATGAATATATATATATATTCACAGACAAAGTCTTGGCTTGAGTCCAGCCGTAGCTGCAGCCGGTCAGCTCGTCAGAGGCTGTCAGGCTCGTCTACACTCGAGACACACTCACACACTGCTTTGGTTTAGTTTGCGGCTGGAGTGTTAGGCTTTTGGCATAATTCTGATGCGGCTGATGCCTGTTGCGGGCATAGCAATCAAAATCTGATTATACTTTGTACATGTGTGGGGCGATTTAAATGTTGTTGCTGCCCCCCAATCCGATGCGATAAAGCCGTCATTTGCAGACTGATCAGCACCGCATTTGCCGCGTAATTTGAATAATTTCGCCAAAGTGCCTCAAACTAGTTTTAATCGCAGCAGAAAGCCAGGCATTACCAAAACATTTCTACAGAAATGCTCCCCCCAATTAAACGTGAGTTGTACAACAAAAGGCAGCAGCCGCAGCAAAAGCAAAAGCAAAGGCAAAAGCAGAACAAACAACAGACAAAGCGAACAATGGAAACAATAAAACCAACAAAAATTAGCCGAAAAATAAAAACCAGCCACAGAATTCTGTGTAAATGTCGAGAGTCAGAACTTAAGAGGTCTGTGGTGCGTGAAGAAATTAAATGAATATATATATATAAATAAATAAATATATATATATATATATATGACAGAGCTTCCTTAATACTCAGTTAACTTCTTACTGAGAACAGAAAACTTAAATCAAATCCAGTCACAATTTTCTTTAAAGATTATATTGTTATAAATATATTATATATGCTATGTATATATAATATGTAAATCTATATATATAGTATATACCCACATAAATCTACTACTATTGCCAATCTAAATTTAGATAGAATATTTAAGCTTTTCATATTTTCAGTAGATTTGAAAACCGCAGTTATATATATATATATATATATATATATATACAAATATATACAAATTAATTTTTGTAGCCAAAGCCAAATTGTTTTCATTAAAATTATTTTTAAAATTTTTCTAAAATTAATTAATAAAAATAATGTTTGTTAATTTAAAAAGTAGAACTAATAAATTTAATTTTAAATTATTTATTTAATTAATCAAATTTAATTTAAGCTACAAAATGCTGTTAAGGCCACCTCGATCTACATATTTAAAAGTAATTATCTACAAATTAAAAAGCGTAAATAATCATTCACTTATTATTTCTATTTAATATTAGAGTCAATTAGTGTTGAGAGCTGGAGCGCAACAAATATCCCAAAATGAATATATATATATATATATATATATATATATATATATATATATATATATATATATATATATATATATATATATATATATATATATATATATATATATATATATATATATATATATATATATATATATATAGACGAATTGCTGTAGCAACCCGTGCTTGCAATTGGCACGCTGCCTCGGCTCGATAATGAGAGAAAACAAACGCTTAAGTTTGGCATTAATTAGCCAGAGAGAAAGAGAGAGAGGGAGAGAGAGAGTGAGTGAAACCCGGCAATGAGAACAGACAGACAATAAAAACTAGGAAATAGAAATTGCAAGGCAATTAAAAAGTGGCGGCTGCTGGAAATGAAATTGCCAGTGCCATCGCCAGTGCCAGTGCCAGTGCCAGAGCCAGTGCCCACTTGGTAATTCAAGAGGCGGCGTCAAGGTGGGCGTAATGCAAGCGGCGCCTAAAACAATTACAAGAGGAACGCAAGAAGAAGAGAAGGTAGCAGAAGGCGGCAGGCACAGCATGTGGAGCTCACTCAGCTCTGGCTCTTAAGTACTTCCGCGGCCAAACAAATAAAGGCCAAGACAGACGGCGGCCTAAGTGCCCGATGACACGACAACGACCCATTGATTTATAAAACCAACTGGAACTGGAACTGCAATTGCAAATGGACACGCCCACATGTTGAGCAGTTAATTGAGCCATGGTAAGTCTGACTGCATCTGCCTCTCCCTTCCTCCCTCTCTCTCTCAGTCTGTTTCTCCATCTGCAGCTGGCAGGAAATGTTGTCTGCAGCTCGTGACAATAATTGAAAGCTGCTGCTCAGCCCTTGCTCAAGCCAGAGCCAGCCCCAGGTGCCCCAATGTACGCCAGCCACGCAAGTTTGTCGCCTAAGTCTTTTGATTTGAAGAGACACCCAAGGCTGTCTTTAATTGCAAGCGAAGGCATTTTTATTGAACTTTTACAGCTTGAGTCGTAAGAATCGCATTATTGACTGCGACTATATCAATGCCGACTGATTACGATTTATCTGACACAATTTTTATGGCACGGCTTGGCTGGCTTGGCTCGTGGGAATCGCGTTGTACCTTAAACTATTTCTGCACACACACACACACACACACCTATGCACAATCTATATGTGCTTATATCTGTAAAAGACTTAACCCACATCTCGCACATGACCAGCGCCGAATGGATTTCTTGGCCTTTTTTTGGCGCTTGTTAGATATGTGTTTGCAACAAGAGGCAATTTGTGTGTGTGTGTGTGTGTGTGTGTGTGCGGTGCAACGAAACGAAGCAGATCATCAAATGCCGCTTGACTGGGGCAGCTTCAAGCTTCTTGGAATCGAAATCAACAACAAAAACAACAAAAAGAAGGAGAAAAAAGCTGCCATTAGCATTTAACCTGCAACATGACAAATCAAGAAAACGTGCAGCATGCATGCAACATGCTTCAGCTCAGACATTTTGGCCTCAGCCTGAGCTTCGGCTAAAGCATAAATTTCCATTAACAATAAATTGAAAAGAAATTACATTAAAATGAAAATGACCCGGAGCGAAATTCTCAAGAAAAGCTAAACTGAGAAAGGTAACAGGCGGAGTTGAGGCAGCGAGCGGTGGCTGGGCGTTTGGCTGCCCAGCGAAGCTGCTGGGCTGCAGGAAGAGCAACATCATCAGCACCATCAGCAGCATCAACACGGCCCATGGCCAGACCCATCCCCGACTATGTCACTGGCACTGTCTGCCAAAATTCCCGACTGCCAACTGTGTCTCCCGAACTCCCGAACTCCTGTCTGCTGACTTCCTATCCGGCATCAACAGCCACGACATTTGGATGCACAGTTTTCCAACAATTTGGCAAGCAAATGCGCGCGCACAATCAAATGAATGCACAAATCAATAAGACTGCAAGTTGCGAGAGTCTGCCCGACTAGCAAATATGCAGCAATATTTGGAAGACATATATTTAATATATTTAAATTAATTTTATATATATAATAATATATTTATATTTTTAATATATATTTATGCTGATTTAAATTTGAATTAAATAATTTAAAAAAATTGAGTTTAAGTCAACTAAAGCGTGAGCCTGTACCTTATTTACATACTGTTAAACGCGTCTTGCATAGATGAAGGTAACAGCTGCAGAGAGACTGTAAAAGCAATGAGAGTCTGTTAGACTAGCTGTTATCTTGTGTAGAGTATACTATATTGAATTATAGATTGTTAGAGGAGAATTAGATATATTAACAATCCACAAAGCAGTAAGATCTATAGTACAATAAAATCTGCTACCCATCAAGCATATATATATGCTTAACAGAGGTTTAACAGAGTTTGCCTGCTAAGCTGCTAAAACACTGTCAGAGCTCAAGCAGTTGAATTCTATGGGCATTCACTTATTCTATAAAATTCTCAGTCCTTCTAAGCAATCCCTGCCCAATCAGTCTCCTACAAATATCCTTACTTCCCCTTAATATGACTAAATTGCCGAAAATCTTAATCAAGAAAAACTTGCCCACTATAAAAAGTTCTAAGCAGTCTTCCTAGTCTCTGGCTGACAATTGCAGGGTATATTGAGAGGAAGAGCATAAGTGGCAAATGCTTTACAAGCCACGCCAATAGTCAAAGCCAACAAATTCAAAATGATTGCCATGCAAATGGCATCGTTTTGCAGCTAAGAAGCCAACCAGTCAGCCAGACAGACAGAGAGACAGACCCAGAGACAGTCGTGAAAGGTGGCAAGACATCATCCAGCATCTCTCAGCACCTAAGCGTTAGTCAGCCACCCGCGCCACACCGCACCACATCGCACCACATCGCACCACGCCGCACGTTGTCAGGCAATTTTTGTCTAGCAAACACCCCCCGCATCGCAATTGTTTCAGTGGCCAAGCCCAACAGGCGCGCTGTGTGGCGACGTTCAACGACATGGACATTGGCGTCGTTGTTGCTGTTGCTGTTGCTGTTGCCGTCTGCATTGCAAGTGCAATTGCAATTGGCAATTGGCAATCGGCAATTGGCTGGCTAAGATTATGCAATTGTCTGAGTCAGCGAACGGAGTCACGTTTGCTGCTCATTGGCTGCCAAGCAGAAGGAGCTGCAGGTCTGCTTGCGTGTTTCTCCTATATATATATATATATATATATATATATATATATAGTTTCATTTTGGTCAAAGTGTTATGCCTGGCGGCTATGGCAGAACTCAAATTGAATGCACAACGAACGGTAAACATGCATGTAAAGAGCTGCCCCCCACACACACACACACACACAAAAGTTGTGCATTAGCAGCAATCCTTGAGTGACTCGCACAGTTATGATGCAGCTGCTGCTGCTGCTGCTGCTACGGCTGCCGCAGCTGATAGCGTTTTGTTATCGCATTTTGCAAAACAAATTGCAGCAGCAACAAAAGCAACAATCTTGACACACACGACGCACGATTATCATCAATCTTGGCCAAAGCACAGGAAATACTGGTAATTTACTCAGCAGAGCGAGAGAGATGGGGCTGACAGGGGCAGTTCCCCCAGTCAACTGTGCTGCAGTCACATGTTGCAGTTGCAAAAAGGCTGGTTAGCAGCGGGGCCTGAACCTCCGTCTCATTGACGCACCAAATGACCAATTACACTTAACGGCCGGGCATCAAAAATAAATTAGAAAACGTCGCTCCAGGCAGCAGGTCAGCGCCGGCCAGAGTCAGCATCAGCTCGCCCCTCGGGCCAAGTGGGTGTTGTCTGCTTCTCCTTCATCTTGGCTTTCTCATATGCTAAGCAGTGTCAATGTGTCAATGTTGCCGCGTAAATTCATCAAAGTGGGCGAGTCAATAAACAAACTTGTTTAGCGGCCAGTGCCACAGCAAAAAACTGATGGGAGCGACGGTCACTCGTCGTCAGACGGACGGACGGACGGACGGACGGACATCCATCGTCAAATTGCAGATGTTGGTTGCTTGTGTGTTGTGTTTTTTTTTTTTTATGGCCCGGCCGCAATGTGGCCACAAATGTGATAATTGTTAAGTGCTTAGCTGGCAGCAGTTCGACTCGGTTGCCTCTGGGCCCAGTCAACTGAAAAACTCGACTGCCTACTGTGCTATTATATAGTTGCAGTCACAGTTAGAGTACACGGCGAAACAGTCAGTCAGCTAAAGGGGATAACACTTGAAATCGAAGTCATGCGCTGCACTTAACAGCAGCAAGGGGCAACAATCCCAGAAGCAGCAGCTACGAATAACACCAATAACAGCTGGAATGTTAGATTAACAGCAAAATGTTAAGAGACGCTCGTGTAGCAACAGAGGAGGAAACTGTTAGTTTAACAGTCATAGTAATAACAACAGGTACGCTAACAGCAACCATAACATAAACTGCAGAAATGATGAGCTGTAACAGCAATAATAATAGTAGGACTAACAGCGATGTCAAGGACAACAGCAAGGGCAATAGTAGCAGTAGTAATAGTTACCACAAATATCTATTTATACATTCATTAATTAATGACTCCATAAATTGCATACAAACATCATTTAAAAAGCAATTTATCACAATTTAATGTTTGGTTTAATCACACACAGCCTCTCATATCTAGCTGGCAAAGCGCTGTGATGTGATGTCACCAAGTGAAGTATCGATGCAGCTGCTATCCTTGAGCTGCTTGGCCAGTTGAGCGCAGCTCATGCCTTGGCATTCACGTACAGACGCGATCGTGTGCATTGCATACAGAGTTTGAGCCAAGTAAATACAAAATTGCTGTCAGTTTATCATTTTTTTCCAGCCAATACTCGAATATTATCAGCATCTGGTTTTTTGCCTTATTTGCTAATTGTTTTGAA
Source organism: Drosophila fulvimacula (assembly GCA_035045555.1). Taxonomy (NCBI): domain Eukaryota; kingdom Metazoa; phylum Arthropoda; class Insecta; order Diptera; family Drosophilidae; genus Drosophila; species Drosophila fulvimacula. The sequence continues at coordinate 8,820,069 of JAWNOX010000191.1, forward strand.
ATGACGCAATTTTGCTGTGGCTCTTTATAGATTTTAGCCAGATCCCACCGATTTTACAGTCAAGCCGGAAGCAGCCAGCCAAAGCGCATTAAGGCCAAATGAATTGAATTTCAGTTGCTACACATAAATCCAAACTTCAAAAATTTTGTGGTCGACTTGCTCGCTCATTATTAATTGCCCAGTGGAAGCAGAGAAAGAGAGAGAGAGAGAAGAGAGAGTAAGAGAGAGAGAGGGAGAGCTAGAGTTTATGAGGCAGGCAGAGCTGAGCTGCCGCGACTCTGCCTTAGCCACATCTTGAACATGAGATGCAAAAAACAAGAGAGCGAAGAAAAACAACGTTGGCTTACGGTAAATTTGCGCTTCCACTTGGCGTGAACATTATGCGCAGCTGGCTAATTAAATTACACAACAGTTTAGACATGAGAGCGCGCGCGCAAAACAAAAAGGCGACCAAAAGCAACTGTAAGCAATATGACTTGGACATAAACTTGAACTTGGCTCAACCAACAACAACAACAACAGCAACAGGAACGTCAACAGCTGTTAATGTTGCTCATGTGGCAAATGTGGCATGACTTGCCACAGAGGGGGCACGACGACAGGCAGTTAGTCAGCTATTTGCATGGCTAATGTGTTCAAACAACAAATGCCGCATACACCCACAACTGCAGTTTCTCTCCTGCTTGCCTCCCTCTCTCTCTCACTCTCCCTCCCTCTCTCGGGCATGCCTCAGCTTGGCGCTACGCGGTGGCATTTGATAAATTGTTCGTTTCCGCTGGGTAGACCAAGGTAAAAATAAATATAAAAAAATGCAGCAGAGTATGCGAGCCCAGCTGCCACTGCTGCTTTCCACATGCCACTCACACATCAACAGCAGCAGCAGCCACAATTTACCGCTAAGTGCCTCAACGAAAGCGAGTTGCAGCCAATTGTTGCATTGTTGTGTTGCGTGTGTCTCTCTGCCCGTGTCTGTGCCTGTGCCTGTGTGAGTTTGTTGCTTTATTTATTTATTTTTTTGCTTTATTAAGTAATTTGCGAAAAATGCGTTTACAGTTTTTAGGCAGCCCCGCCTAACTGTAACTGAGGCGAGTTAATCACTAAATCCCCACCATGGCCATAATCATAAAAATTAATTCAATTTGCAACTAAATGCGGCAGCAGGCAGTTAGCACAAATTATTAGCCGTGGCCAACGAGCTGCGCTCACCTGCCAGCTCACCTGCCAAGGCATTCTAATTGCAGTTGCAGCCTGTTGTTGCCTCTCTATACCCTAACTGTGGGTGCTACAGCTCTATTTGCACAGCTACTTAAAACAGGTTTACTTACGATCATTTAAAACTAATATGGAGCTTTTCTTAATAATACTCTTCAAGTTTAACAACAGAGTTTGCTCTGTTAAAGGTCGCTTTCAGTCCAAGATATATAGCAGCTTGACGATATGATAAATTTTGAACTATGGGCATATGATGTCAGCTATTACTTATATATTTTATATTCTATAATATTATTATTATTATTATTATTATTATTATTATTATTATTATTATTATTATTATTTATTATTATTATTTTTATTATTATTTATTATTATTATTATTATTATTATTATTATTATTATTATTATTATTTTTTATTATTATTATTATTATTATTATTATTATTATTATTATTATTATTATTATTATTATTATTATTATTATTATTATTATTATTATTATTATTATTATTATTATTAATATTATTATTATTATTATTATTATTATTATTTTTTATTATTATTATTATTATTATTATTATTATTATTATTATTATTATTATTATTATTATTATTATTATTATTATTATTATTATTATTATTATTATTATTATTATTATTATTATTATTATTATTATTATTATTATTATTATTATTTATTATTATTATTATTTATTATTATTATTATTATTATTATTATGAGAATTGCGATATTTTAAAATAAATGTGGAAAATTTAGTATTTTAAAAATACAATTGTAGTTCAGCGAGTAGAAATTAAAATACTTTTTAAACTCTTCAAAAAGCTTAATTGGTAGCCGACATATAGTCAAACAAAATTTAGGAAGCTATATTTTGATTTATTATTAATTAATATTATTAAAATTTTAAAAACTTGATTTTAGTAGTTAGACAGTTTTTTTTATTAGTATTAGTAATAGTATTTTTATTCCAATGGTAGTCTTTTTTCCAATAATAGTATTTTTATCCCAATAAATTGATATTTACTATAGATATATAAAATTTCTACAAAACTACAACTATATACCTTAGCTACCCCTTCCACACATATATATTATATGCATAGCTATTCATATAATCCTTAAATTCAATTCCATTAACTTAAATGACAGGGTATCAATTAGTCGCAATCCACTAAACACTTCCCATTACTGTCCGACTGCCAGTCTTACCATTTTGGTGTGAAAGTGTTGTGTCTGTAGCGCGCTGCTCTTACCATATTTGCAATTAAATACATAAGACAACTATCAGCAACAAGAACAACAACAACAACAACAATCACAGCAGCAACAACGTCATCTTTGCAATTTAAACACGCCGTATAATTGCATTTCTCCTAATGTAATGGCAGACGATGCTGCCTTTTTATGCTTAATTGGCAATAAAGTTGTTGCCTGCAGCTAAAGAATCAAAAGAGCAACGCAGTCACAGAGGCCATTGGATTATTAACAAAATGAGAAGAGAGAGCGAGAGAGAGAGAGAGAGAGAGAGGGCGAGAGAGAGTAGGTGTAAGAGAAGGAGAGCGATAGAGGCAGCGATAGTCTTTCGGCACTTGTCGCTAATCATTTATCAAAAAATTGTTATTTTCATGGCAAACATTGAGCTGACACATATCCAACTGGCCGGCTGCCCGGGGCGATGACACACAAAATACCAAAATTCCGATGCTGTGGCCCAATGTCTATTGGCCATGTAATGCGATACGCTGTCAGAGCTCCAACCGATGCGAACATTAATCAAACGCCGCTTGTGGCCAGCTGTTAGGGTACGACGAAAGTGAACTTTGAACTGCGACCCAATTGCTAATTACGAGCACGCAAGGCAGTGGGAGGAACGAAGAGGGGGAGAGAGAGAGAGAGATGAATCTATTGATGCACTTTTGTGGTATTTGCAGCTATTTTTTTTTTTTGTTTTTTTTGGTTTCTTAATAAACTGAAGCGAGCCAAACACTTTTCTGTGCGCACAATATGGGACACAAAGAAAGAGAGAAATAAAAGGTACACACAAGCCACCGCATGACCAAGTGACCGATGCCGAAGGCATAAAATTTATTGCATACGTGTGTGCAGCTCCTTTTGTTGCAGCTCTCCGTGCGGCTGCAATATTTTATTTTGGTCATTTGCGATTTGCGTTGAATTAGCAGCAAGCAACACACTTAGAGAGAGAGATAGACAGAGAGAAAGAGAGAGAGAGAGACAACTCGATGACCAAATCGGGCTGTGGGCGTTCGCCCGGCTGCAACTAATGCCCAAATGTGGCGAGCGTCTGGCCTAGCCTTTTAGCCTGTGGGCCACAGCCAAGACTGGACCATGGCCAACAGTACGCCGGCTGGCCCACACCTGCAATTGACATTATTATTTGGCCAGTCATCGCCACAGTGTTTTTTTGCGTGCGCGTTGAGTGTGCGACAAGAGAGTGCATCATGATTTATAATTGTCCAACTGGGTCTCTGGGTAGACATTCCATGGCACGCATCTTGATATCCGCGTAGTTTATGGCCCGGGTCAGGCCGGATGGCCATCTACCGCGCTTGTACAACAAACTTGTTGAAACAGCATTTGTCTCGCGTTTGCCTTAGCTGCACGCCGACGTCGCGTCGCGTTGCGTTTATCTGTTTGGCCTGAACGCTTGGCTAGCCATCTGTTGGCCACGTTAATAACCGTTTTGGCCATGCCACGCCATGGCGATGGCGCGGCGCTGCATTGTTAACAGCATTTCTTTTTGGTGCGCTGCGCTTTTAATTGCCAACTGGGCGACATTTTAATTGAAATTCTACAGAAATTGCAGTCGAAACCTAATAACACTCAGCGAGAGAAACAACAACAACAACAACAATATGCGCTAGCTTATGAGTCAGAAAAAGGAATGTTTTAAGTATCTTTTGATAGCTGCTTTTATGTGCAGCAAATGGTCTTATAAATTTATGTCTTTAGATATTTGAGAATTGCATAGAAGAGTATTAGCACGAAATATGTGGATTTATTATATTGTGCGATAAACTTATATGGTTTCTGGTTTCTGGTTAGTTTAATGGATTATACATTAATTGAAATTTTATTTCAAACTATGAAATGAAAATTATCTATCTACATACCTCAAGCATAGGTGTTTACATATATATATATATATATATAAATATATAAATACAGATACATAAACTCACATATATGTATTTTATGAGACTCGCATAGAAGAGCTTTGTTATGTATGTAATAAAGTAATAATCTCTTCGAGAGTGCTTGACTTAAAGTTACCCTGAATGTCTTTTTTGAGCTGATTGATCAAGTTAGGTCATCGTGCTATTCAACAATATTTATAATGGAAGACGCCCTCTTCTAACACTTGATCAAAGTTAAAGTCAAAGTGAAAGCTTTCTTATTCACACCTCAACTCATATGCTTTAATCATTATCTTCCCACATAATCAAATCCATTATGTGTTAATCCAAAACTTTCGAAATTCAATTATTTTATGAGGCACGTTAGGTACAAATGTTTTGTGGTTTAGTGTAAATGAAACAATAGACAGACCGCAGGGCGCATTAGGCACACATATTCCCAGACGCTGGCAAAGCGAGCCACCCAGGCAATCCAATTCAATCTAATCTTAATGCCAGCAATGCAAATCCAAATCAAAATCTAAGCGAAGCAATTCTCTGGCGGCCGCTGAGCATTGCCCTTGACTCGAGGGAGACGTGAGAGAGAAAAGCGAAACCAAAAATGATTTGCTTCCTGGTTTTAAGGGATCGCTGGCGCAGAGCAAATTGCAATTGGCTTGATTTTGACCGGCAGGCAAGTGACTAGTCGTTGCCATAGCTGTTGCAGTCGCTGCTCCCCGCTCTTGTTTAATTTAGTCTGGCATTCGGGTTCGATATGCATCTTGGGCATTTCTTTTCAATTACGGGCGGGCGCAACTCCTGGTTTTCTTTTTTTTATGCATTTTCTGTTCTCCTTTGCGGTTTGGCCATGTAATTTGGCCATCAAACGCATGCATGTTGTGATAAGCAGCCAGCGGCACGGCCAGCGAACTGGCATATCAAAAGACTTAAGACACGAACTGGACTGGATCGGGGAGCTCTTCCTGCCAGCTGCCCGTTTAGCCATCTTATTTCATACAGTTTTATGAGGCCGCGCTGCAGTTGGCTATTTCACTTTACAGTTGGCATTCAATAAATTAATTAGTGAGCATTTTTGTCACTGATTTTATCGCACGAGTTTCATCGGCCAACTGAGCCAACGATAAGATCCAGCACTAAAGTATGTATATAATTACCTATGTCTAGCCAGCTGTTGCTCGCAATTTCTTACACCTGCCTCTGTGTGTGTTAATTAAAGAGGCCACAGGCCGACAAAAACCCGAATAATACACATAGACAAAAAACATATGACATTAAGTGTTTATGTGCTGCCGAGACTGCGGCTGCCCTTCCTCTTTCTGTTATTATTGTCATTAAAAGCTCTTACAACAATAATGAGCACATTTTTATGGCCAACATCCCAGATAGAGCAGTTGTTCGTTCGCTTTGCTTTCTGTTCTTCTTCGCCCAGCTCTCTATTGTCTGTGGCCAAAGAATATGTATATATACTTGACTTGAGCTGGGCTTAACTCTGGCTTCAGCTGGAGTGCTCTTAGCCTAAATGCTACTCGAAAGTCTTTTGCTATTTGCTCAGTTGCACTTATAGGGTATATCATAGTCGTTGCTCATTTCCGAGTAGTTATGCCTTGCCGTCTGTATTTTTTTTCTTTTTTTTGCAGTGTCATTGACTTTCGGCCGCCAACGCCTGTGCGTGTGCAAATTGCGGCAGGCAAAGCGCCACAGCTCACATGGCACAAACAACACGCAGACGTGGCATAGTCAACACTCCAACATGGTCAGTGTGTATAATTCGTCGCTTTTTGGCTGTGTCCGACTTCAGTCTAATGAATTTTCATATTTCATATTATGCCAAACTCAGTTTGTTGCTTAAGTCTTTTTGCAAGTTTGTTGCCTAAGTCTTTTGTCTTGTGCTGCCCGTGCTGAATGGCTGGCAATCAGTGTAATGCGCTCGCTCCACAGAATGTCAGTCGAGCCATCATCAATCTCAGCAGCCCAACTGCATGTGTAACGAAAGAATAAGCTGACGAAGAAGTAGAGGAGGAGCAGGAGGAGGAGGAGGAGGAGGAGGAGGAACAAGCAACAAGCAACAGGCAACAAACAAACAAACAAACGCTGCACCGGCAACAAATAAATATGATTAATTTGCCACATGCAGTTAGACATGCAATTTATCATGATGCGGCCGGCAAAATGCAAAAGTCTGTAAATGTTTTACCCAACTGCCGCCCGCCCCCTCTCTCTCTTTCTCTCTCTCTGGCTTATGCGTATATCTGCATCTCCCGTTGCGGGTCAGTGCGTCTAATAGATTAAATAAATTTCGCATAAATTATGCAATTGTGGCGAGCAATATTTTTCAAGCCAGCTGCCGCTGCGGGCGCTTAAGGCTTACGCACCCGCCTCTATCTCTCTCTCTCTCTCTCTCGCACTCTCTGTTGTGGCTTATTAATTTGCATGGGGCGCTGATCCTGTTCTAGCACCGCAGCGCCGTTAGTTTTTCTACGGCGCTGCGCTTCAAAGTCGCAACGCGATGCGGCTCTACGCACTGTTTGGTAATTAAAAACCCAACGAGCCACTTGGCCAGTTCGACACCTGGACAACTGGACACCTGGACTACCTATTGGACTACGTGGAGTGGTGTCTAACGGTAAGCAGCACCAGTTGCTTGGCTGGCTGGCTAGCTGGCGGACTGCCAAGCCAAGTCAAGCAAACGCGTAGGTTGCATTCAGGATTAGCTTCAGGTTTGCTTCTTCATCTTCTTTTTTTTTTTTTGCTGCTCATGAAATTTACATAATATTTGCTCTACATTCCAGAGTCACACACACAAGCACACTCAACTGTATCACCTGTCGCTGGCTTTCACACGCAGCAGCGAAAAAAATTACTTAGCTGAGCCAAGTTTATGGCCAGCGGCGACGCTTATCAGGCCACAGACCTCATAAATATGCGCGCAAAGCCCTTGCAATGGCAATGCCAACGGTTGACAATTTGCTGCCACATTTGCGGCTATAAAGAGTGCGAAAAGTGTTACGTCGAGTATGCTAGACCAGCTGTCATACCCTGTAAACCCACTGGTATATACGATTGATAATGCAAGCTAAAGGCAGAATAATAATAGATGAGGGAATTCAATAATTATAGTAAGAAATTCTTGGGAAAGTATGCTCAACTAGCAGATACCCTGCTATCACAGTTGTAAAAATATATGTTTATTAAATAATTGAAAATAAATAATTAATTACTTACAATAATTAATTTTATTATTTATTTTTTTATTTTAATTTATTATTTTATTTATTAATAATTAATATATTAAATATTAAATAAATATATTAAATATTGCTTAGAAGATTTATATTTATTTTAATTTAATTAATTATTGGATTCTATGTACTTGTAGAAAATAAATAAATGATAGTTAACCACATTTGATAACTGCAAATGTTGGCTAAAACATTAAATTTAGCGCCTGTTTTATGAGAGAATATGCAGAGCTTGCAATAGTCTCACGTGAACAGAGGCGCGATTAAATAAATTTGAAATATAGTGAAATATTGAAATAAAGTATGGTATATAAAATAATAGAGAATAAAAGAGAGATAAACGCTTAACAAGCTAACTAAAAGGAGAAAGAGGCTAAAAAAGGCTTAAGCCAAGAAATAGTTGTAAACCAGAACTAAAAGAAAATGTATATTAAATATTAAAATAAAAATAAAATATAATTAATATTAATTATAACTATAATATAGATATAAAAATCTTGAATATAGATAAAATAGATTTTAGATTTGAAATATATCTACTATAATATATATACATAGACCTGTACTATAAATAAATAATGTTATATAATTAATATATAATGTTAATATTTAAAAACCTTTATAGATAAGTATATCTATAGATGTATAGATCCTATCTCTCAAATTTTTATTTTTAGATATCCAGGGAAAACTCTTTCGTAATAACAGAAGCAATCTAAATTCAAATTTTAAAATCTGCATTTGAACGGCAGCAAAGAGTCTTTCCGAATACCAATTGCAAATCCCATTTAAAATATTTAAAATTTCTATAATTTCCATTACACTTATAATCCGCCAAGATCTTAAGCCTCAGCCTAGCAAGACAACGGGAATGGGAAAAACTCGAATTTGCGCTGAAATATTTACTGCCCAACAATAAAAGTTAAACAATTCAAATAGTTTCCCAGGGGTTAGACAACAAAAAGTTGGCTAACTTTAAGACCTATGCCGAATGCGCATGGCCAATGCATGTGCAGTTATATCATACGAAGTCGATTTAGGAGCCAACTAAGCAACGTTTGCTGTTACACATTTCCATGTTGCAGTTGCAGTTGCAGTTGCAGCTTATGTTGCTTGTGTTGCTGCTGCCTAATACAATTAGTCTTGTGTAATACGCATGGCTTTTGCTTTTGCTTTTGCTCGGAGGAGTGCCAAACCCGTTAAGTGTTGCGACTGCTGCTTTATACAGTTAGGAGTTGGTCTCTTGGCCAGGTTCATGCTACGCAATTCGCGACACACACACACACAGACTCTCGAAATGCCTTGGGAGCGCGAATTGATTGTGGGGATTGGTTAGCTTGGTTAGCTTGGCTAGTGGCGAGCTGAAAGCCTTTTAGGCTTTCATTTCGGCCGCGTCGCTCCGCCTGCCAGCCAGTATGTCAGATTTTGTGTTTTGGCCAAAATGGTCAGCGCGGCTAACGGTAAACCGCAAAGCTGGCCAAAAATCGAATATAACAAACATTTTTTATATGTATTTTTTATTGTGCTCTGCTGCTGTCCAACTGTCTGCTTGGCTGGCTGCCTGGCTGGCTGGCTGGCTAATTAAAGCTTCGTGAGCAAGTGAGTTGTCCTTGGTTGTTGTCCTGAAAAGGCAGCTTCAGCCGCGATACTCATCCAATCGGATTGTAATTCAATAAAATGCCGGCGCACAAAGATGGCTTACACTTGATGACAAAATGCCTGAGCAGCAATGAGCCAGGGAGCATGAAGTCAGCCTCTCGCCAGACCCTTAAAGCGAGCCGACGCCTTTCGATTTGCTCGTTTTTCTTATCGCTGCCTTTTAATCAGCCAAATGCCGCACAGGCTCTGGCTCAGGCTCTGTCCGACTCGGACTCGGACTCAGACTCAGTCGCAGCTCACCACAGCCAGCTCAGCAGCTCTGCTCAGCCTATGATGTTCTTTTTCCAGCTAACTCACAAGCGCGCAACATGCGGCAATTGCAACGCATTGTTTTGCCAAGCCCAAAGGCGACCTTAACCCATTGGCACGCTTGTGGAAAAGGATTAAGTTGATTGACTGATACAAGCGTGTAGAATGAATTTAATTTAACTATTTAGCTATGCATACAAAAACTTGTTAACAGATGTAGAGACTTGCCGTATAGTTAACAGAAACTTAACAGAACAGGCTACTACTTTATGTACTTTTCTTACAGTAGCTTAACAGCTTAACGGCAGCTTCACATTACAGAGAACTGTTAATTGATGTGTATTGCTTATGCTCAATATAAGTCTAAGTCCTTCACACTCTGATAGCTCTGTTAGTTTACATAACCTAAAGTTGTTGGCTCATAAACTTTGATCAATTCTAATATTCAAGAGAAAAGTTTCATAACAACTTAAGAGCACAATAAGCTATTAAGCAACAGACATTTAATTACTAACGGCACAAAAGCTGCCAATTAGCTTAACATAAATTTAGATCTAAATATAAATATGTGTTACGTCAAATGGAAAGGTAGCTAAACTAAAAACAATAAAAGCCAGCTTTAGAACTGAAGACAGAAGCAGCTTAATAAATTGGGCTACAGATAAATTTGAAAATCAAAACAAAATAAAAGAAAGAGTTGATAAAATTCTAGCCGTTAGAGCTGTTGAATATTAAGCTGTTAATTAACAGCCATAACATGAAAATTTCAATGCTGCTTAACATAAATTAAACAACATTAATTCAGAGCTAACATAATGTTAGCAAACTGTTAACAGCACAGCTGGAATTGGAAAATCTATCATCGAAATGAACTCAAATATTATTTATGGTTTATTATTTGAAATGCTGTTGGGGGTCAGCAGTGGATCAATGGCAACAATGGGTTAAGAGTTCAGAGGCTGGCGGGGCTGGACAACAACAGGAGGCCAGTCGGTATGGCAGACACGAGTCTGTGCTCGCCAGTTGCCCCAATCGCAGCTCGATTTTATTAGCTTAGCAAAAGGCTTTGATTGTTGTTCATGTTGTTGTTGGTGTTCCGGCTGCTGCGCTTGTCTAGACGGGCAATTTTTCACACACACACACACACACATGAGCTGGACTTGCTCTAAAATTGGCATTTTTCACACACATAAGGCAAAAATGTAAAGCGCAGTCCGCCGCAACCAACTCAGAAGGCAGCGGCCGAGTCAAGCGGTTTATTTGCCTTGTGTGGCATCAGCTTCATCATCATCCTGTCTGTGCACATAGCTGTGTGTGTGTGTGTGTGTGTGTGTGTTGTATATAGCTGGGTACTGGCCAGCCCGTTGGCATAATGTGGACGGGTTGAGTTGGAACAGCGCGCAATTTCTTTATTATTACGAGCATTTCGTTTGTTGTCCTTTTAGGCAACTCTGTGGCTGCTGCTGCTGCTGCTGCTGCTGCTCCTACTCCTCCTCTAGCTCTGGCCAACTGTCGCTTGTCAAAGCGCACTGATCATTATTGTTGTTGCAGCGCTTTTGTGGCTGGCTAGTTTATGTTGTGCCTGCCTGGCTGACTGGCTGGCTGGCTGGCTGCTGCTCCCCCTCCTACAAGACGATTGTCAATGTTTTGTCTTAATGCCACATAATGCGACTCTCGCTGCTGTTGTTGCTTGTGTCGCATGTTATTTAAATGGACAAAGATTTACAACTGGTCAGCGCATCGATATATTATGCCATGGCAAGTTCGCTGTCTAAGTCATTCGTTTGTTCTTGATTCGTTCTGGCCATAAATTAAATGCTGCACACAGGCAGAGGCACAGCCAAATGGGGGAGGGGCAGGGGGTGGTGGAGACTTAGGCAGGGCTCAAGTCTTACTTCAAGGCAAGGTCGACGTCGCGTGCGCTGCTCAGCCAGCAATTAAACGAGTTAATCACAGTTCGATGATTTGTCAGTTGCCTTTAAAGCTGCTCGAAGTCAAAGTCTTTGCGCGCTCAGCTGTGACGCTTGATGAGCCAGAAGCTGCATGCCAATGAGATCATCTAGACAAGTTTTTTTTTCTAAATAATTATGGTTAGCTAACAGATTTTCTTGCCTTTAGCTTGGCCTGCGCTGGCCTGGCTTGGCTTGGCTTAGCTTAGATTTCCCTTAACTTTTACTTTTTCTTGGAGTTTCGCTTTAGCACTGATTTGTTTCTTAGTTTCTTTGTGACACGCCCCATGCTGGCAGCCCCGTAATTTAGCTTTCAGCTTTTGCTGCTGTTGCTTTCTGTCTGCCACAGATGCTACAAGCCAGTCAGGCGGTCAGCCACACAGCTGCCACGCCGGCTGCTTCTCTCGTAAATTATGTCTGCCTTATAATATATATACTGTACTATATATATACACGTATATAGCTTCATATATATATTTGTTATCTGTTTCTGTATCTGCTTTGCTGTTTGGACACATTAGGCTGCATTTTGTTTTTAGCCAACTCAATTGGGACCTGTTTCGCCTACACGTTCTCGACTGTCGCGCTTTGTTTTTTTCCATTTTTTTTATCGCTTCATTTTCTGCACTTGAGTCTCGCGTTTATAAATAAAGCTGCTTGGTTTTTTTTATTTTTTTTATATATATATAATCGTATATGGTCAGGCAGTACTCAGACTTACGCGCACAAAGGCCAATGTCAGGCGAGTGGCTACTGCCACCGCCGCTCCTGCTTCTTCCTCTCTTTTTGCTGTGCTCTTATAATAAGTAAAAATATCGAAGCGCCTGATTGGTTTTTAATAAGCAGCAGCACGTCTGTTTGCATTTATATATATAATATATATCTATATATATTATATATATAATATATATCTATATATATCTATATATATATATATATTATAATATATATCTGTCTGTATATAGTATGTGCATGTGGGCGTTTCTCTCATTCTTCTTCGTTCTGATACTCTAGAGAGAGCCAGCAGAAAAAGATATATTTCTCTTAGTCTATAGTCTCTTAGTCTCTATATTGATCTCGTTGTCTTTCTCTCTGCATTGACATAACTCAATCTCGCTTTTCCAATTCCGTTCTCTCGCTCTATCTCCCTCTCTCTCTTTCTATACTTATAAAAGCATATCTTTCTCTCTCTCTCTATCTCTTTATGCTTCCATCTCTTAATATTTCATCTCTCTAAGTCTCACTTCTCTCCTTACATATATGCATATTTAGTTATTGCTTCCCACATCCATTCATCGCTCTCCATTCCTCTCTCTATATACAAATATTGACCACCTCTCTCTCTCTCTCTCTCTCTCTCTGTTTATCTCTCTTATCCCTCACCCTCTAGCTCCCACTCTGTTTATTTAACACTTTATCAGCTGTTAAGACAAGTTTTTAAAAAATATATAAAATAAATTAATGCGATATTTGAGATATATATATATAGTATATATAAAAACCCAATTTTTGCTTTTTAAACAAGCTTAAATAAAAACGAAATCCAGCCGAGTTCGTAATTTAATTATCACTCAATATAAAATTTACTTTAATAAGTAAATACATATGCGTATATATAAATATATATTTAATATAATTTTTTAACTCAATTATCAAGTTTCCCAACTCCACCTTTTTATATTAATACCCATTTCTAGTTTTATTGCCTATTTTATATAAATTTTCCCCTTAATTTTAGCTGTGCAATTAGCATTTTGTATAAGTTCTATGAACACTTCAGGCCTAGGCTATGGCTTTTGCTGTTCTTCTTCTTCTTCTTCTAACTTTACATATAAAGTATTTAATTTTTTCCAGTTCATTTTCAGCGTGTCATGTTGCCCTTCCTGTTGTGTTGGCTGTTGTCTGCTGTGTGGGTGTTTTTCTTGTTCATTTCTGTTGTTTTTTGTTGTTGTTCTGTTGCCTTTTGTTTTTGCCGCTTTTGTTGCTTGTGTCTGCTGGCTCAGTCTCTGTATGGCAACTTGCAAGTTAATGACTAATGTGTGAGGCTTTGTTTTTGTGGCTGTGCATAAGTTTATGAGCGCGTCGCCTTGTGGGTGGGGTGTTTGGGCTGTGCTTATAAGGCATAAGGCAGGCAGAAACGCTGAGCGTGATTCATGGTAGGGCCCACACTGTAGCTACAGTTTATTAGCCAAGTTCGTTGTCAGAGTCATTTGTTTCGCTTTGAACTTATTTTCTATTTTGCAACAACAACAAAAAATGCTGCCCTGGTAAACCGTTAAGCGCTAACACTCACAAACACACACATATATATGCACCCACTCCTACCTATTGAAGATCGAGCGAGCGCACTTCAAGCGAAAACGAGGTCAGTTTTGCGGCGAAATAACCATTTTCGTATTTCATTGCCCACAAAATGACATCATGGGCATGTGTGTGTGTGTGAGTCAAAGCTCAATTGCAGTTGTGTGAATGAACACACAAAAGCTCTTTTATTTTGCACTTTTGTTAAGGCTTAAAATATAATTTTTTTATGCTTTGCTTCTTTACTTACCCTTCGCATGCGCTAATCCACAATAAACGAAAGCTGCCAGGCACAAGGCATGCCACAGTTGTTGCGTTGCAAGCATTTTCGCCACCACCGAAATATTTTATATATATATTTGATTTCGTATCTAATTGGTCGAAACGGAAAGACAAACGGCGTTATTATATATTAGATTGCACAAAAGAACTGGGCAGAGAAAAACAACGGCACATGCTCCACAAGAGCCAACCGCACATATCATTTGTATTCTTTAACAGTCAGTCACACAGACACACACGCTCATACACACACATACGCATACATAGATTATGAAACAAAGCCGTGGTGCTAAAGAGAATGCCACAGTCCAAGTAGCGGCCGAGGCTGCTGGCCAACGGCTAGTGGTAAACGTCGAAAACTCAGCAAATCAACGGCAAATAAACACACAAAAAATACACACAGCCAGGCACGCACACATACACTCGCACACAAATACATGCACACAGAGAGACGAAAACTGAGAATCATGAACACACGTCCGCGTCCACCTTACTTCACACGACGGAAACACGTCCAAGCCGCACGATGGTCGCGAGGTAACTAAATACTCACAGCCAGCCGAGCATCAGTTGAGCCCGACTTCGACGTCGGCAGCGACGCTTGCGCGTGACGTCTGCCGTTGTTTTTTTCGCTCGCTTCGCTCGCTTCGCTCGCTTCGCTGAGCGACTGTGCAGCGGCTGCTAAAGTTTTAAAGCTGCTGCTGCTGCTGGTGGTGCTGCGCGGGGCACTCAAAGAGTTTTAATGCGCTCATAACAATAATTAATTATAATATACAATTAAATAATATTAACTAGATGTGTTTATGTGCATAATTTAAATAGACTACAAACCATAAAAATTCAATTAGCCAAAGCTGAGCTTTTGCATTGCTGACTGCAGAGCGAAGCCGTGAGAGAGCGCGCATTTGAGTGGAAGCTTACGGCAGCCATGCTGGCAGGATCGCTCTCTCAGCAGCACACACGTACGCTCAACTTTTTTGCTGATAAAAATCAGCCGGCTGCCAATGAGAAAATGAGAAATTGTGGGAGCGCAAAGTTTTGTTTGTATTATTTTCTTTTTTTCTCATTTTTCTTTTCTTTTTTTTTCCAACCAATTACATAATATGGCCTTTGTTATTGTTGTATGTACTCAAAGCAAATATTTAATTATTGTCGCTGTTCTCATCTGCGCTTATCTATGATGCGTTGCGATAGCAGCCCCTGGCAAGTACTTTAGCTGTAGTTCAGTGTACTACAGGTGCATGTGCATCCACTTCCGCTTATTTAAGCAGCCAGAACCGTTCTTTCGGTGGTCATTTGGATCGGGTCTACCAGCGCCATTATACCATGTTATATGCACTCAATTTCACACTTGTTGGCCGCGCGTGCTCCCCCCAGCCAAAATGAACAGTTTTTATAGCTGGGCAATGCGCACACACAAACACTCTCCCGTCTCTCTCACACACACATCCATTCTGCTCTTGTTAGTTTTCCAATGAATGGGCAGTAAAGCAGCTGATGTGCCAAAAGCTCTGCGCCTATCATTAGTCCAGCTGGCCAATGTGCAATGTGCCCCTCCCCTCCCCCCAACGCATTGCCCAGTAGGCGGTTAATAGGCAACGGTAAATGACGTGCAAACAAATGCAGCCAACGATGCGCGCTAATTAAATTTGCTTCTTACATTAAAGCGAACACCAAGCAAAGGCCTATAAAAAAAAACAATTGACTTAACACAATTGCTGAAGTCGTAAATTAAAATTTAGTTTCAATTAAAGTTAGGGATTTCAAATCAATTTAAACTTATGCGAATTCCTAAAGCAGATAAAACGCACAAAAGGAAATAAACACAATTATTTTCTGTCCATAAACTATTCAAACACTTACTTAACATAGCTAATGTTATGTTAACCATTAGCATAATCATTTATTTTATATTCACTATCAATTATTTAAATAGTGCGGTCTTTTCAAGTCTGTTAGTTTTATTTAAATACAAATATTGGTTGCTGTCTGTGCTAAGCGTATATTATAACAATAGTATCCAAACGGTTTGTTTGGTTGCCTTGCTATCTGCACTACAGGTTGAAGTCTGTGCTAAAGGCGTGTTATACATGCGCATGAATTAAGGTTTGAGCTTATTACCAATAGATGGCGTCTTCCGAAAAAATACGTTAATTTCAAAAATTAAGTTAATTGCGAAAATTACAAACCAAGGAAACCGAATCTATAAATTGCAAAGGTTAATATTAATAATGTTAAACAAAATTTAACTAGATTATGAATATATTTTCACTCTTTTGCAAACATAGCGGCAACTACAACTCTCGTATACATACACGCATGTATGTATATGCATGTACATATAAGCAGCCCGAAAAGAAAATGCCAAGGCACAGCGAATGCGAACGAAAGCGGGGCTAAAGCAAAAACTGAAAAAAGTTCGGCGGCACAAAGCTAACGTCGGAGCAATTCCAAGAATACAGACTTTGCACGGCGGCAGTATATTTGTCTCGCTCGCACTCGCTGCGCTTAAAGCTGATCGTTGTCCTAACGGGACTCTGCTTTTATGCATACATACATATACGTATACACCGACAGGCGTTATAATTTCTATTTACACAATTATAAACGTATTTGTTGAATTTTGCATTTACACTTGTAGGCCGGGATATGTGCAATATGATAGAAACAATTTTAATAAAACCATATTGACACACAGCACGGCCTAAAGATGGATACAATATTTAAGTTAAATTTAATTAATTTTAGTATCGACGGGCTCACAACTGTTTTGTAGGCCGGGAGATGTGCAATATGCGAAATAAATTTAATTTCATATTGTCACAAATACCGTCCTGCAAACGCAGTTACAAATTTAGAATTTTGCATTAAAGCTTACTTGCCGCGGATATGAAAACAAACGAAACACAAATTACAGACTGCATATTATTGAATAGTTGGCAAATTTATTAGTAGTTCAATAATTTATCCTTTTTTCCGGCCGTGAAAAGTGCAATACTTATAAAAAATAATTAGTATTGACACTAGCCACAGCCGAAAAACAAGAAAACGATCGTCAGAAAATATTTTCACTTGTTTCGGCATTTGCAAAAAAAAAAAATCACAAGTTACTTCAAAAAATTTTTGAGTTAAAATAAGATATCCTTAGAAAATTTTATTTCAATTAAAATCTTGAAAGCAAAACGATGTCAACCGAAAGACCGAATAAATTATAATGAGCAAATGGTCAATATTAACAGCGAATTTTGGCTACTTACAGCAACTGTTATCCTGCTGTTAAGGCATTAATCGATCTGCCGATTAATGATTTTGTTCGATAATTGCTAAAGCCGTTAAAATTAAAAAATGTACATACAATTATCACAAAATATTTAATATATGATTTAAATAAAGTATGTCAATAAATTTGTTCAAATATACAACCAGAATCAAACTAGTTTGTTTTTGATTTTACTTATTATAATTTTGAACATTATGATCAAAAAATGATGGCTACAGAGACGAGGCCTTCCATCACTAACCATACGACATTGAATGGTTAGTGCTCCCATTGATTACAAAATGATAATCATTCTAATCGATTTTTTTGTAATAGAAATACTCGATAAAATTTAAATTTAATAAAATTTATATTTGATATATATACAACTATGACTTTTATACTACTCCTTTTCATCATTTCCTATCATTATTTTTGACAGATCCATTAGTTTTGGCTCCATTTCCTTGTAGTAACTCGTTTGCTGTTGCATCAGGGCGTACAGTTTGATGCGTTCGAGTTGAATGTTGTTAATGCGTTCGCGGTTTTCTCTGCTCTTTGCCAAGGCAATCTGAAAAGATAGATTAAGTTGGAATTGGAAGTATAAGAAACATATTTCAAAATGCCTCTATAGCCTTTTCCTGTGAGTTGATCTGCTTTTGTATAAATCTTATGCTGGAGTCCATAAGGCGCATACGCACAGGTCTTGTCCGCTCCTCGGGTGTCAGCTGATGCACTTGCCTGCAATGTCTATAATTTCAATACAATTGGGCACAATCATATCAAGAGCTGCTTACCAGTTGGTGCCTTTAAAGGGCTCAAACTTCTCTTTGAGCACCTCGAGAGTTATTAGCTTTTTACCCACATCATTGGATACGAAGAAATTTTCGTTGATCTTCGGTAGCAACTGGCTCATTCGCATGCGCACGCGCTCGATTAAGGTGACCTTGTTCAGAATAGTGTTCTCCTGCTCCAGTAGAATAGCAGCAAACGGGTCCAGGCAATTGGACCTGCAATTGATAAATAAACATATTAATAATAAACAATTCAAAGTTAACGAAAAACTTACTTCATGTCAGCAAACATTTCTGATAGTGCTTTATCGTAGTCTGCCTGCACTTTGGTAGCAATTGGACTGTGCCTTTGGAAAGCTTCCTCAATATTTGGTTCTGTCACAGATTTTTTAATAGGTTGCGACATTTTTCTTAACAAATTAAGTATATAGAAACAATAACAAATTTGACGCGGCTTCAGCTTGGGTTAACAATGTGACCACAGCTTTGAACAGCTGCTAAACAGAGTTTGCTATCATTGTCTATCGATAGACCGCCACATAATAACATATACTTTATCGTTCGAGTGGAATATCTAATAAAACTTACAAGATTGTTTTTGTTTACTTTCAATTTAAAATTGTATAAAAAGCCACCAAAATGGGTAAACGACAGCATCAAAAGGATAAAATGTAAGATATACCGCCTAATCTCCAACTATGAATTAACTCATAATGTTTTGGAACAGGTACCTAACGTACACCGAGTGGAGCGAGTTCTATGGCGGCAAAAAAGTGGAATCCTTGGAAAATGAGCATATTAAATTTAAGCGTTTGCCATTTGAAAATTGCTGCATAACTATGGCACCATTCGAAATACCTTACTGCGATCTCAATGGCAATGTCTTTGAATATGAGGCCATATTGATGTTCCTGAAGGCATTCAAAGTGAATCCGATCACTGGCCAGAAAATGGATTCCAAATCCTTGCTAAAGCTCAACTTTCATAGGAATGCGAATGATGAATACCATTGCCCAGCTCTGTTCAAGCCGTTCAGTAAAAACTCACACATTGTGGCTGTGGGCACGACGGGCAACGTTTACTGCTGGGAGGCAATCGACCAGCTTAACATCAAGACCAAGAATTGGAAGGATTTGATTGACGACACGCCATTCCAACGCAAGGATATTATAACCATACAAGATCCGCAGCATTTGGAAAAGTTCGATATATCTAAGTTCTATCACATCAAGAAAAACTTGCGTGTTCTATCAGCGGAAGAGCAGCTGGAACGCAAAGATCCCCAGGGACGCATCAAGACAATGAATCTTGAAACGAAAGAGACGCTGGCACAGCTACAGAAGGACTATCAGCCAGCAGAAGAGGCGCCCACTAGCTCAAAGCGCACAGCAGACAAATTCAATGCGGCTCACTACTCGACGGGCACCGTTGCAGCCAGCTTTACGTCCACGGCCATGGTGCCCGTCTCCCAGATCGAGGCAGCCATCATTGACGATGATCTGGTAAAGTACGAGCGTGTCAAGAAGAAGGGCTATGTGCGGCTGAACACCAATTTCGGGCCACTCAATCTGGAGCTCTACTGCGACCAGACGCCACGCGCCTGCGACAATTTTATAAAACATTGCGCTGATGGTTACTACAAGAACGTGATGTTCCATCGTTCCATCAGAAACTTTATAGTAAGGATGTTGGGATTCACATTTTACTGAATATTAATGGCAAACCCCTTTCCAGATTCAAGGCGGTGATCCCACAGGCACTGGCTCTGGCGGCAAATCCATTTGGGGTACGACGTTCGAGGACGAGTTCAAGCCAAATCTGACGCACACAGGGCGCGGCATACTCTCGATGGCCAATTCAGGACCTAATACAAATGGCTCTCAGTTGTTAGTAAAGCAAGCAAAGTTACTTAAACAAGTGATTTGTAATTAATCTTGGCATTCCTTGCAGCTTCATTACTTACCGCTCATGCAAGCAGCTCGACGGCAAACACACAATCTTTGGCAAACTGGTGGGTGGCCTTGAGACGCTACAGAAGATGGAGAACATTGAGGTGGACAACAAAGATCGACCCATCGAAGACATTATCATAGAGAATGCTCAAGTGTTTGTCAATCCATTCGAGGAGGCCGTCGAACAGTTGGCCAAGGAACGTGCCGAAGAGGCAGCCAACAAGCAGGTGGCAGCCACAAAGCTGGATCAGCAAAAGCGCCTGAACGAGCCACTGAAAGTATATCGTTCAGGCGTCGGCAAATATCTTAAACCAAGTGCGCCCAAGAAACCTGATCCGCAAACGGAATTACATACGGCACAGCCGGCGAAAAAGAAGAAAGTTGCAAATGGGTTTGGCGACTTCGCTAGTTGGTAGTTCTGATCAAATAATATATACAAATTTTAATGTTTAACAAATCTCTCGTTGCATTCATTCATTCACTCTCCCCACGCTCGCGACTCTGCCAGTTCTTCTTCATCTCCTGCAATTTGGCCTGCCGGCGTTTGCGTTCCGTTGACTTTTTCTGATCGAGAGCCTTCTGCTGTGCTGCTATTGAATGTTCTCCATTAAGATGGACATCAAGTTTCTCGAGCAGTATTTTACGGGCTTCGATGCGATTCTTGGAGGCCAAACGATGCAGATGACATTTGACGGTTATGCCCGTCGGTAGATGACGCAAAAAGACACAGTTGTTGGTTTTGTTTACGGCCTGTCCACCGGGTCCGCTCCCGCGCATCAAATCCTCCTCAATATCCGATTCCTGTAGTGTTGGATAACGCGAATAGTCCAAGTGGGCGCTGGAGGCCAGCCGGCAAAGGTTGCTGGAGAGTGAACCAGCTATGGAACGCAATTTGAGCATTACTAGAGTATGCGCCCTTTCTTCAGCAAAGTCTCGCCACGCTACACAAAACATTTCAAATGAACTTTAAATGATTTTTATGTGATATAACAACTTACCTTAAAATTAAATTCAATTTCTTGAGCACTAGTCAGCCTTCTATTTTCGCGGAACTCGTGTCGCACTCGGCCCAGAAAATAATTCTTATCCGTTAACTTCAGATGATTGCCGTATTTGATGAGATGCTTATAGAGCCGGAGCACTTGCTGACGGCTGGGAATTAACATATTTTTCTAAAATTCAACAAGAACAAGTTGTTCTTAAATATGTAAAAAGATGGTGATGCCAGACCAAATATAAAAAGCGTTTCCATATATATGGCGGTTGTGGAATCAGCTGTTGGACCCACATTCACTTGCAGATAGGGTTGCCACTCGGCGGCTGTTTTATGCCAATTTAATCAGCTGACAGCTGGAATTGTTTGTTTATTAAACAGCAATATGTATGTGAAAAAATTGTATTTAGCTATCGCCTCTAATCAATACTAACATTAACACATTGTTCTACAAACTAAAAGTCATTGCAACTGGAATTATATAATTTTTGCTCATTCACAATGACTTAGCTTCTTGTGAATTATTATCTATGCTAAATTAGCACTTTTAATCCATTTACTGTTATCTATTTCTTCATCGATTTGAACGTTGTGCGACTGACTCAGCTCAAACATTTCCTTTATTTGGTGCGCAATTTCACGATCGACTAATTCGCCACCCATCGTCATAGCTTCTTGTACCATTTCCTCCTCAGATTTCTGTTGAGTAAACATTTCCCCGCTCGTGAGATTTGGCGGGTCGACCATAAGCTGGAGAAATGATGATGAAATGCTTAGCGAATACGGCAAATAGCGTATGTACTCCTGCAGCAAAATCTCGCGACTGAAAGTAAACATGGATGGATTATAAGTTATTAATTAATATCTTAATTTCATTATAGTCATCTTACTTTAAGAACTCTGGCAGTTGTCCACTCGATTGCTTTCTATAGCTCTCAAACAGCGCCTCACAGTAATCATCAAAAATCGTGTCGAAGTTCGTATAGCGTACATCTGCCAGCAGAGAGACAGCCATGAAGACGGTTAGGTCTATCATGGGCGAGGAGAGACGCATTGTCTGATAGTCGAACATCATGCTATCTAAGGGCTTTCCACTACTGTCCGTATCATATTTGAAGGCCACATTGTTCCGCAGGTAGTCGCCGTGGCAGAGCGTGGAGAGCGGCTCGCGAGGCGCCAAACGTTGACGTCCATAGCCCACTACGTTCTGCACCAATTCCACGAATTTGTCGACAAACTCCTTGTTCACTTCGGGATGGTAAGTGTGAACTGATTCCGAAGCACGCTGCAGTCCAACTTTTACAAACAAATCCCACTCGGAACTGATGTTGTCATTGGCAAAACGTGATTCCCTAAAGCTGCTCGAAAGCTCTTGGAAACGCTCCGGCTGATTGTGCTTCAGGGCATAGCCAAAGCCATGGAATCTGCCCAGATATTTGACTGCAAGTATATTAATGTATGTAGTTATATATTTATTAATGCATTTATACTATTTTGCAGACTCACCTGCAATGCGCGCATGCTCCAGACTCAGACCAAATCTATCCTTGGCCACACTCCAGCCCTCCGATGCAAAGTCACCCAATATAATCACAGCCGACTCCTTATTGATCTCGCTGTAATAATACCTAGGCGCAGCGAAATTGTTATTGTTCAGTTGCTGCAGAATGGGCAGTATATCCGTATAAAAGCTTATTTCGTTGTGAAATAAATTCTCGTACTGAGCTTCGTCGTAAGCTTCAGATGGGATCTCTGGCGTTTTCTGTGCGAGAGAAAGAGAGAGAGAGAGATAGAGTCAATTAATGCACAGCTCAGTTGATACAATCTATTGTTATAAATTGCTTGATATAGTGTGGATTCTAATGTTTATATAGTCTATGATGTATATAGTATATATAGAATGTTAGTACGATAAAAATGTTTATGTAGTATTCAAGGGCTGATTGTATATACATATGTATATACATCTGTATCTATAATATCAAGTGTGCATGTATCTATACAATGTTTATACATATAGTTACACACAAGTTATTAAGTATGTAGTATATAGTATATATTTATATTTAACACACCTTAACTACAAATTTGCATTCGTACTGCTCGCCGGCGTATTCGAAATGAATGGTCGCTCGATAGCACTGGGTCAGCATGAAAGCCTCCTCCGGCCCTATTACAGCAATTGTAATATCACCAACTTTGAAGGTCGCCAGCTGGGCTTCGCTGTAATTGTCGACCAGACGTCCATTTTTAAGAATCTCTGGCAAAATCGGACTGGTCAGCCAGTCGATTTCTTTATCAACACTCAAAGCCATTATCTAAGCGTTTGCCGGGAACCACTCAGCGTCGTGTACAACAAGCAACTAAACGGTTGGACGGCATCGTAGCCAAGTTTTAAACGACAAGCGGCGATCGTGCTTGCAATTATATAAATATATGTACATATACATATGTTCTATGCGTACGTGAGAGCGTAGATACGAATTTGAATTGTCGAACAGCTTTTTGCTTGGTGCCGTTGGGATTGTTTATCGGTGAGAGGGTTTCTCTACAATGTCGACCCGCCTAGGTATGTATGATAAGATAATACATATACTATGGTGGTGAAAAGCTGTGCTTTAATACTATATTCTAAGTTTCAATCACTCTCATACAGCTCAGTTGGATTGTTCACAAATCGGGCAGCCTCTCGAGACCATTCGGCTGTATCAATGTTCTCATCTATTTGCACTTCGTGCAAACGACTTAGCTCGTGTAGTTCCTTCAGCTGATGAGCTATTTCGCGATCCACCAATTCGCCGCCTTGCTTCTCAGCCATCTGCACAATTTCCTTAGTTGAGAGCTCCACATCCAGCCCCTCCGCTGGCAATATTGGAAGTGGAGCAACGAGCGACATCAGAAAGTAGCAAGTAATATGTATGGCATAGGGCAAAAATCGAATATATTCCTTGAGTAAATTCTCACGACTGCAAGGACCAAAATATATTAGTAATAAATAATAAATCAAACTTTAAACTTTACCTTAGGAACTCCGGCAAAGCTTGGCCGGAATGTTGGGTATAGCTTCCAGCCAGCGCCTCGCAGTAATCATCAAAAATAGTGTCGAAGTTCGTATAGCGTACATCTGCCAGCAGAGAGAGAGCCAGGAAGACGGTTAGGTCTATCATGGGCGAGGAGAGACGCATTGTCTGATAGTCGAACATCATAATATCCAAGGGCTTTCCACTGCTGTCCGTATCATATTTGAAGGCCACATTGTTCCGCAGGTAGTCGCCGTGGCAGAGCGTGGAGAGCGGCTCGCGAGGCGCCACGCGTTGGCGGCCGTAGCCTATGTAACTGTAAACGAGTTGCTGGAATTTCCTAATGAATTCCTGCTCCACCTGGGGCTGGTATAAGGCTACCGCTCTTTCGGCTCGTCTAAGACTGACTTTGTGCTTCAATGCCCATTCCGTGTTGATCGTCTCATTGGCAAAACGAGCTTCCCGCAGCTTCGCGGTGAGCAGCTGGAAGCGCTGCGGCTCCTTGTGCTTAATGGCGAAGCCAAAGCCGTGAAATGTGCCCAGGTATTTAACTAAAATAGAATAAATATATATTTATTAATTATATTAATATTGTTTTCTAGACTCACCAGCTATGCGCGCATGCTCCAGACTCAGGCCGAACTGGTCTTTGGTCACCCTCCAGCCATCGGTGGCAAAATCGCTCAGTATGATCAGCGCAGCATCGGATCTGATCTCGCTGTAATAATATTTGGGCGCAGCAAACTGGCCGTTGCTCAGCTCCTGTATCACTGGCAGTATCTCAGTGTAGAAGATAACTTCATTGTTGAACAGATTATCGAACTGTATCAAATCGTACATCTCGGCCGACAACTTGGGAGTTTTCTATGGGAGTAAGCAAGTGCATATAGTTTCTAAATGATGTCCTTAAAAGATTCTTGAGGTTTTATCTTAAGCAGCTTTAGTGGGCTAGACGGTCTAGATAAGATCTTCTGCTTTTACCTTTACAACTAGTTTCTTCTGCAGCTGCTCTCCGCCGTACTTCAACTCGACCGTAGCTCTGTAGCAGTGGGTCAGCATATACGCCTCATCGGCGCTAATTACGTTAATCTCCACACTCTTTACTTCGAATGTCTGAGCCAGAGATTCGTTGTAGCCATCGAACAGTTTTCCATTGCGCAGAATCTTGGGCAGAATAATCTCCGTCAGCCACTGGATCTCATTCTCGACTATCAAAGACATTTTGGGTTCTGGTTAGCTGGGCAAACTTTTTGCAACTGAACTTGAAATGGGCATGGTGAGTGTATGACACGAGAACATATATTATATGCGTGATATCTGATTGTTATCTATATAGATTATAACATCATATATATCTACTTATTGCCCTATTCCTGCTATCAGCCTAGATTATGAAGCCGTATTAGCCCAGCCATCCCGCGTTCCCTATTCCCCTTTCTCTTACATTCTTGTTTCGACTCGAATTGATTCGACTTAAAATTCAAAATCAAAAATTTCAAATTTCATTCCCGTAAAATGCCCAAGAACCCGAAATGGTATATGCTCCAGTTCCGCTCCTCTTTGACCTCGCCCAATGACTATGTCAACCGCAAGGTAGCCAGCGGCAATCGCGATAGCAAACTATATTTCAAGCCCTCTGTGAGCCTATTTGATGTGCTACAGCCCACAACCGCAAAGCATTTGCCAAAGCTCGCCAAGCAGGTGAAAGCTAAGAAAGCCAAACAAAAAGAAAAGCCCAAAGAAACCCGATGCAGCCAATTGCAGATCGAAGACACACTTAACCCACTATTAAAGCAATTCGCTCAGGAGCTACGTTATCGTGAGCTCAAGAGCTACTATGCTCAGCTAATTGCAACGAATCGACATTCGGACAAGTTAAGGAAAGTTCGCTTCTGCCCCGATTGCGGCTTGGAAAAGTCTCAAAAGGACATCAGCAAAAATATCTATTGCACGGGTCCGGAAACAATGTGCGAAAATAGCAGGCGGGGTTGAAATGGCTGGGAATGGGAGCAGGCCCTGTGAGTAGTCCTTCCCTTGAGAGTGTAGATTGAGTGGGCATTGCGAGGAAGCTGCTGCTCAAACTATGCTTTCCATGGAGGGACGAAGCGCAAGAGGAAAGAGCATGCTGAAGAAGGTGATCTTCCAAGTATCATAAGAGCATTCTTTCACTTTAGAGTCTTTCTCTTGAGAAGAAGCTGATCTCACATGACTTAACTACCTGCGATGCCATTCTCGCCCTGTCCAAATCAATGATCTTCAGCCAATCTCTCTCAATTGAGAGTATAGCTCGAGAGAGCATGCCGAGGGAGCTGCTCTCTCCAATTATACTCTCTTGAGAATCTGATCTTCCATAAGTTAACTACCTGAGAGCATGCGAGAGCATTCTCGTTACCCAGCTGGATGCTGCTCTCCAGCTGAGCTCTCACTTCAGAGCATAGCTCGAGAGAGCAGTTGCTCTCGCGTGAGATCAAGGTCTCACCTCAATTTGTATGGAAACAAATTTGCCTCTGATCTCCGGATCCCCGGATCTAATGTCAACTGGGCTCAGTTAGAAACAAAATTCATTGACGTGAGCAACTCTATCTTTTCACTCTCCTAGTTTCAGAGACAACACATTCGGCGCCATGATGTATTCGGATCCACCACAGGCGACAAAGTCGACGCAGACCGAGGCGCAGCCAGTCGAACGGCCACAATGCGTTCCGCTGGTGATGGTCGATACGGATGGCAAGAAGAGGTATTGCTATCATGGCGGCAAATGTCGTTGCCAACAGTGCGATATCATACGGCAGAGGCAGCTGGACGCATTGGATGTCAACCTAGATGCGTTCCTGCCGCACAGCCGCCTCCATTTGGAGCCGACGATACGGCAGGCCAAGCAGAAACAATACAGCTTGGCGGCCAGGTACGCCTCGCCCGAAATGGGTGCAATGCTGCTAAAGGACCATTTGCGGATTGTCAAGGAAGTGCCCACATATTACCTGCCGGACAAATACTACATGAAGTATATCTATACCTCCGTGCCACCGCAAGAGAAGGGCACCCAAACGGAGGTGCCGCTCGGCAGCTATGGAGTCGATGGCTGTCCGTGCCCACAGAAAAACGTTTGCTGGGACATCTGAGAGGACGAAGATCGCATTGAATTCGATACACGTAACAACAACAGCTGGGAGAATAAACAGATTTGAGATCAGTTAGCTGTCAAGTTTGATTTGGGGGTTTCGACTTGGGCCTGGGGCTGGGGCTGGGGTTGGGCTCTGACAGCCAGCCAGATTACAACTTAGTAAACTAGATGTAGATTTATTTAGATAATCATTTTGTATCAAAATTTTGTAAACTAAATTTTTTTTGCTATGATGCGACGAGCGAGGAGCAGAAAGTATCAGCAATTTGCATTCACATTGTTGACCCAGCGGCACTACAGCGATGACTCGAATGTGATGGGGGCAACGGCGGCTCTGTTCAAGGGAGAGCTGCGTACGAGGGAGGTGAATGTGCTGCCCCGGTCCAGATACGGTGGGATCACGCATGTCACCCTGCTCTGCGGCGAGACCATAATTGGCAGACAGGGCGCCAAATATGTGACGTCATTGCTGAGCAGTGCCCGGGTGCCCGTCGCCGTGCAGCGCATATTTGTCAACCAGGGCCAAGAGTACTACAACTCGGTGTTGCGCAATCGGGCTGCGATACACGTGGACATACAGCACGGCTCACATGCGAAAAGTCAGTCGTTGAAAATGTGCAACGATCTCGACTTGCATGTCTTCATGACCAATCTGCGTAGCTTTCCGGGCTTCAACTGCCGTTTTCCGGACGTGGACATTCAATTGATTGCGCAGAACAATATGGGCAACTATGCCGAACTGGAGTACTCCCCGGTGGAGGGTGTCATCGAGGGTTTGCGCGTCATCAACAGTCACGACATTAAGAGATTTCTGCGCTATGCTTTCAAGGTGGCCATTGCGAAGAAGCGACGAAAGGTGACCATTGTGCACAAGGCGAACGAATGGCCAAAGTCGGAGGGCGTCCTGCTGGACATAGCATCCCGCCTGTCAAAGGAGGAATTTCCCAATATCGAAACGGAGCCGATGGAGCTGGATCGCTGTGTCGCGCGTCTCATTCTCGATCCGCGAAACTTTGACGTTGTGCTGACCAGCGATCTCTACGGCACATTCATGGCCACCATCTGCAGTGCGATCTGCGGCGGCTCCAATCTGTTCTCGTCGATCGAAATTGGCGATCACCATGCGGTGTTCAAGCCATTGCAGACGAAGCTATCGCTAACCAACTACAAGGTGCTCAGTCCGTATGGCATCGTGTCTACCTGCGTCGATCTGCTCCACTACTTGGGCCATCATCAGTGCGCGAATGCGCTGTGGTGCGAAATGCTGCGCACCATGGAGGAGGGCATCAAGACCGGCGATTTCGAGGGCAAGGATCGTGGCGAATATGTGATATGCAACATTATGAACAAGCTGCGCTGCAATATGTTTAGCAAAATAGCCAAATAGTTAAGCCCATATGTACATAGATGACAATAATACTATATATATATGACGTTTAACGAAATTTATTTCTGTACTCAATTTCGATTAACATAAAATTACCAAAATACATTTAAAAAAAATATTATGTGCAAGGCAAATCAATCGATAATGATCAGAAGTTTCGTCTCAAATTTTTGCACTTTTCTCTCTGTGTGAAAAGGAAGGCAGATATATATATATATAGGAGAGAGAGAGATATGGGTAGTTTACCTGCTGATCTTCGGTGCGCAGACTGCTTTGGCTCAGCTGCATTTTCCAGTCGTCCGTAAAGGTCACCAACTCCACGACACACTTGAAGGTTACGTTCTTCTTCAGCTTGAGGCGATTGTGGTTGTGGTTGTGGAGAACACGGCCCTTCTTCTTGTTGGGGTATTTCATATAGTCGTAGACGATTGGCTCACTTAGTTCATTTGGCTCATTTAGTTCCTTTGGTTCATTTAGTTCCTTTAGTTCCTTTAGTTCCTTTAGCTCCTTTAGTTCCTTTAGTTCCCTTGGTTCATTTAGTTCCTTTAGCTCCTTTGGTTCGTTTAGATCCCTCAGCTTCTTTAGATCCCTCAGCTCCTTTAGTTCCCTTAGCTCCTTTAGCTCCTTTAGATCCCTCACCTCATATTGTTCCTTTAGTTCAGATTGTGAAGTTGTCGGTGATTCCGTTTTACCACTCAGCACCAGCGCACCGCTAGTTTCAGAAATAACTTGCTTCAACTGTGTCTTATCGATCACATCCATAATTGCTGCTAATTTGGCCAAATTTACATAACACGTTTGCTTTAGATGTTCGAAATTTGTATATAAAATGCCAAACAGTACCGTTACTCTGACTTATTAGATTTATTTTTGTATTTTTATTTTTTCATAAATAACTAAAAGCGACACTCTGAATGAGAGTTAGCAATTGACTAATTTTGACTAGCCTTGCCAAGTGCCTATAACATTTTTAGAACAGTAGCATATTGAGTGTTTTTGTTAGGGTATCTATTAGTCGCGCTGGAAGTACTAAAGGTTACTTTGATCTTCAAGTAAATTCTCTTTGACTTCAACTCGCACCATAGGTCACAGTATATGCAAGTCGAGCAGGCAATAAAGTTAAGTACGAAAGGGGGCAAGAAACTCTAAACTAAACTCATGTGTACATAGGGCTCATTAACATAGGGCTCATTAAATAATTGCAGACTCAGGCTAATAAAGTTATTTAACAAGAATGGAGTTTAGTTTTATCTACATTATCCAAGCAAAGGCTGTTAATCTATGCAATGATAAGGGTAGCCCACAAGATAAGATGATGATGATGATGATAATAATAATAATAATGGGCCATTAGATGCGTGTGCAATAAACTTTGCTACAATTTCAATAAATTTATGCGCAAGCAGCGCCAGAAGCAAAACACTGTAAACAACTACATAAATATAACAGCAGACAGAGAGAGAGAAAGCGAGATATATAGAGAAAGAGGGAGAGAGAGAGCCAGAGTGAAACAGGAATGGTAATAGAGGCCATGGAATAGGGAATATAATTGAAGCTTGAATCGCTTAGAGAGCGAGAAAGTAAGTGAGAGAGAGAGGGAGAGAGAGAGAAGTAACAACGTGTAGCATATTTGAATACAATAAGCGCAGAGTGGGTGGGAGGAGGGAGGTAGAGAGATACTAATAAAATGTAGCATATTTACAGGCGCCGAAAAGCAGACCCAAAATAAATAAATTGGTACATGTGTAAGCCCCCAGTCGATACTTTATCATCATGCAAATAGGTTGCTGCTTCAGGGCCCACAATGTTAATAAGCACAATAAATGGCGGAGACACTGCAATACCCAAATAACAAATGGCACACAAAACACACGCAATGTAAATAGACAAATCCTTGCCCTGGGCTAAGGCTAAGTTATGGCTGCAATATACAATGGGAGAATTTCAATGGAGTTTGGGTTAAAAAAAAATTAGAACTGGAAAACTTAATTTAAGGATACTATATTCATTGCTATATGATGGAAAAGAAAAATTTTTAAAATTAGTAAATTGTTGTCATTTTCCTGGATACATGGAAAAAATATTAAAAATAATATTATAGAGAATACAAGAAAATTAAAAAAATATGTTTTAAAATAATATTTAAAAAAAATATAAATATAAAATATTATTTAAATATTAGAAAAAAATATTTATTTAAATATTTTATATTAATTTAAAAAAATAATATTTATTTATTAAATATATTTTATATTTATTTTATTTTTATTATTATATTATTGTATTTTATATTTATTTTCTATAATTAAAAAAAATTCAATTTTAAATATTTATATATTTTTTTGTATTATTTTATAATTGTTTTTCTATATAATATGTAAAAATTTCTAAAAAATCACTCAAGAAATTATGTAAATATTAACAAATTTAAAAATAAAATAAAATTTCTTCAACTTTGATTATTTGGAATCTTTATATTTTTTTTAAATTTAAATTTTAGCTGCCCACGATAGAAGACTTCAACAGAGACACTTTGAAACCACTGTGCAGCAGACAAGCTCAACACTCAAACACAACAATTTACACACGCATAAATGTTGCAATTTATTCATATATATTTATACACATATATATCTAAGCCAAAAAATTACATCAAAATAAATAAGAATTCAAAATTCCAAAATTCATAGACAACATTTTTAGACATTGCCCACGCCCCAACGTCTCTCGGCCTCTCGGCACTGGCCCGTGCAGTGGACATGGAGTCCAAATGTGAACCTGGGTCATTGTTGCATCAGGACGAGTTCGTTGTTGTTGCCGTTGTTGCTGCTTAGCTTGGCTTTGGCCGTGTTGCACATCATGATGAAGGTAATCAGAGTTAGCTCAAGCATGCGGCAGACACAATAGGCAACCACATCCACCAAATGCTCCACGACGCCCAAATACAAGCACATTTTTCACCACAAATTCTTCTCTGCAATCTCGAGTGGAAAAAGTCTATTGGGAAAAATTTCACTTTTATCCGCTTTGATTTACGTTTGGCTTTTGAACGCTTGCAGCGTTGCAACGACAATGTTTATGTTGTCAACTATGCGCCATCCAAACACTTGGGCAACATTTTTGTGGTCCTGTTGCTGCTCCACGAAGTCTTCTCGTTTTTCATTTTTCTCTACAAAACAATTGTGCCGAGTGGCGTCAAGCAGCTAACGAATGGAAGGTACATGCGCAGCATTAATACTCTCTATCTCTCTCTATGTTGCTCTCTCGCTCTGTCTCGCCCACTGGCACTCGCTCTCCCTCTCTCTCATGGATACCACAGGCCACCCACAGTCAAAGTTTTTGGCCTCACTTCCTGTTCTCTAATTTAATGAAGATGCATTTATAACGATGGAGGCAGTCTATAAGTGCTTTGAGTGTCATATATGTATATATATATATATATATATATATATATATATATATAGGTAATTTTTCATTTTTGCACAATTAATAATATACCTGCGTAGGAGTGAAATGGACAAAGTAAGTGTGCTACAGGCACATATCGAATATATGTATGTATATTAGTTTGACATTTAAAGGTGTGCAGATATATCTAAAATATTTAGAATACATAGATATATAGAATTTTAATAAAATTATATAATAGAATTTGAATAAAAAATAACATCAATCAAGCCATATTTTATAATATTGGGTAGAGCTCTAATATATAGCCCAATTTCAATGAAATATTAAACTAACAATAATAAAATATATATCTGAAAAATAATAAATATATAATATAATATTATATCTACATGATTTCATGATTGGGTTTAAGATAAATCTGATATATTCAATATAGAAGTATATATATTTTATACACAGGTAAAATATGTACAGACAAGTCCTTTAATATGCCTCTTAAGATATATCAGATATACCTATATATTATCAAGTTTGTTTCTACATTAATTAATCTCACATATATAGGTAATCTGCTCCAATAACTGATAATTGCTAATCTAATCTTTTCATACCCAGAACAAATTTACAATGTTTTTCTTTTTACTTTCTACCTACAATATAAATTTTAAAATATTCCAAGCTGTGGCGCTATAAGCTTAAGGCTGTTAGACTCGCACAGCCAAATAGTCGCGTGTCGAGCAACAAGAACCTAAAGAATACAATAGGTAATTCAAAAGGTAATCCAAAGGACATTTACTAAACACTCCAGGCGAGAGCTCGGCTTGGTGCTGGCCATATGGTGTCGGTTGCATCGCACTGCAACATATGGTCAGTAGACGGGGAGGCACTAAAGAAATTCAACAGCGAGTTAATTGATGTGCCACAGCCAGTCGACGAGTCGAGTTCGAGTTCGAGTTAGAGTCCGAGTCCGAGTCCGAGTCGAGTCAGACGGTAGCTCATCCTCCCTCTCGCTTGCTCTGCTCTGCGTGTGCTGTTGAGCGTGAAAGTCACAAATTATAGAAAAAGAGATCAGATGCCATGATAGCGGCAATTTGGCAAGCTATGACGCGTGCCAAGGCGAGAGAGGACCAGCAAAGGTCGAAGTAGTAGGCGGGAGAGAGAGAGAGAAGGAGAAACAGTGAGCGCACATCTAACCCCCAAATGTTAGCACAATAAAATGAGCGAGAGAGAGCGAGAGAGAGAGAGGGAGAGCCGTCCCTGTTGATGATCCTTGATATGTTAATGATGAAGATCCTTGCTGCCTGACTGACTGGGCAAGGGGTCATTTGCTTGCCTCAAACTTGGTCAATGCGGCGGTAAAAATATTTATACAACTAGCCAAAAAGGGTGGCTCCGCCACTAGCCCGAGAGCAGCTCGTGCCGCACGCGCGTCTCGACGGCAGCAGTTGCGGCTCAGCACTCGAGCCGTCCAGTCGAACGCGAACCATGAGTCGCTACTACTCCTCGGAGGAGGACAACAGCTCCTCGCAGTACCTCGGCAGTCCGAACTATAATCTAACGCAGCCCTTCAACCAGCTTGGCTACCTTACGCCCGATTGGCAATTCCTCGAGCAAAACCAACAGCAGCAGCAGCACCAGGAGCAGCAGCTGACGGCGATCCCCAGCTACGATGATTCCCTTGCCATGCCGGCGAGTGTTGCGTGGAGTGTGGAGAGCGAGCAGCCCTTGAAGAAGCGCA
This sequence comes from Drosophila fulvimacula, assembly GCA_035045555.1. Classification (NCBI taxonomy): domain Eukaryota; kingdom Metazoa; phylum Arthropoda; class Insecta; order Diptera; family Drosophilidae; genus Drosophila; species Drosophila fulvimacula. The sequence goes on from JAWNOX010000191.1 coordinate 8,853,819, forward strand.
AGCTGGAGACACGCCGTCTATCCGATTCCAGTGCCCTGATCCTCAGTCCCACCGTGCAGAAGCGCCGTCGGCAGGCGGCCAACGCACGCGAGCGCAAGCGCATGAACGGACTGAACGAGGCCTTCGATCGACTACGGGAGGTGGTGCCGGCGCCGTCGATCGACCAGAAGCTATCCAAATTCGAAACGCTACAAATGGCTCAGTCGTACATCTTGGCCTTATGCGATCTGTTGGACAACAATGGCGAGGATGTGGACGCCGCCGACTATGCGATCTTTGGCGGCAGCGAAAGCAGCTTCGAGCTGGCGTCTACCCATTGATGATGATTTATATATATATATAGAATCTAAGATTTAAGGTTTGTGATGTCTCTTCTAACTATTAGCATTATAATGAATGATATTTTACTAAATAAAGAAATGGTAAAAAGAAACTAAGCATATGGGGGAATATTTCAATAACGGGATTTTATATAAGTATTTGATCAATGCAGGGAAATTGGAAATTGCTCTACCTACATATGGTAGGTTTTCTGGTAAGTTGTTTTTTTTTTTTTTTTTTGGTAATCGATCGTAGCTGGGAGACTAGTCTGTTGACTGCTTAGTTCCTAAGCGACATTTTATAGTTTCCTGGGTTATTATCTCAGAGATTGCCGTATTCTCTGCACCTTTCCAATGCAGTTTTTACGCACTATATCAATGAGCATGTTTTAACACTGAAGCGATAAGCTTCTTTTCGCTCTCTAGTTAGCTCTATCAAAATTCAATTAGCTGGTCTACGCTTCAATGCGCTCAGCAAATACTCATAAATTAATTCCAATCAATAAATAAAAAACGAACTTCATTGATGAGAAAACAATAAGTTTTGGGCTAACACTGCCTGGAAGAGGAGTAGCCAACTGTTTAGCTCATATAGCACTGATGCGTAACGCCCCTGAAGCGTGCCTAACACTAGGGTGTTCCACAGATATCCCTCTCCTTCGTTGCGCAGACAGAAAAATGCCAAATGCAGTTGAGTTTTTAGTTGTTGAGTTACATTTTATGGAAGTTTAGGCTGTGGTTGTGAGATGTGTAAAGGAACTGGAACTATGTTTAGATTAGGCTTCGGTTGGCTTCGTTCTGACTTTGTTGATGTTATTTCGATCTGGCTGACACTGGTGACGTAATTTTATCAGGCTTTGGCGCTTGGCTATTGTCAATGTTGCAATCCTTCATGCTAAACGAATACTTCGAGGGTCGGAAGCCTTGGGTCGGGGGATGCAACACAATTATATTGCCTTTGGAGGCCTCGTAGTTGAGTTTCAGAAATGGATTACTTCTAAACCGATTGGATGGAGTCATCTTCGAAGCAGAGCACTCGGATTTCTTCGGTGTCCTTTCGCCTGGCAAACTCTTTCGTGAGCACACAGTCTTCAAATCGATTTTTAACGGCGGTGGCTCACTGGAGAGGTGGCTGCTTAGTATATCAATTGTCTTCTCAGCCAATACGGATGGCACTTCAAATGAGCATATAATGGACATGCCATCGCATGGCTGCGATACAACTGATTTCTCCTTTAGCTTATAGCCAGCTTGTTGGCTAGCAAGGTTGATGTTTTTCCTGCCTTTATATATATCATACACAGGATTGCATCGCAGGCCGTCATGACCCTGGAATTCTAGGTAATGCCGCCGATCAGATAACATGACTTTCATAATGTTTAAACTTACTGTTTAAGTTATCATCCTCCACTCGATTATGACGTTTGCTAGATGAACGAGTTTTCGTATTCGCCGGTGAAGCAGATCTTTGTTTGGAATTATCGGGTTTTGTCACTCCATTTGGCGGTTTGCAAGTTTTGTTTTTATATAGAACGGGCGGCTTGCATGAGCAGATCTTTCTTCTGACCACCTTCGGGGGCTTGGGCTTTTGAATTGGCTGATTCTCGTTATTTAATTTGACACATTTCTCATCAGTCTCATTTTGGGACACCACAGCCGTGTTATTGGCCCGAACAGAACGTTGAGATGAAGTGCTCTTTCGTGGATTATTTCTATCACGCAGTGTCATATCAATATCCGTCTCCACAGCTGCCTCGCACAGACAAATTATCTTTGCCTTTGGCACTACAGTTTCTTGTTTTTCTTCGACTTTCGGTATCTGGTGCTCATCGTCATCTGTTGGACATTCGCAATCTACCATCTCCTGCTCTGCAGATTCTTCTACATCCCGTTTTTGGTCTGAATTGCTGTATTTCCCTGGTATACGATCAGTATACTGATTAGGATTGTTGTCATTTCCAATTTGTTCCGCTTCGCTCTCGTTATTCCCTGGACATTCACAATCCAAATAATCATTTTTTTTATTATAGTTCTTTTCATCTGTCTGATATTCTCGAGATGCATCGTTGTACTGACTATTATTCTCATTTTGTCTGTAATTCTCCTGACTAACCGGATTTGCCTGTCGATTTTCATAGTTCTCTTCATTAAACTGATATTTCCGAGAGTTACAATCCTTGTACCCGATAATCTCCTCACGAGCAGGACATTCAGTATGACAAGACAGATACTGATTAACTTTAGATGTCTGTTGATTGCGAAAGTCCTCTTCTTTATTCTGATATTTTTGAGAGTTACAATCCTTGTACCCGTTAATCTCCTGACGAGCTGGACAATCAGTATGACAAGACGGATACTGATTAGCTTGAGAAGTCTGTTGATTGTAAAAGTCCTCTTCTTTAATCTGATATTTTTGAGAGTTACAATCTTGGTACCCGTTATTCTCCTGACGAAACGGACATTCAGCATGACAAGACAGATACTGATCAGCTTTAGATGTCTGTTGATTGCGAAACTCCTCTTCTTTAATCTGATATTTTTGAGAGTTACAATCTTGGTACCCGTTATTCTCCTGACGAGCTGGACAATCAGTATGACAAGACGGATACTGATTAGCTTGAGAAGTCTGTTGATTGCGCAAGTCCTTTTCGTCACTCTGATATATTCGAGAGTAACAATCCTGGTACCCGTTACTCTCCTGACGAAACGGACATTCAGAATGACAAGATCCATACTCTTGTTTTCCAGAGTCCTTCTCTTCGGCCTCAAATTTCTCAACTTTACATTGAACGTATTCCTTCTCATAAGGACTTGTACTATCCTGATTGCAATTATATGCAGGGTTTCGATATATAGCTCCGCATATCCTAACGCAATCATTATATTCATTATATTGATGGGTGGATGTATGTGCTGATTCCTTAACTTGATCGTATTTACCACCGTAGCAGCATTCATTAATTTTCTCTTCCTGATTCTCCTGAGATTGGCTTCGATATTTCATTAAATGTGCTTGATCTTCAGAGCGATTATGATCAGCGCTTCGTCTACTGACGTTTCTAGGACTACTCTGCGACCTCGCAGACATGTCAGGATTATAATCTGGCATATTTCTATAATTCTCAGTTTTTATAGATCTGGAAGCATTGGAAGCATCGTTACATCTACTGACGCTTCTAGGACCTCTCTGCAATCTCTCAGGCACATCGGGATTATAATCTGGCGTATTATACTCATCGCCTCGTCTACCGACTTTCTTTGGATCATTTTCATACTGTCGCATTTCTCTGGCATCTTCCTGACGTCTTTGACCGCTAACACAATCACAGTTGTTCTTTTGGGAATTACTGGAATAAAAACTCGCTGAATATGCATTATAATTTGGATTATTTCGGCTACTCCTGCCTGAATGACATTTCGAGCATGCACTCATTTTTTCACGTTGCTTTTGGAAACGGTTTGATTCGTATTCTTCAGTTCTCATTCGATTAGTTTCCGATTTGAATTCAGTCTCCAACCCCGTTTGTCTCATATTATCTGACTGACTATTTCTAGATTTTTGCATATCAAGAGTTTGCTTATTGCTTCTGGAACTATTCGACAGTATATCAAGTTTCTTTTGCTGAGTATCTTCCGGTACGGTGTCCAAAGAATAAGTCTGCTGTTGGTCAACACTGTTCCTTAAATTCCTTTTTGGAGACTTCGAGACCTTTGCGGCTTCCAATGACCGACGCTTTCGCATTGATGTATTCTCCAAATCACGGGAACGACGGTGCTGGCTTTTTTCTTGCTTAGCTTCAAAAGCGGCTCCATCAGTTTGTTGCAACGGCCTATCAGAGTCATATTGTTGTGACAGCTGTTTAAATGGACAAGGAACCACACGGTCCACATTGGGACTATTCAATCTGGCCCTGTCATTTGTACAGTACGTGTTTTTCGGATAACTGCTTAATGGCTCCTGTCGACCAGCTCTACATTTGCCAGTCGGGTCACACTCAAGACCTTTCATTTCTGGAATACTTGAGCAACGTGGTTCGCTGCTATAATTACGTTCTTCGTCACAGGGTCTATACTGGGACGCATGCAGTCTTCCAGATGGATAATCATTACTTTCAGATTCCTTGACCGCTTCCGTAGTTTGCATTGGTCTCCGGCTCTGATTAGGCGCTGAATCGTTGGTTTTATAATAATTCAATTTGGGACAATTACTTTCATTGCAAACCCTTCGTGGTGGTACAAGCGACTCATAAGCTTCCGGTGCGATTCCCGCCAATTGATCATTCCGACTTTGTGGCAAACTACTAGCTGCATCACATTCATAACCAGCCGCATTGCCATTCATTGTCGAATAAGCTGCATTCTTGATGGGACAATTAACGCCTACACATTTATTACGTGTTATCACCTGTTCATCGCCGGATTTATGCCGACTGAGATGACGACTGCTTCTGCCATTATTGGCAACTCTGAACTGCAACCTGTGCACATTAGGCTCAACATATTTTTGAAATTCTTCGGCCTTGTTATATACCTCAGATTGCCTTGACCTGTTTCTATATCGACCAGTGAGCACCTTTTTTTTAACTGGACAAGAAGATCTGGGAAATACTGTTTCGGCATACATATTCGTGTTCAGTGGGTCACATGGATCGGCGTACATTTGCGGGGAATACGACATAGTCCATTGATCATTGTAATCCCTATTATTATATTCGCTGTCGACACTCTGTGTGCTGTACAAACCGTAGTTATGAATGTCTCCATTGGAATTTGCTGATCCACTCGGTTTTCTCGTGTAATTCTCATCGTCGTCGTCATAGTAGGTCAAAGAAGGGAGCCAACGATCACAGCCTGATTGACAACGTATTGGCAGCTGCGTAGTACTCACATTTAGCGGAGGCAAAGGTAAATGTATGGATTCTGAATCGTCCGATTGCAGCACAGTGTTTGTTATGCTATATTCAAATGATGGGATCTGAAAATCAATTTGCTCGTTGTGGATGCTGTTCTCGATGCTGCTCAACAGAATGGCATCCTCAACGATGCAATTGATTTGATCCTGTGTCTCTGACTGAAATACAAATGTAAAGTTTTTAGGATCTGCCAAAATAGGCCAATTAATTGTGCATACCTCAGTAGCCCTAACCTGAACACTGGGCTCGACCGCCTCTTTGAGAAACTCCAGATCTTTGAAATACGATTGCCTCGGAACGTGTGTGTAGCCTGCCTGTTTGCAACGCCTGATGGCCAACATTTCCGTCGCAAAATAAAAGCGTAACGACAATATTTGCAATTTAACCTCATCGACGCTTAGGTCGTTGTTGAAAAACTTGCAAATGCGTTGCCATGCTCTCTCCTTCATTCGCGAGTTCCGAAAGCTGGGCGATCTGGGATTCCACAGGCATTCATTGGCTCGATAAAGACGTATCAATTTATGTGCATCAATCAAGCGGCGTTTATGCTTCTGAGTGTTGGTCACCATGTTGAACCAATATTTTGTCATCTAGCCAACAACATTTACTAGCAATCTACCACAGCATAGTCCCTTCTTAGGCTATGGTAGCTGGTCTATTACGTATTGAACAATTTCAAATTTTTATGTTTTGTATGCCAAATGTTAAATGTAGAAACACGTCAAAAAAAAAAAACAAAATAAAATATTTATTGAAAGTCAGCAGCAAACACTTTTGGCAGATAATTCAAATAAGAATTAAGTGTTGGAAAAGTTCAATAGGCCGATAACCGACCCTTGGCGAAACACATTACCTTAACAAACCCGCTTTAAAAAATGAAAATGCATTTTAATTAAAATAGGTGATATAATTAATTAGACATATATATTTGCATTAATATATTGAAAAAGCTAACGCAGTTATGTACACAAAATGCTTATATTTATCGAGAGTGCTAACGCTTTTCCTGCCAGCCTGTGCAATTTATCGAAAACACATCTACCGACCGCCACAATCTATCGACATCTATCCAACAAATAGTTTTTTACTCAACGTGATATTGAAGCAAAAAATACAATTTAAGTGTAACAAATTAAAAAGCACAACGCATGAAAGTGCATTTAACAGGCTGCAAAACATTCCGCGCCAGCAAACAAGCGAGCTTATTACCAAAATACGGGCAGCTGCAGTTACAGTAACAGTAGGAACAGCAGTTATAACAACAAGATTTGCATCCGATTGATTGTGAGATTGTGACTGTCGTCTGGTATAACCACAAAAAAATTTTCTCTGCATTTCGAGCCCCAATTTCGCTGCGAAAACAAGCGCAACGAGCAAGCGGTTAGCGAAAAAAGAAAATCAGACGGAGAGCGGTGTGACGGTACATCGAAGTCACAATCAGTGCTGGTGACTTCGTCATCGTCGTCGTCGTCGTTGTTTCAGTGCTTTGGATGTTCATATTATTAATTACATCGATTAATAACACTGAACGTCAAAGTTGACGTACACCACCATTGCAAGGCATCTGCTCCCAAGTTAACTTAACTTGGCTGGAAAAAAAACTAGTGCAACAAGAACAACAACAGCTAGCAAGTGTGTGGGTGACGGAATTGCATTGAAATGTCTGCGGAACGTGAAATACCCGCTGAGGACAGCATTAAAGTCGTTTGTCGCTTTCGGCCATTGAATGACAGCGAAGAGCGGGCCGGCTCGAAGTTTGTTGTCCGGTTTCCAACCAATGCGGAGGAGAATTGCATATCCATAGCGGTAATTAAACAATATTTAATAAAAGCCAATTCAATTAAACCACATACACATACACATGCATACGATATATACACATATTTCTGCGTGCCGTTGCGGTTCTGTGGCGGTGACGTCATGCCGAACATTGTCTAACATTAGCGTAGTACATTAGCCTTTCCTTACCGCCACAATTATATATACACACACATACATATTTATACATGTGTGTGACTGAGTGAAAGAGAGTAACAATTATATACATATGTGCGAGTATGTATATTTGCTGGTTTGCTTATGTATTTTAACTAATTAGCGCTCCAAATTTTTGCGCGTGCCTTGTGCAATTTTTTTTTTGTTTTCATTTTGTTGCCAAATAACTGTTACCGCAATTGCCACTTAGTGTCCAAAATTACAGGCGCTCAATTGATTTTCCACGCACGGTGGCAACCTGGTCCCTGTTTCTGTGTGTGTGTGACAAGAGCCACCCACTAGCGTTATGCCGGGCATGTCGTTTTTTCTGCTTTTATTTTGAATTTGCATTGCCATTTGACTTGATATGGCAATATATGTATGTATGTATATTTACCTTCTACCTAGACGCCCAACTTCACTTAGCAAACATAAAACTAGGTAGGTACTCTATATACCTGTGTCAGTTTGTGTGTGTGTGTGTGTATGTGGGCTTGCTTGCTTGCTTGTGTATGCTCAGTTAGCTTTGGCCCCAAAACAAAACATCGCCCTCGAATGTTTGCTACTTGCCACCAGCTGCTGCCAGTCGAGTGAGTCATGCCACGCAAGTCGGCAAAAGAAAACATGAATATACATGTTTTTGATTTTACTGAATATTATTAATGCCCCAAAAGTTCAGCTGTCTCAAGTTATGGCCGCCATGATAAAGTTAGTTGTACTTATATATATATATAAATGTATATATAAATACATATTTGTGTGTATGTGTTTGCGCGCTTGAGTGTGCCCTTTAGCAAGCAGCAAGAGTTAATCAGCTAGTCAAATCATTTTGTGCATTATTTTTGTTTTAGTTGACAGTTCTTAGTCATGGCTCGAAAAAAATATTTTACGTATATATATGTAGGTATTTATATTTGTTGTTAATATATCTATATTATTGTACGCATTTGTGTTAATTTGCATTTCCTGGTAAATATTTGTTTAGACACTGACTAAACGGCATCAAATTACATGCAAAAATAAAGTTGGCTGAATTTAAACTGAAATTAATTAACAGCTGTGAAAAACAGTTCAACTAAAATTCTATAAGGCCTATAATTAAATGAATACTAAATAATAAAATAATTAGTATATAATTTCAAAATAATTTAAAATATTTTAATTTAATGTTAATAATATTACAAAAATAATATTAAATATACAAATATAATTTAAATTATACTCTATATACTTATGTATTATTATGACAATCTAATATAATAGTAAAATTATTATTAATTAACTAAAATATATTTTGTTTTAATATTGATATGTGAATTTTATATACTATATAAAAAAATAAAAATATCTAAATATATATATATATATATATATATATATATATATATATATATATATTTAAGATATAATATTAATTAATTAATAATATATATTTTTTTTGTCTTGGTCCATTCCGTACTAAAGTAAAAAAAAATCAGTTTATAGAGCACTCACAAATCGCCTACTTCCAGTTAAAAATTTTGCTATTATTCATATCTCTACACTGGCCGTACTGACTGCTCTCTTTCAGCTTTTTCTTTTACACTACTACTCGGTTATTCATTAATTTTCAAGTTCCACTCATTTGTTGTGCTTCTGCCTCTTTGCTCATCATATAATTACGATCCATGATGCGTTGAAAATGATTTGAAAGCCGCTTTTATTTTGGGGAAAGCTAGAAGAGGCTTGGAGAACTACTACGACTAAAAAATGCTGTAGTAGAGGCAATTTAAAAATATATATGTATACACTATGCTACAAGATTCGTATACTCTTCTATTCTGTTTATAGGGTAAGGTGTATCTGTTTGACAAAGTCTTCAAGCCGAATGCATCGCAGGAGAAGGTGTACAATGAGGCGGCCAAATCGATCGTCACGGATGTCCTCGCTGGCTACAATGGAACGATATTTGCCTATGGTCAGACATCCTCCGGCAAGACGCACACAATGGAGGGTGTCATCGGAGATTCGGTGAAACAGGGTATCATTCCACGCATTGTTAACGACATTTTCAATCACATCTACGCAATGGAAGAGAATCTGGAGTTTCACATCAAGGTCTCGTACTATGAGATCTACATGGACAAGATTAGAGATTTGCTCGACGTATCTAAGGTGAACTTGAGCGTGCATGAGGACAAAAATCGAGTGCCCTTCGTCAAGGGTGCCACGGAGCGTTTTGTTTCCTCGCCCGAGGATGTGTTCGAGGTGATCGAGGAGGGCAAATCCAATCGCCACATTGCCGTGACAAGTAGGCAGACCATATAAACATAATCTTAGTACTTCATTATATCTAATCTTTATTTAAAATCTTTTTAGACATGAACGAGCACTCGTCGCGTTCGCATTCGGTGTTCCTTATTAATGTAAAGCAGGAGAATCTGGAAAATCAAAAGAAATTATCCGGCAAGCTGTATTTAGTGGATTTGGCCGGTTCCGAAAAGGTCTCGAAAACAGGCGCCGAGGGCACAGTTCTGGATGAGGCGAAGAACATTAACAAGTCGCTATCGGCGCTGGGCAACGTAATCTCAGCGCTGGCGGATGGCAACAAAACGCACATACCGTACCGTGACTCCAAGCTGACGCGAATCCTGCAGGAGTCGCTCGGCGGCAATGCACGCACAACAATTGTCATTTGCTGCTCGCCGGCCAGCTTTAACGAATCGGAAACGAAGTCAACGCTCGACTTTGGTCGTCGCGCCAAGACAGTGAAGAACGTGGTCTGTGTCAACGAGGAGCTGACCGCCGAGGAGTGGAAGCGTCGCTACGAAAAGGAGAAGGAGAAGAATGGACGGCTCAAGGGCAAGGTGGAGAAGCTGGAACTGGAGCTGGCGCGTTGGCGTGCCGGCGAAACGGTTAAGGCGGAAGAGCAAATCAACATGGAGGATCTCATGGAGGCCAGCACGCCCAATCTCGATGTGGAGGCCGCTGCACAAGCAGCTGGTGCTGCAGCGGCAGCAGCAGCCGCGGCTGAACGCACGGCCATTGCCAACATGTCGTCGTCGGTGGCAGCTGATGAGCGTGCTCGCTTGGCCACAGAGTGCGAACGTCTCTACCAGCAGCTGGATGATAAGGATGAGGAAATCAACCAGCAGAGCCAGTATGCGGAGCAGATGAAGGAGCAGGTTATGGAGCAGGAGGAGCTGATTGCCAACGCGCGACGTGAGTATGAGGCACTGCAATCCGAGATGGCGCGCATACAGCAGGAGAACGAGTCGGCCAAGGAAGAGGTCAAGGAGGTGCTGCAGGCATTGGAGGAGCTGGCCGTTAACTATGATCAGAAGTCGCAGGAGATCGACAACAAGAACAAGGATATCGATGCCCTTAACGAGGAACTACAGCAAAACAAAACTCATTTCAATTCCACATCAACGGAGCTGCAGCAGCTGAAGGATATGTCCACACACCAAAAGAAACGAATCACCGAAATGCTAACCAATCTACTACGCGATCTGGGCGAGGTTGGTCAGGCCATAGCGCCTGGCGATTCCGCAATCGATCTCAAGATGAGTGCTCTGGCTGGCACCGATGCCGCCAAAGTGGAGGAGGACTTCACCATGGCGCGTCTGTACATTAGCAAGATGAAAACGGAGGCAAAGAATATTGCGCAACGCTGCGCCAACATGGAGACCCAACAGGTTGACTCCAACAAAAAGATCTCCGAGTATGAGAAGGATCTGGGCGAGTATCGTTTGCTCATCTCGCAGCACGAGGCGCGCATGAAGTCGCTGCAGGAATCGATGCGCGAGGCCGAGAACAAGAAGCGTAATCTCGAGGAGCAGATCGATTCGCTGCGCGAGGAGTGCGCCAAGCTGAAGGCGGCTGAGCACGTGTCCGCGGTGAATGCCGAGGAGAAACAGCGCGCCGAGGAGCTGCGCTCCATGTTTGATTCGCAAATGGATGAACTGCGTGAGGCGCACACTAAACAGGTATCGGAGCTGCGCGACGAGATCACTGCCAAGCAGCACGAAATGAACGAGATGAAGGACGTGCATCAGAAGCTGTTGCTGGCGCATCAGCAGATGACCGTCGACTATGAGAAGGTCAAGCAGGAGGAGGCAGACAAATCGAACAAGTTGCAGGACATTATATTAACCAACGAGCGTCGTGAACAGGCGCGCAAGGACCTCAAGGGTCTTGAGGACACCGTCTCCAAGGAGCTGCAAACGTTGCACAATCTACGCAAACTCTTCGTACAGGATCTGCAGGTAAGATCATGTCTCCATCCATCTCGTGATGAACCTTAAATAATATTTATAATTATAATTTCAGCAACGCATTCGCAAGAATGTGGTGAACGAGGAGAGCGAAGAGGATGGCGGCTCATTGGCGCAAAAGCAAAAGATCTCCTTCCTGGAGAACAATCTCGATCAGTTGACCAAGGTGCACAAGCAGCTGGTCAGAGACAACGCTGATCTGCGCTGCGAGCTGCCCAAGCTGGAGAAACGTCTGCGCACAACAATGGAACGTGTGAAGGCTCTGGAGACGGCGCTGAAAGAGGCCAAGGAGGGTGCGATGCGGGATCGCAAGCGTTATCAGTACGAGGTGGATCGCATCAAGGAGGCGGTGCGACAAAAGCATTTGGGACGACGAGGACCACAGGCACAAATCGCCAAGCCCATCCGGGCTGGCCAAGGTGCGATTGCAATACGCGGCGGCGGTGGCAGCGGTGCTGCCGGTGGTGCCACAATGGCTCAGGTTGGCGCTGTTAACTCCTAACTCCTGACACCCAGATTGCCGCCCAGTTTCCGAAAAGTTTCAGTTTAGCTCCGCTTTAATCTATTATAACCTAACCGTAAAATAATTGCCTTCGCTTAAAGAATGTCGTTTTGCGATCATGTGCAGCGCTTTATATATAAATAAAAGTAATTAAATAAATGAGAGGAAAGTAAACCAGAGGAAATTATTAACTAAATTTTACAACAAGAAGAAAACCCCACAGATATTTAAGGACACATAAATAAGTATAAGCATATTTATAAACTTTTCAAATATAAACTTAAATAAAAGTCGCAGACAATTTACGCTTGAGTGTTTTTTCCACCTTTTTTTTTTTGTTTTCGTTTTCCGTTGCAGTTGTGTAATAAAGATATTCTAATAATGTTGCCAAATATCATACTTTTTGTACATCTAAATTGTTCCTGGATTGGAATTGGCTTTGCTGGTTGAAGGTTGTTGTGAATGTAGTTTAAACAGGTATGAATGGGCGGGACTTAAATCGAAAACCGTTTTTTATGGAGCTTGATGCTGGTCAGCAATGATATTTGTATGTGGAGTAGCTTTCCATCTATGGGTAATTAAATCACATTTATAAAATATTTTAAATATAAGCTTAAAGAAATCTTTGATATCTTTTGAATTTTTTCTCAATTGAAACTTTTTTCTTATATATTTAATTATGTAATTTTAGAGTAATTCTAGATTACAATTGTGTCTTATAGGCAAAGCAGGCTGGCCCCATTCATTTTACATAATTACCCCGCAGTAAAGCTTATAAACGCATATTATAGCCCACGCCATCTGGATTATGTAGCTCGCTCTCTTTAGGTTCGCAAAGCTGCCATTCGTACCAGACCTTCTCGGCGTTCACGCGGCGCCAAAACTGAATGGAAATTGTGTCGCCAGCCTTGATAGTAAGCGGTTGCTGGAATATAGATTTAAAATTGACTTAAACACAAATCAAATGTGGTTCAGCTGATTCAACTTACCGTTGGGAAAAACATGGGAAACCAGGAGAACATCCCTTGCGTGTGCGTTAACGGATTAATGCTTAGAATTATATTCTTATACAACACAGTATCAAAATAGCCACCAATGCCATGCAGCACACAGTCCTTTTGAGCCGTGAAGCACAGCTTTTTGTGACGTGTATTATCAATAATCTCGGCCCGGTTGGGATGCGTAAATTCGAACAACGCTTGTGGCTCATCAATGTGGTAAATGTTCTTCATCAGCACGACATAGCCACAGTTGAACGCTGGCACAGTGGGAATCAGTTGGCAGACATTATTATGCAGCACAGCGGACATAATGGGATTAATATATGAAGTTGATTTGCTGGGTATGCTAATGCCATCCGGCTTGAGAAGTTTCAAGGCGCCATCGAGGCACTCGGGTGAGAGCTCGTTGTCGCCAAAGGAACCCAGCAGCTCGGAGACAAGCACGTCGGCTAATTCGGGTGGAGAAAAGTCGCGCATGTCCTTGGAGAATATATGAACATCTGGAAGAAAAAGAGGGTTAGTATAACGTTAAGGATTATTATATTAATTTTTTACCCTTTTTTGGCCACAATGTTTTCACCATGTTGGACAATGTACGTATTGCACCGGGATTCTTTTCTATGATATAGACGCGCACTTTGCGCTTCGTTATCTCCGCAGCATTGAATACGGCACGTGCTAACGGACCACGCCCACCTCCTACAACCATAACAACGGTCTGTGATAAAAAAAATATATATAAATAATTTAGTTTGTGGCAAAAATTTTCTGGCTAACCAGTCTGTGTTTAGCCTCCTCTTCGCTAACGCGATCCAGGAGCACCTGCTGTATGGCTTCCTGGTAAAGCTTGTACTTGACTGGATCAGTTTCGAAGATTTCATAGGTGTAGCTATCCAGATTATCGAAAAGCGGCTGCAGCGGTATTTCCAACATGTTCTCATAGCTATAATATGCATATATGTATTTTAGTAAATTGTATATTGAATAGATCTTTATGCTTACTTGTTTAAGTTGTGCGTATCTCCATGATCACTAATTAGTTTCTTGATATATTCCGCATATTGGGATATGGATTTATCATTGGTTTTCGTGGATATAATGATGTTGGCTCTGACAGAAATGAAGTGACCCACAATCGTTTGCCACTCCTTCTGGAGCACGTAATAATTGGAGCGATTCAGCACAAATAAACTGGACGGAATGATGATGGCCTCGATGGGCTCACCTAGCCACCGGCGAACACACTCTCGACTGGGTCGATCCGAGTCGCTCAGCTCCAGCACTACTTTCACCCTGGCAATGTGCTTAACAGCGAAACGCAGCTCGTTCCACCAACTCCAGGGATCGACCTGTTGCGCCTCTTCAATCTCAATATCAGTGGCATCTTTCCGATGCTCAAAGGTGGCCAATTCGGGGTTGGTAATGGGCACATGAATGAACCAACTTCCTGAAATATAAAATAAATTAATTGTTGGACATATAAATATCATCACAAGAAAACAAACCTTTCGTCCTTGTCTTAATAATTTCTACCAAATTGTCATTCTTGGGTCCTCGTAGACGTATCATTATGATGCTATTATTTTGCAAGTGGTCCGCCCACGTGACATCGCGCATTATCATAGCTTTCGAGTATTCACGTAGCTTCTCATTGGGCGAGTCCACATCCACATCAGATACCTTTAAAATTACCTTGGAGTTCCATTCGGCGGCATTCAAGACGGTTGCCGGATATGTGGGATCCGTTTCTTGTGGATCCATGGGTAGCATATTTGCGTTAATCGATGTGGCCACCACATTATAATTATTTGCATGGGCTTTTTGCATTAACTTAGGTATGCTACTAATTCCTTCCTGATGCAAGCAAACGTAGTAATTCATTTTAATCAAAAATAGCGTGCGCCGGTTTTCAGTGTGCACACGGCGACCGAACAAGAGAATATGAAAGATATCGATAGAAAAATACCAACGATATTAATTGATTATTACACACAGTGTGTACACACTTTGTTGTTAGTTTCATTGTGTCTGTGTGTGTGGCTCATTGAAAGAGCAATGGGCAGTTTTGCCTTTTCGGCTTTTATTTATTTATAATAGTATGTAATTATTGTTGTACATGGCTAATCGCGATGTGTTCTCCAAGATCTTGCCCAACGTCAAGTTGGCAACGCGCTACGATGCAGAGGGTCGCGAAATCCAGGCAAATATAGCCAATTTTATTTATGTAAACAAATCGAAGTCAGTTTTTGACTTTGTGTTTTTGATTTTTATAGGTGGAGCGCCGCGAGGACTCGGATGCTGCTGCGAAAGAGCTGGACACATTTGATATGCTCGTCGCAGCCGGTTACTATAGGGCACGCATCAAGGGCTTATCCGCCTTTGACAAAGTTGTCGGCGGTATGACCTGGTGCATCGAGTGCTGCGATTACGACGTTGACGTCGATTTGCTCTTCCATGAAAATTTAACCATTGGCCAAAAGATGTTCGTGCTCTAACATGTATCATATACACATATATTAATTAATTTCCATTTGCAGCGCGCTTGTAGAGAAAATTGTTGCTGTTCTGATTGATATGAAGTGCCCGCATAGCTTGGAACCCCATCAGGTGCAGGGCCTAGAGTTTCTAGCTATACATCCAGTTATACAATGGCTGGTGAAGACCTCTGTAAGTTTGTATGCCAACTATAGCCATACAGTGCAGAAGTATATAAATATGCAGGCATTCCTACAATCATACACACACGTACATGCATACACTGACATAAGTACAGTGGGACATTTTCACAAATTCTCACACAAACTCTTCAGCACACCACTACACTCAAAAAACTTTTACTCCCACTCGTACTCAGCAGACCAGCGTAGCTTACTTGAATTTTTGAGAATCGCAGAGGAAGGCAGCATTTAAAAATATACTTGTAATTGCATTACTGGAAAACTATCAGAGAAAATGGACTTGTTTTCAGTATATACATTCATAAAGTGGAATATACATTCATATATTTTAGTATTTACAGAAAAAGGAAACCGTTTTTATATAAATATTCCTTTCTTACATATTTGCAGGTGGAAAATCGCGAGGAACGTGGTCAGCGCTTGAAGAGATTTGCAATTGGCCAGTTCCATAATGATTATCAGTATAAAAGCGATAAAGATAATCTAACCAAAATACGCTACGCCGCCGTAAACATAAAAGCAATTCAGGTTTGCGCAATTAATATTTAAACATGCAAATAAACTAAAAATCTTTAACACCTGCAGGAGCTGTATAGTCCTAAAAGGCAATTCGAACGCCAGGAGGCAAACAGCGATGATGATGCACTGCGTGTGCGTCTAACCTTAATGGAGTACGGTGAGCAGAAGTCAGGCCCAAATGCAGACCAAATGGAGTTGGAGGTTAACTATAAATAGTTTAAATTATATATTACATTGTTATTAATCAATTTGTAAATTATAAACTGCAGCCCGAACTGGAGCGGAAGCTGCAGCAGCTCGCCGTCACAAGGGAATCCACAAAACGCATAGATCTAGATCCTGTTGCTCGCAGCGCACTGCAGCAGCATTACGCTGAGTTTAAGATGGAAATGGAAACAGATGCGCAGGAGCTCAAATCACAGAACCAACAGAAGCGCTTGGAGGCGGCCAAAATAGCGCTGGAGCACAAGATCAAACGCTACAACAACGACAACAAGCAGCTGGAGGCGTCTATGGAAGCGCAAAAGCAACAAACCGAAGAACAGGAACAAAAGCTGCAAACGCTCAACGCACAGCTGGATGCATATAAACAAACGGAGGCGAATGCAGATACGGCGTAAGTTTTCCAGTTAAGTTTAGCATTATAATTGTATAATTTATATACATCCTTGCAGTCTGTTGGAGAAGGTGCGTGGTTTGCTGCAGCAGCACGACGAGCTGAAGAAAAGTGAGTCGGAGTTCAAGGAAAGCTGTCGCACGGATTTGGCCAACTTGCAGCAGCAAATTGAGTAAGAGAGTCAATGTGTATCCAAAAGGAAATGCTAATCAGTTTGGATTTTACAGTGAACTGGAGGCCTTCAATGCACAGGATGCGGAGGCGCAGGAGGCGGCAATTGCAAGCGAGCAACAGCGCTTGCAGGAGCTGCGTTTGCATTTGGCGAAGCGCAATCGTGGCATTGTGGCCATCGAGCGGAAGTTAGACGCGATACCCGATCGCACAGAGCTGGCGCAATATCAGAGACGCTTCCACGAGCTGTACAACGAGATGAGTGCCAAACATTTAGAGACTAAGCAATATTATACACTCTACAACACATTGAACGACAAGAAGCGCTATCTCGAAAAGGAACTGTCGCTGCTCAACTCCATTTGCGAGGCCTACAACGAGGGCATGCTCAGTCCGCACGGCCGCGAGGATTTCATACGGCAATTCGAGACGATTGTCGATGGCGTGAAAAGCGCCCAGGACAAGGTGCGCCACAAATACAACGAGGAGCGCATGCGACGCGACGAGCTCAACGAGGAGCTGCTCGGTCTGCTCGAA
Organism: Drosophila fulvimacula; assembly: GCA_035045555.1. NCBI lineage: Eukaryota > Metazoa > Arthropoda > Insecta > Diptera > Drosophilidae > Drosophila > Drosophila fulvimacula. The sequence continues at coordinate 8,871,306 of JAWNOX010000191.1, forward strand.
CTGCAGCGCCAGTATGCAACGGCCGTCAAGCAGCTGACCAGAGAGTGCCAGCGTTGCGAGCAGCTGCAACTGCATCTCAAGTCAATTCAGAAGTAATCGGAAGGAAATTTCCATGTCAAATATTGTTAAGAACTTCAATAATGTTTGCAGATATTGCGCGTGGTAATTGTTAATTGAAATGTTGTACTAATATATTATATATATAAATTAAATATATATATATATATATATATATATATATATATATATATATATATATATATATATGTATACCTATTTATAATCAGTCTAAGCAACTGTTTCCATAATTTTAAACTTGAAACTTAAGTTATTAAAAATATTAAAGTAAATAATTTTTTTAATATTAAAATATAATAGTTAATGAAAATGGTTTTAATAGAAATTGTTAGGCATTTTCTGGAATTGGAAGTCGAAAGATTTTGGGCTAACATTAATGTTTTTTTTTTTCAATCTGTTTATATTAACAATAAGCATTTAGGTTTTAACCAATTGTTTAGCTTTTAGCTGTAAAACTGAGAAATTTCAAGTCTTGCTATGGGTTTGATAGACTTGAGTATATGGTTTATACCTTCCAAGTACCAAGTCTCTTTAAGATAAAGTCTCGCCTGAACTGCACGACGTAAAGTAAAACGAATATGCTCTACTAGCTGGACGAGTATGATAGCTGGAAAGAGAATAGATTATAAATAAATTATAAATTTAATTCTAATTTCTATTCTCTAATTTTCTTAAATTTTTCTTCAATTCCTTATTACACGAATTTCAAGTTGTTTTGCAGTAATTGCTGTACGACTGTGGCTAGAGCTGGAGCTGCCTGCCTGCTTGACAGCAATTATGTGGATTTGCTGAGCTCGTTCAGCCATGACAAATGTAGTGCCAATACACACACACACACGCACACATATATACAATATACACATATACATCTGCATGCATGCTATATCCATAATGCTGTCAATATGAAGTATACGCCCCAATGCCGCGCAATTTGTCATGCTTAACTTTAACCTTTTGACAGCGCTCGCACCACACAGAGAGAACAAGAGCAAGGGCGAAGGAGAGGGAGCGGGAGGGGAGAGGGGGAGGGGGGGGGAGAGACGGAGTGCCATTTGCCAACTCATACATATATTCCATGGCGGGACTGTGTTTATTTGTGTATTTATGGACTGCAGTTTATTTCCATGCAGTGGCTAAGCCATCTGGCATTCGCCAAATATTTGCATATGCGCCATGGCTACGCAATGGGACGTTATTTTATTCCTTTGCTTGCTTCATTCCAATTAATATGCAGGCCGCGCTTAGCTGGCTTAACTGTTGCTGCTGCTGCTGGCAACGCAATCAGAGTCACTTCAGTGGGGCCGCAGAGCTGCTCAGCTGCTCAGCTGCTCAGCTTAATTAATGTCCTTGCGCTCGCTTAACATTCAAACGTAGCTCCAAGTGCAATTGCAATTAAATTTCAATGCGGCAATCAATTCAATTCAACAAGTTGCTGCCAGGTAAAGGCTATCGCCTGACATTGAGATGCTTGGCCAACAGCTGGCGGTTGTTTATATATATATATATATATATATATATATATATATATATATATATATAGAGTATATTGAGTATATATCTATATCTATTCTGCCCACCAGCTGAACCTTAACCCATTTTGATAACATCTCTTCTGCTCATATGACAAATATTTAGCCTTCGGCAGTGCCATTGTGTGTGTGCGTGTGTGATAATGAGCTTTTCAATGAGCAGCAAATGCTTCGTTATCACATATTCACACACACACACACATAGAGTCAGCCATGCATTACATACGCACTTTTATGCCTTGCTTTAGCTTGAAAGCGAAAGGTGGTTCGCCTGACTACCCGCATTTCCTCATTTATATTTGCGCTGCCATTTCCACACACACACAAGCACCCACACATTGACGGATTTGCCTTTTGCACGGCGACTACAGCTCACACACACAAGCACACACGCGTAAAGCCTTGACAAAAGTCAATCAACATATTTGCTCGATTGGAGGGAGCATGCCAAGCGTATAATCGATGCGAAATGTGTTTGAATAACAAATTACTCGAATTGTGAATTGTGCCAAAGCCCATTGTAACTACTTAAACACACACGCACACACACGTAGACGCTCACAAGTGAGTTTTATGTTGCATGCTTTTAGGCGCGCCATGAAAATTAAATTTATGCAGAGCTCTGGAGCAGCGCTTATCGTGTCTCTGTGTGTCCCTGACTACTCAAGTAAAAATATATATATATATTATACATGTATCATATACATATATTCAACTAACCACTTGTTGAGTTTTGGCTTCTGGGTTGTTGGTGACTGAACTTTCGACTTGAACTATTTGAACTTTGCGACAATGAACATATGAGCATTGGCTTATCCTTGGTCTTGCCTTGGCCTTTGTCAGCATGTCGTATATCGCATATGCGGAGACAAAAAAGCAATAATCATCATCTGTGCAGGCGACTATAAACCGAATCAAACACGTACGCAGCAGCAGGTGCAAAAGTGCTGAACTTGAACTTCAAAGATGTTCTGACTTTCGACCAGCACATGTAAATGTCTATTCAATTAGACAAAAAAAAAAAAAAACAAAGGCAGATGTAGAAGCTGCAGATGTCAACTAATTGAGCCATTGAGCATGGCTGGGTTGGGGCATGTTTCGATCAAATCAATTGAACTATGCTGGAGCAACGGCTGCCTGGGACAGCGCGCAGACAGAGGCAGTCAGACAGGCAGGCAGCCAGCCAGACCGACATTAATCAAGTTCAGTCCACAGAATTGTCTTCATCTCATATTTGGATTTTCAGCAATTTGTCAATGTGTCAGCCAAATCACGCTCTAGGCGGGTTAATAAACCAGGCTCAACAGCAATAGCAACAGCATTTAAACATCAATTTAATTAATTTATGTTGCCATTTGGCACGCCGCCTGGCAACAGCTGCAGGACGTGTGGCAACACTGGCACGAATCACAACAACAACAGTGGAGGGCAGGCAAGCAACAGGTTTGCTATTATGCGCGCAAAAGCTTTAGCATTGAAAGCTTTAGCTAAGCATGAATGAAAAGCACACCAGCATACACACGCACGCATAAGCTGCTCTCGCCGCGTCTGCTATCGGCTCTGCTCGGCTGCTGCTGCTGCTGCGAGCGCTGCCACTGCGCCAGCTGCTGCTGCGTCTGCTGCCTTTGCCATTTGCATTCGCCTTTGGTTCTGTGTTCTCCCACAGGCGCTCATTGCGCCGTTAGCCTGGCATGCGAACGTACACGGCGCGCAACGTTTCTCTGCTGCTGCTGTCGCTGTCGTTGCCGTTGCTGTTGCTGTTGCTGTTGCTCTTGCTCTAAGTTCCGTTATTCGTCCTTTTTGAGTTTGTGTGCGTTAGTTGGCGCGCGCGTTATTTTGATACACAGCATCAACATTTGAATTTTTATTCAATTAAAGTGCAAAAATCAACGCCATTTTCAACTGTTAATACACAGCCCTCACAGCTCCCAGCGTGTGTGTGCGTGTGTAAGCCCTCTGTGTGTTTGTGTGTGTGAAAATATGCGCGGCACAATAAGAAAAATACATATTCAAATTTCATTTGAAATTACTGCACGCATTTAAATAATTGTGTAAAAAAGTGAAAAAAATTCAAATACTGAAAAAAAATAAATTAAGAGTGTGCAAGAGGGAGAGAGAGAGAGAAAGAGAGAGAGGGAGAGAGAAAGGGGGAGTGAGAGCGGGCATAGGTATTGCCTCCACCCACACACGTAGCAGCAGCCAGCAGCGAGCGTAGCCACATTTAATAGGATTACGCGCTGCCTGACAGTTTTGCCGGATTAATACAACTCAACTCGAAGAGGAAGCATAGCCTTAGGTAAGCCAGCAACCGCCACCTGTCCGACGCAGTGATCCTGTGTGCGCGTCGAGTGTCCTTTAGCAGCTGATTTGAATGCCAATCGCAATTGTTAACTATAAGCGAACATATTAATAAACTAAACTTGCCAAAAGCGGCGGCCACGCGGCACTAAACTCCATAAATAACGCATTTTTATTAAACCCCAAATCCATTTGCGTTATTGCGTCTACGTGCACGAATGTTAATTGAAGCCAGTCTCACCTATCGAAAGAGACATATACATATATAAATATATATATATATCTAATATATATATATAATCTTCATGTACAGATTAGATAAGTCTTTCGATTGCTGTTCGTGTCGCTTAAAGCTCATGAAATTATTAGCGCATTGTGCTAAGCAAAAACTGAATATTCATAATGAGCTAGGGGCGGCTGATAGGAGGAGAGGCGCAAATTTGATATGTGCTTGAAGCATGAAAGCAAATTACGCACGAAATAATTGACATTAGCATATTTTGTGCTCCTGACGCCTTTGCAGCAGCAGCAGCAGCAGCGGCAGCAGCACCTGCCAGTCGGCCTGTCTGACTCTGGCCTTTGATACGCCACACACATGGCGTATACGTGATATCGTCATGTTATAAAGCACTTGCTGCCCTTTTTCGGCCGGCCAGTTAGCCAGCCATATTTGTCAGCTTTACTATATACTCGTTTAATTATTATTTACTTTTCGATGATATTTGGTGGATGCTTTCGTTTTTTTTTATTTTTTGTTTGTTTGTTTCTTTTTTATTGAATAAGAATTTGGTGCTTATCTTTCACTCTGGCTGCCATCGCTGCTGCTTCATGCGTGTAAGCGATTCCACTGGGGCATAAACACCACAAGCTCGCTGCTCAACTTAATCATTACAAATGAGGCTCACACACACTTAACACGCACACAGAGACCACAGCGCCCATTTATAGCTCGTTAGCAATTCCAAGTCGAGTCAAACGCTTTGGCCAAAGCAGCAGCAGCGCAGCCATCCAGCTGATGCCATGTGAGAAGTCCTTAGTTCGTCCTGGCTGCTGGCTGCTGGCTGCTGGCCGTTAATTGCTACGATTTGCGGCTGGGTTGATTGGGCGTGTTATGAGCCGCGCTGATGGGCTTCAACAATTTGTTTGTCTAAAGCTGCTGCTCGACAAGCGTTTAATGGCCGAAAGGCACTTGGCCTTAAAAAGTTGGCCAAGTGTTGTTGCTGCTGCTGCTGTTGCTGCATTCTATCAAAGTCAACTAACTCCTCTGTTATCTGCACGAAACTGTTTGCAGCTGAAGTTGATAAATGGATTTACTTTGATTTTATAGCTGAAAATCGATCTGCGCTGCTTTGTCTAACATCCTGTTCCAGCGCAGTCCTTGCCAGCCCATTTTTGAATGTCAGAGTGCCTAGGCACACACACGCACACCCTATCACTTTTCCTCTACTTTTTTATACAAGTTTTTTAGACTTTGATGCGGTCAAAGACTTTGCCACTGACTCATCAGGACTGCAGCCGTAGCCGTAGCCAGAGTCAAGAGCTGATGGGGGCAGAAGCTGAAGCTCTTCTACTTTTCATTTCTTTATTTTTTTTTTTTCTTGGCAAACCAAAAATTGCACTTAAAATTGAATGCTGCGAAAGAGCTGAAGCGTGCAGCTACACAGATAATCTATGACATAAAATCACGCGGCAGTTAAATGCCAGACAAAGGCAAGGCAAGCAAAAAACAAAAAAAAAAAAAACAAAGAGCAACTGGCTGCAGTTGCTGTTGCTCCTTTAGCATCTCCTTCAGTTCTATGGCTACTCCTGCTCCTGCCGCCTTGCTTCTCCCTCTCCTACCCTTCTTAAACAGCTGCCCTCTGTTTCGTCTTCGCTCTCTATTCAAGTGGAAATTATGTAAAGAAAATTTCAAATTTCGCATTTTGCTTAATTTTTGCGCACGTTTTGATTATCTGCTAAAAAAAAGAAAAGAATTCAAAAGAGAACAACAATGAGGGAGAGAGAAAAAATAACATTTCATACAATTTGCATTTTAGCTCAATTTGTACAAAATGTTTGTGTGACTCACATTTGCAGCTGGTCGAGTTTTTCTCTTTTTGTATCTTTCCTTCAGCTTCAGCTTCTGTTTGTCTGGCATGCGCTGTCAGCTTGTATTTATCATTTGCGCCTCATTAGTTTGTTGTCTATGCTGCTTGCGGCTAGATTAAAGCACATTATTTATATACACATTCGTGGATAACTGGATAAAGGCGCTGGCAGTGCATATGTCGCGCTAGCGGAGGTCATGAACTCAGCCGAAATGATTGTGTTTCCTTTCCTAAGGTTTTGCTTGGATATGACATATGCGAAATGTGTGCAGCCAAAGCATAAATATTTATAGAAAAATGCAAAAGTCAAGCAATTTGAGTTGAGTTGGGAGTGAAGTTTCCATATAAGACAAGTTTGGCTTAAATCTTGCACTGGAAATTTGATTTCATATATACATAATTTATATAATTTACATATTTAATTTAATTATTATACATACAACAATTTGAGTCTGAATTAGTATTATTATTATTAACGAATTCATAACAATTTAAAATTGAAATTAAATATTGAAAGAAACAAAATTCAATCAACTTTTGCTGCTTCAAAATGTTCACTTTTTGCCAAGCATAATGAAAACCTTTTTTCTAAATACTTTAATTTTCAATTAAACGCTTTGAAAGCTTTTGCAAACTTTGCATACAATAAAACGTTATTAGCATTTTCTTGCTTTCCTGCTAACTTGAAATGCAATTATTCCTGCCCGGAAAAGTATGCTACAGAATTTTCTCAGAAATAGCTGCGCATATATTTCGCTGCTCATTGTCAAAAAGGTATGCAAATAGGTATTATGTTTCTTACGAACAGTATGTAACAATGTACGATCTGGAACATATATATATATATATATTTCCTATTGTATATATATTCCCTATCAGCATGAGTCAAGCTGGCCACGTCAGTCTATGCGTCAGCCTCTACACGTTTATTTTGATAACTATAATTAACTTTTCCAGTTTATGCGCCATTATGCCATACAACTAATAAGCTTATGTCTACATTCTGGGGAACTCTAGATATTTCTGTAATATATAGACACAACATAGCCAAGCACAACTTGCTTCATTGAATAAATTAAAAGTTTCCATTCAATGACTACAAATAAATGCAGAATATAATTGTGCACGTATGTATGTGTGTGCGTGTGTGTGTATTTATAATTTTTATTATATTCATTTCTATAACATAAAAAGCTATCTCCATTTAATTGGATTATACGCTGACTGCGGAACGACCACAAGCAATGCTGCTGAAATTCCAAGAGGAGTTTTCCGCTGCCAGCCCGGGCTATGCCCAGTTTTCCTTTCTTATTGGTCCTGGATATGTTTTGCTCTTATACGAGAATTCTTCACACTCGCTTAGCATTCGCCAGTTTTACTCCTTCGCAGACACTCATCTACATCTCCGACTGCATTTGTGATAGATACAAAACTAGTCTCATCAAACTTACGATTTAGCTCTGGTTTTTATGTCGGGGCTAAGTGTTTGCATTTAGCATCGTTTCATTCAGCTGTTGCCTCGTCTGCCTGTTTCACTCCTCAGTGTCTACCCAGCTCTTTGTGTGTTGCAGTTTGCACTCTGCACTCTGGTGTCGCCTCTCCATTCAGTCTATTCAGTCAGGACGCCCAAGAGCTCATTTTCGGTGATTACAAGTGTCAGCTGAGACTTGCTGGAGCTCGAGTGAGTGCTCGACTGGCGCTAAGTCGATTAGTAGCCTTAGCTGCAGCTCTGAAACAGCTTGAGACTGCTGAGTATGATGGGCTTGATGACACTCTTGAGTAGATGATGCCCAGCATGATTCTAGGGAGTGCTCAGTGTGGCTGCTTTCATTTCTTCTGCGTTATTAATAAGTCACAGTACCTCCAAGTCGGCTACTCCCAACCAAAGTGCACTCCTGTTTTTTTTTTATATATTTTATTTTAATAATTAAAGCTTCCTAAATGTTGCGTCTCCGAACTTTTTATAACTGTCTGATCGTCTCATAAAAATATGCTTAAGCCTTTGCCTGGAGCAGCTGCACTCCAAATAAAATAAAAACGAAATCAGAGTCAGCAATGCGACGCGCCGAACTATAAAGCGACGAAAATAAAATGCCAGCATAAAAATAAGCTGAGTGGTGTTCTATGGTGATTTTATGGCCACCGGAAGTCGTCAAAAGGCGCCCGGGAGCTTTTGATGCTGCTCTGGATTTGGTTTTGAGCCCTGCAATTTTCGTGCTGCATACCTTGAGGCGCGCCAACTTAAGCCCCCTTTTAATTGCTTAATTACGTCTGCAGCGCCTTCTTCAGATTTTATGACTTGGATAGTATATGATTGCCACACTTAAACCACAATTGCCCCGCCAAGTGCTTTAATGCTTTTGCCTTTGCCTTTGCAGCTGCTTTTACCTGACTTGGTTTTCTTGGGACTCTCATCATGTGCTTAGCGTAGCATAGCCGTGGATGAGCCGCAATGTGGACGTACATGATGGCAGCCGCCCGCGGAGATCGGGTCAACACAATGATGTCCACCAGACGCCGCCCCGAAACCGAATCGCCCAAATACGGTTACAAGTGAGTGCGAATAGCTGAAATAAAGTTTATTTGATTGTGGCCACGCCTACTTTTTCTGTTTTATATATATATATATAAATATATAGCCTGTCCCGTCCCATGTATCGCACGACACGTTTTGTTAGCCCCGTTGCCTCGGCGCCCGCCCAGCTCCCCTCCAGCTGCAACCCGGCGCACGAGGAGCTGGAGATAAGCGGCGGCCTGTACGCCCCGTTTCAGCCGACGCTGGCGGCCGTTGGCGCGGAGGGTGGAGTTTGTCTGCCGCGCAAGCATTTGATTGCCAACCAAACGGCAGTGCCGTTACCCATGGGTCCAACCGACAGCGCTGAGCCGGAGGAGCAGCAGCTACACTATCCGCGCAGCAGCTGCAGCCACAGCAGCCACAGCAGCTGGCAGCGCAGGCAACGCCTGCAAATGGACCAGGACTATGACGATGACGATGATGATGACGACGAAGACGATGATGATGCTAATGATGAGGATGTAGAGCTGGAGATGAAGCACAAGCAGCAGACCCAGCAGCCGAAGGTGCACAGGCAAAAGGAGCTTCCGTTCGATGAGGTCGGCTTTGCCAAGGATAACAGAGAAGAGGCGATTGACCTGGCCGACCAGAAGTCAACGCAGCCACGTGCCAGCGACGCCAACTATCTGGAGAATGGCAGGAAACTGATACAAGTGAGTAGCGCAGCTGGAATCGAGCCGAATCGAATCTTAGCATAACATAAATCACACGGCGTATGCGTAATTTAATATGCCACATATACAAGAGGCGATGCTTAATAAAGCGAGAGATAAATAGCTAGAGATACGAGCGAGGGCGATGCATGAATTTCATTTTCATTCTCATGTTCATTTTCATTTTCATTTTCATTTTCATTTTCATTTTGGCCTGGTCATAACTCTGAGGACGCTTGGCCAATTCAATTATGTGGGCCGTAATTAAGTAATTGCGCTAATTGATTGACGCCATCGACAACGACAACAACCGCAAAACAACAACAACAACAAAAATAATATGAATAACAATAAAACAATAGCACTTACCATGCTGCGGGCAGCGCTGACACAGAGAGAGGGAGACAAAGAGAGACGGACACCTTTATTTAATGGGCGAGAGGGTGAGAGACAGCTACTTTGTGCTGCCTGCCAAGTGCGAGCGAGTGTGGGAGTGGGAGTGAGACGCAGCGACTGCAGCTCCCTGCTTCATTTTATGAGTGATCCAGAGGCAGACCAGCGGCAGCGTGCGTATCACTTCGGCAGAGAGTGGGAGAGAGTGAGTTCTTCTTGCTTTTTTTTTTTTTGTGTGTGTGCGTCCGTAACCCATGTCTGCCATGCAAATGAACTGCAGACCTTCATAAACTTGACCTTGCCGTAAATCGCGTTTTAATTACTTCCTCTATTGTCACGTAGCCGACGCGTCAGCCGACCACACAGCACGCTCCAAGCTCCAAGCTATCATGCTTTTTTCTTTCTTACTCCATGCTTTGAGCTCGCTGGCAGCTGACTGCCATTTATGTGTAGCCACAGAAATTTTTATTAGCACGTGTCAAATTACATAAATAAAAATGATGAAACGCACAAAGAAAGTAACAATATTTCACCAAGTCGACCAGTCGATGCGCTTGCAAAGGAAGTTGATGATGAATATCTAAAGGGAATAAAGAAGGGAAATTTATATACAATATTAGTTGTATTCTATATAAATTATAGCTACAACTATAAATAAAATTTATATGTATAAATATAATTGATATTTTAAATATTTATATATTTTAAATTTATTTTTTATATTTAAATATTTTTGAATTATATTTTATATATTTAAATATTTTATAGATTTTTTTTCAAGAAATCTCAGAAAGTCTTTAAACAAAATTTAACAAAAATTCAAAAATATTCTAAATATTTAGTTCACAATTTTTATGTATTAAACATTTCTTTAGAAAAATTAATTTTCAAGAAAAATATATATGTTATTTACATTGAATTATGCCAACACTTAAATTAAAAATTCACTGCATTTTCCAACACTGACTCCAATCTATGCCAAACACTAAACTCCACAGAGAACACTTTGAAGTTCTTGCGCTATTCGTAGCAACTCGAACTTGGCAAACTTTTGATAATTACATTATTTAGACCTTGCCCCAGTATGAAAGATAACAAAAAAAAAAAAAACGTAATGTACAGAAATAAAGGTCTGTTTAGAACTTAATTTGACCCTCGAGCTATAAATACTTAAGTGAGTAAAAGGCTCCAAGGCTCAGCGCCGACTGACCACAGCCATATCAGCTGGTCACGTCGAGCTGCGGGCATGCCCAATGCAGGGCCAAAGGTGAGGGGAATCGGAATCTTGGCCGACGACCAATTTGATAGATAAGAGCATTGTGCCACACGTAGCTTTAAGTGAGAAGCAACCACAGAAACAGAAACTGAAACAGAAACACAAAACAGTTTCAATGCCATTTCATAAATGGCAGCACAGGCGACGAAGCAGCGAAAACGCAGTGAAATAAATACAAATAGAAATGGTAGTAAAGCAGCCCAAACCAGGCCAATCCAACCCACCCCAGGCAGACCAGCCTGGGCGGGCATCAAGAGCCACACAATACAATCAAGCAGCCCGCCCGCATTCAAACATTGGCTTGGTTGTTGTAATGCTTTTGAGGTGTGTTGTCAATTTGGCGAACACAAAAACCGCAAAACGGAGGCCACAATACACACACACTTGTATATAGATAGATATATGTATATAGAGATACTTTCGGCTTGAGTGCTTTATACATAACTCAAAAGTTGGAAAGAGTTTTTTGTATACATATATATATATTATATATATTTTTTTGGAGCGTGTTGTTTAGTTGAAGTTCAAGTTGAACGAACAGAACGCCAAGTCTTGGGGCCATTAAACCGATTAATGAGCTCTATTTGCCTGCCATGCCCTCCAATACGTTCAGCATTGCTCAACAGCATATTTTTTTACTGCCTTCGATTGGTTGCCGTTTTGTGGCTCTGTTTTGCTTATTGTTTTCTGTGCAATTTGAGCTGGCAGGACACTCGAGCAAACAAAACGCTGAATGTCCTGCTCCACTCGTCCCCCAACCCCAGCTGATAGCCAACAGCAGCACCAGCAGCAGTTGGTCGCTTAGTCAATTTTGTACAAATTTTCAGTTGCGCAAAAAACGCGTTCGCCAACGGCAGCAAAACAAAAGACAAAAATTTTCCAAATTGAAAAAACGAAAGGAGTTGCTGACTTAGAATACTGGCACTAAATCAAAAATTGACTAATTCGCTGTGTAAACAAAAACCAACACGAGTCCAAGATTAGTCAAGCAAGCAAAAAAAAATAAAATAAAAAAAAAACAAAACAGAAAAAAGGACTTCGGGCAGCTGGATTTTGTGTTGATGAGGGTCCTTTTTGGACCAGCAGCAAGAACCTTGTTAGTCGACCTGTCTCTGTGTTTCTCTGTGTGTGTTTGTCATTTCTGTTGTTGGTCTTGTTGCTGTCATCGATAAGCGCCGTTGTTTATGGTCATCGTCATCCAATTTGCGACACATTTGCATAATTTCCCACGTCGCTCGCTGATGCATTAGGCCAAAACACTGACAAAATCTCTCTCTAAACAAATAATAGCACAAATATTGCTGATAACTATCGTTCAATAACAAGTAAATAATAATTTTGTGGCACATTTATCAAGGTTCAAGTACACACACCAAAAAAAGAGCTTTTATCAGCTTGACAATTGACTCTTGTTTATGATAGTGGCTCGTGTCCCCCCACACACATACACTGCACATATGGAAACGGAATAACGAATGTGTCAAGTCATAAATTCGCAATTTTGTAATGTATTTCGCATGGACTCCAGCTCTAAGTCATATTGTGATGCTGCTCGGTGGCTAACAAGCTAATGAAGGTCCTTTTTCAGTTGTAGCATCTCAATGAGACCCTTAACAGAAATTCAATTTTACTCATAAATATTTAAGCAGCTTTGCTGGCAACTTTAATGTGCTTTAAAGCTAAACAAAAGTTTGATTTACTGTGTTGAAAAATTCATCAAAATATTTATACAAATATTATATATATATAGATTTTTAAATATATATATAAAAGCTTTTATAGGGCTGAAAAAATGTTCATTTAAGCAAAAATGATTTTTAATATAATTATTTACATTTAGGTTTCTCTCTGTGTAGATTTCCTTGAAAAGATACTCAACTATTTCCCACAAAAAAATAGATATTAATTAATATAAATAGATATTCATATTTATCAGTAATTTCAGATAAATTCGATTAGATTAGATTAGCCATTTATTTGGCAACATCATCTCTTACACTGTCACTCGGACACAACCTGTTAAGCAAGCACCCGCTCGCTTCGACTAACGGAAATTACATGCAAATTAAAGATGGCCGATAGCAAACTAGCCATATCGTTGTTCAACACTGTTCAAGCAGACCTATTTCCCTCAGCAATACATTTGCAAACTTAGCCGAAATAGTAAATATTTTGTATTTCGCACTTGACATTCAATCTGTTTCTTTTTGGGGCTCGCCCATGTCACAAACGGAAATAGAAGACCCACACACACACACACACACACACACACACACACACTTGGATACACATTTGATTGAGAACAGTTTCAGTTACATGCCGAGCCGGTTAGCAGCAAGACAATTTCGATTGAGAGCTTAGAGGGCTTGCCTCCTTCAATTGGTGCCACGTGCCCAGACCTGACCTTCTCATATTTGGGCGCACAGCTTGGCTGGCATTTCAATTTCATGTCCATTGGTCATTTCCAAAGGTTTTGTGGGGTATTTTAAAAGTCGCTTAAAGCAAATTTTATTCGAGCATAAAACACACGCATGCAATAAACATCAACAGCGGCACTTGATTTGCTTAGCATAATATGATACCCGCCCACCGACCGCCCGACCGACCGACCGCCCAGCTCAGCTGTGTCAACACCTAACGGACGCCGGGCAATTATGGAAATTTATTGTGCAGCTCACGACGCAGCGCTGTGAATGCCAATCAGGCCCAGTCCGTTGGGTGTCAGCGGCACTGCTTATGGATGATTGCGACGCCAGCGGGTGGTAATTCAAATTATACATTTCGATTTCGATTTCGATTGTAATTTCAAGCACAAGAGCTGCTGCTGCGAATCCGAATTTTGGCTGCAGCCTTGCAACTGAAAACAAATAGTAAATACATAAATAATATAACATGCAACTAGTGACTGGATGATCTCATCAGCATTTAATCAACATGTTTATTATCATTGTTGCGCTGGTTATCCATCAAAAGTGTATAACTGGTTGGCTGCTTCCTGTCAGCTTAATTTATGCATCAGTTTTTCGTTACATGCATATGTAAACACTGTCAGCGAAAACATATCGCTATCAGCGATTATCTATCGATATCGATGGTTATCCATTGAAGTCGCTTGTTTAATGTGTGCATCGGTTTTTCATTGTGTAAACACTGTTAGAAGAAGAAATTAATCGATATCGATATCAATATTTAGCTGGTGAGCGGGCACCGCGCTGCTCCGCTCTCACTTGATCGTCTTGCTGTATGTCCACTAGCCGACAGCTTTCAGCTTAATTAAATGATGGCCAAACAATTAAAAAGCGTTTACAAAAACGCGCACAGTTCAGCTGAAAGTGTCATCAATCTTGTCAAATTGCCATCAATGGCTTCTAGTATCCACACCCCACACAAATAACAGCAGCAACAACAGCAACAACAAGTCTTTTGTCCTCTGGCTGCGGCTGCGATGTGGCGCTGGCAATGAAGGACTAAAGTCACTTGAGACTTTTGCGGGTTAATTAATTAAACGCCGACGACATCGCCGATGTCGGCACATGCAAATTAAGAAAATTGCAAAATACAACAGCAACAAAAAAAAAAAAAAAAAAAAACGGCGATTCGAATTGACAACAAAAGCAACAAAACCAACAACAACAACAAACCACATTTAGTTATTGTGTATGCCTGGCGTGGCCAGCTGCGCGTTCGTGACTTTGACGTCGACGGTGACGCTGGCGTCGCTGCTGACGTCGTTGCTAGTATTGCCTTCAATGGCAGTTGCAAAGCGCTCAACGCATTTTTTTCCCCCCAGTGCTAACGGACCGACCGTGCGACGTCGACGCGCATGCGCAGCTGCGATTACATTTAACGGTATTTAATTAAAACGGTATTCCCAACAGTTGTAGCCTAAAGTTTGCCATAAAAACTGAAAGTGCCGTGTGAAAGAGAAACCGAGAGACGTAAGAAGTAGCGGAAGGAAGAATAAGACGCGTGCGACTTTAACGTCGCGTTTGCATGCGACATTTCAAAGTCAAAGCCATGGTGCAATCTTTGGATATAGCAGCCATAGCGGGACAGCAGCAACAGCAACAGCAGCAACAACAACAGCAACAGCCACAGCAAAACGATGCGGTAAATGTCAGCTGAAAGTACATAAATAAATACCAAATGTAGTTTGTGTGTGTGTGTGTGTGTGCGACCTTCGCAACAGCTGGGCGCAGCGGGAGGCGTGGCATTGCATTGTCATTAGCATTGCGCCCAAAGGGCTGCCACAGAGATACCGATATATGCGTCACATTGAGCCCAACTCTGCTCATACCAACTGTCACACACACATACACACACACACACGCACAGAGAGTCATGCGTTAGCTATATAGCTTAATGGATTAACCGCTGGCAGCGACTGATACGCGTTTATTAGACTGTCAAGCACACGCCCCTAATCTCAGGATGTGCAGAGTGAACGCGAAACAAGCATCACGTGTATGATAGTGCATGTGTGTGTGTGTGTGTGTGTGTGTGTGTGTGTGTGTGTGTGTGTGTGTGTGTGTGTGTGTGTGTGTGTGTGTGTGTGTGTGTGTGTGTGTGTGTGTGTGTGTGTGTGTGTGTGTGTGTGTGTGTGTGTGTGTGTGTGTGTGTGTGTTAACCGTAAAGTCTCCGCATACTAACATATGCATGCGTATGTCTACAATGTTTATACATATGTATAACCATCAGATGCCATGGGAACCCCTAAGACAAACTTGTCTGTTAACTAAATATGCTGTTACCCTCTTGACCTTACAGTGCTCAGTGCTGTTATTGGTGGGACGATATGAATAAGAGTGATTGATTAGCAGATACCCTGCGGCTGGCTCAAATGCTATAGCTATAAAAGTAGTAATATTAATTATGAATAGATTTGTATTAAGATATTGCTATATAAGTTATATGAAATTGATGAGAATCACCTAGAAAGACACTGGTAAGGTATATTAGACTAACTCTAACTAACTTATAGCTTATTCAAAGTAAAATTCTGAGTTGAATATGCATAGATACAGATTAACTTATTTAGTTTGAGGTATGAGAATTGCATAGAAGAGCAATATTAAGTTAGATATAAGTCACGTTTAAGTAGGCAATACATTTTTTATAATTTTATATTTACGATTTAATGGCACAAATATTTAAAGCTTAAAAGCTTCACTTAAATAAATGAGAATCGCATAGAAGTGACGTCCACATTTACGCTAGATACTCTGTCAACATTTTAAGTAAGTTTTAATATATATATGCATATTGAAATATACTTCTATCAACACGTATAAAGAATATATCAGTTTTATGTTTCATGAAAATCGCATAGAAAGGCTATGCATATTAGATGTTCGCATCAATATGGATTAAGTCTATTATTCATTCCAAAAGACATCTTCATTAGCTATGATTGCTAAAGCTTTTCGAGCTTCCAGGCTACTAGTAATAACTCGCAGTTATCCATCACTCAAAGCTTAACTGAAACTGAGTGCAACCAATAGAAAAACTTCAGCCACAACATTGTACTAAGCTGTATGTACATATATCCATATAAACTGAAGCGTATACATATATCCTTGGTTTCGCTGCGGGCCAGCTTCGCTCTCGTTTGCCCTGCTGCAGCTGAGCAGACATAACAAAATTTAAGCGTCAAACTTACAAGATGCTGACCAAGTTTTAATGTGGTTACCCCGACCAGCCACACAAAGGCAATGTAGATGGCCATTAAAATGTTTCAATTAGCTAGCGCCAGTTGTGTGGCACATTTCTCATGCCAAGGATAGAGAGAGAGAGAGGGAGAGAGAGAGGGCGAAATGGGGAGGGGGGAGTGGTCGACAAGGGTCGATAAACTTTTGTGAAGTAAACTTCATTCCTTCATCTGACATTTTGTATCTGCAGGAGCCGAGCAAGGGCAGCAAACCCTCAGCGCTGCGACGCACGCTGCAGGCGCTGCGCCAACGTCTGACCAAACGGAATCGCGCCAAGCCGCCCGATTGGTTCCTCGAGAAGTTCTCGAATGCCACCAACACGGACAAAATAGGCAAAACCGGAGCCATGGACGACGCGGCGCTGTCTAGCGAGATACGTGGCAGCAGCGCGCTATGCAATCGCCTCTCCGTGGACCCCACACTGCAGTCCCACTATAGGGTAAGTCATCAGGAACTAGTAACTCTTGCCAATCCATTAGCTAATCGAGCATATATCTATATATATACATATATATATATATATATATATATATGGTATGACAGTGGCTCGCCGTAGTCTCGCTGGCGGTGCTCTATAACATCATCTTTGTGGTGGGTCGCTCCGTTTTCTGGGAGATCAACAAGAATGCGCCCGCCGTCTGGTACACGCTGGACTATCTGTGCGATTTCATTTACCTGCTGGATACGCTGGTGCACATGCACGAAGGTAAGTTGTCCAACTCAGACAGGAGCAGGTGTGAGCAGGGGCCACCGATGCTGCTTATGCAAATGAGACTTGGTGGCTTTTGCTCCAACTAAGCCGACGCAGACAATGCTTGCCAGCAAAAACCATTTGTGCTGCCATATAAAATACATACATCAGCATATGTATATCAGTCTGAATGTGTGTATGTGCGTGTGTGTGTGAGTTGCCAAATGCAGGAATAAGCCAGCCTTGACATTTCAGACGGCAACAACAAAAGGAATTGCTGTAAAATACACTCGCCTCGAGCATTGTCACTGTGTGAAGCGAGTCGAGCTAAAGTTGAATAGAAAAAGCAAACCTATGTTTAATGGAAAGGTAGAAGCGAACTGTTATAGTTAGGAACTAGTTCCAGTCTAGTTCAGTGTCCTTTGTTTTATAAATGGAATCATAAAAGTAGCTGCGGAGTACCAGTAGGTTACCCTGCTATAAGTTCCTGGCAACAGCTCAGCTCGCAGCTCTTGCACATAGATACGAATAAGCTCAGTCATATATTGGCCTATTGTATTTGTTCATAAGCTAGAACTTCCTACAGATAGTATTATTGAGAGCTTAGGAACAACCCAGCCATAGAAGCAGGTTTTAGTTGACTAGGATGAGGACTAGGACTAGTACTAGGACTAGGAGTAAAAATAGGTCTAGGACTATGCCTTGGAGTCAACTTCATCTATTAATATTAAAACAGTTTATCTCTTTTTTAGCCACTTTTAATAGAACTTATCCAACCATATAACCACTAACCATTCCAGTAGAATAGGTAGTCCTACCGACTTTTTCTTGCTTTTTCCTAACTTTAGGAAACCCTCCTTTTGTCAATATAAAAACCCCTTCTTCATACTTACTTCTTTCCGCTTTTCAACAGACCTATGGCTAATACTGGGCATACTTTATTCCAATTTTCAACAACACCTAGTTCAACAGACCTATGCCTATTCTTAGCCAGAAGAAAAATAAAGAAGGGGTTTTAGTGTTGATAAAAATAGTGTTTCCTAAAGTAAGCAGATATCAAGTCAAAGTCTCTAGGATTACCTAGATGCTAGACTTTTCTGGCTTATGAAACTTTATAAATATATCTCAGTTCTCACCTTTAAGTACTTCCCGCATTAGGCGTTTCCATTAGACCCGCTCTCAAATCGCAACTTTCTCCTCCTGATTCTGATGCTTAAATCCTGTCCGGGTTTTGTGTAAATAAACAAAGCGGATTATCCAGCTGCTGCAAGGGTATCAAAGTTGCTGCTGCGCTGCCAACTGTGAAATGCCTCGCTGCATGTGGCAGAGGCAAAACAATAACCAAAAGGCAAAGCCACACAGCCACACGCACACACGCAGCATGCAGATCCCGGCCGTATCTAATAGTTTCGTCCGTCACTCCGCAGGCTTTCTGGACCAGGGTCTCCTTGTGCGTGATGCTTTCCGGCTGCGGCGACATTATTTCCACACCAAAGGCTGGTATCTGGACGTGCTCTCCATGCTGCCCACAGACCTGGCCTACATCTGGTGGCCGCCCGAGACCTGCTCCAGCCTGTATCTGCCCTGTCCGGTGATTGTACGGCTGAATCGCTTGCTGCGCCTGCCCCGGCTCTGGGAGTGGTTCGATCGCACGGAGACGGCCACGGGCTATCCGAATGCCTTCCGCATCTGCAAGGTGGTGCTGGCCATCCTGGTGCTGATCCACTGGAATGCGTGCATGTACTTCGCCATCAGCTACGAGATTGGCTTCAGCTCCGACTCCTGGGTCTACAACCTGAACGGCACTCGGAACAATACGCTGCAGCGTCAATATATCTACAGCTTCTATTGGTCCACGCTGACGCTGACGACAATTGGGGAGACGCCGACGCCCGAGAATGATGTTGAATATTTATTTGTGGTCGCCGACTTTCTCGCTGGCGTGCTCATCTTTGCCACCATTGTGGGTGAGTACACACACATACAGACATAGACACACACATCTATGTAGTCCTAGCTGGGGTCTGGGCCGAGGGCAGTTTCCTTCAGTTTGGGTCTCGCCTGTTTGTTTTGGCGCATTGTTTACGCAAATATTTCGTCTGATCGTTTAATTGGTTGCCGAGTGACATCTGTGACATCAATGGGTATTAATTTACAGCCCGCCACGTACGTCAGGGACAACGACCCACACGTCCGTGGCCCTTTTTCAGTCCTCGCACCCATCCTTCGTCTCCGGCCCACATTATTCATTATTCCGGCGCTGCTGCCGCTCCTGCCGCTGCTGCTCCACTTTGTTTTGTTTTTCATTTTAGCATGTGCGGGGTTGATTTGTTGCTGTCGACGCCTTCGCCTTCGCCACGCTTTTTTTTGGCAAACGTGCCTTTTTATCATTTTTGTCGTCCTTCTTATCGCCGCCATTACGGGGCAGCTGTCCTCGCCTTGACATCTGGGCAAACAAATTTACTTACCCATGATGAATGCAAAGTTCGTCAAAGTGGCATATTTTACCATCATATACGGCCATATAGAGGGCCTGCCTATGCTGTCTGCCTGCGTGGTCCTCTCTGCACCGGAAGTGCCGCCATTAGTCGCCTTTGTGGCACGCATACGCCGTAGTCGCCTCCAAGAATTTACGACACACAAGTGGCGCAGCGGAAATGGCTGTCGAAATTAAAACGACTCTCTAACAAAACAGCCAATAAAAGTATGGGTTACATGAGTGATCGACTAGCAGATACCCTGTACAAATTAATTATTAGCTAATATTAACTAGGTCTTATACTGCTGTGTGTATATGTCAGGAAATCATGTAGGGGCGATGTGGTACCTAGGCAAACGTGTGCTCGACTAGCTGATACCCTGTAGTTACTGAAATATGCCCAATACGAAAAGCCCAGCTCTATGAATGTTCAGATATACGTGATTACAAATTTTGGTTGAGGTGTATTATCCGGTGTATATCCGTTCGCAGATACCCTGTAACTTTACATATCAACGTTGGCACTGCCACTTCTCGTATACAGATTATTCTATAGATACCCTGTAATATGCACTTCATTCATCCATCATACACACCTGCAGCCCTTGCCATCACTCGCGTAATTATTTACAGGGTATACGAAAGCAGAAATTTGCAAATTCCGAATTGTTCCGCAGGTAACATCGGCTCGATGATATCCAACATGAACGTGGCGCGGGTGGAGTTCCAGAACCGCATGGACGGCGTCAAGCAGTACATGGCCTTCCGGCGTGTGGGCCACGAGCTGGAGGCGCGTGTGATACGCTGGTTCGCGTACACCTGGTCGCAGAGCGGCGCCCTGGACGAGGAGCGCGTGCTGGCGGCGCTGCCCGACAAGCTGAAGGCCGAGATCGCCATACAGGTGCACATGGATACGCTGAAGCAGGTGCGCATCTTCCATGACACCGAGCCGGGCCTGCTGGAGGCGCTGGTGCTCAAGCTGAAGCTGCAGGTGTTCAGCCCCGGCGACTACATCTGCCGCAAGGGCGACGTCGGCAAGGAGATGTACATTGTGAAGCGCGGCAAGCTCTCCGTCGTGGGCGACAATGGCATCACGGTGCTGGCCACCCTGGGCGCCGGCTCCGTCTTCGGCGAGGTGTCCGTGCTGGAGATAGCGGGCAACCGCACGGGCAATCGGCGCACGGCCAACGTCCGCTCGCTCGGCTACTCGGATCTCTTCTGCCTGGCCAAGCGGGATTTGTGGGAAACGCTGGCCGACTACCCAGAGGCGCGCTCCACGCTGACGCAGCGCGGCTGCCAGCTGCTGCGCAAGGACGGGCTGCTCGACGAGCAGATCTTTGCGGGTAATCGATAGCCGTATATATATATATATATTTGTATTTACGGCATTTTGGGCCACTTCCGGCAGCTAGCTAACTCACTTCCGTTATTCCTTTCATGCCCACACAGACTCGCAGCGCGTGCACGACAGCATCGAGGGCGGCATCGAGAAGCTGGAGCTGTCCGTGGAGAACCTGAACATGCGACTGGCACGACTGCTGGCCGAGTACACGGCCAGCCAGGCCAAAATCAAGCAGCGCCTGGCCAAGCTGGAACTCAAGTGAGTAGGCATATTTGAGGCTGGCTCTGAGTCTGTCTGAATCGTTTCATCATTCACAGTGGCGGCGGCAATGGCGGCTCCGGCGGACGGGACGCGGCGGAGCCGCAGCTGCGAACTCGCAGCGGTCGCCTCTACTCGCTGCAGACCAAGCGGCGCCCACGTGCGCGCCTTGAAGCAGCTGCCAAAAGCGGCGAGGCGGCCAAACAGAACACGCTCTAAGTGCGGACGCCCCAACGGCGACATTCCAGTGATAAATGCATGACGCTGCAAACGAAAAAGTTTCGCTCGGAGCTGGCTGAGCGCCAAATCAATTTTTAATTTTAACAATTAGTTTTTAGGGCAGCGCCCAGAAGGTGGGCAAAACTTATTGTTTTTGTTTTTTATTTTCGTGTAGCGCAAATTTATAAATTTGTAATTTGATTCAAACTGAATGTGCCTCAAAGTGTGTAAAAGTAGATTAGTGTAGCGCCAGGCGAGCAGCGGCACTCCGAGCGAGCCAGCCATGGGAGATCGTTGTACATATGCGTAAGCCGAAATGGCATTCTGAATGCCAGCTCGGCCATAGTCCAATTTTACAAGCTAGATTTTATTTTTCTAAAACAAACTAAAACCGTTTCCGAGTAAATATATATATATATATATATATATATATATATATATATATATATATATATGCAGCAACAACAACAACCGCCAAGAGACACCAAAAAGAAAAAAAAAAAAGAAAAATTCAGAGACAACGGAAGTAAAAAGTAAACAAGAAACGCATTTCCTATTAGACACACCTGGTTGCACCTTGGATGCTAACTATAGTTAACTGTAAGAGAAGTACTATATATACAATATACTATATATATATATATATATGTCTGTGTGTATGCAATTGATGTCTGTGTCTGTGTCTGTGTCTAGAGTGGGGCATATAACGAGAAATCATGTTAACATTTTTTGGAGTCGACGAATTGTAATTTGTAGTTTAAGAAAGACAAGAAAAACAGCTTCCAAAGCCAAAAGTCAAATACAAACACATACAAACACTCACACACACACACACACACACACATGTGGAAAACTGTATTTTTGTATAAGGAATAGAAAGAGTTAGTAAGAGAGAGAGAAAGAGAGAGAGAGAGTTATATATGTATATCTAAGCCAAAAAAAAAACTATGAATAAAATGTATAGAAAAGGAAAAGAAAAAAACTTTAAAGCAACTCAGTCAATGGCATATCTAAGCACTTGGCCAGCATTGTTGGCCAATAACGGGCGGAGGGCTGCCACGCCCGCCAGATTCTTCAACAATGGCAGACAAAGCAGGCGGCAATTACGTGAAGTACGCCAAGAAATGCAGACGTGTTCGCTTTTTCGTGCGTATCACGCTGCGTATGAGTAACGGGCACAAATAACAAGCCAGAAGGCGAACAGTGGCTGGGGGGCGTGGCAGTCAGTCAACAAATCGTGCGCAAGTCGAAGCGAAAGTGAAAGTGAAAGTGACAACCTCATTCTGCACCCAAAAGAAAATCAATTTTGATGAAATGCGTCGAGCAGCAAGAGCAGCAAAATGAGAGTCGAATACAATAATAAAGGAAACCCTCTGCGAAATTGCCAAGTGTCTGTGCGATGTGTTGCTTCCGCTACGGCGACCCACCTGTGCCCCCACCTCCCTCCCACTCCATTTCCCACCCTGCGGATATTCATATAACTTTATTTTCCATGTTGCCACGACGAGAAATGAATGAATCTGCTCCGAGGCAGATGACAGACAATAAAATTTCAACGCTTCAATGGAATTATGGATACATAGATAAATGCGTGAGAGAGATGAAGAGAGAGAGAGAGAGGTAGGTAGAGGAAGGTAAAGATTTTCCTTTAAAAAAAAAATCGAAAAGAAAATCTCGTCTGCTGCAGGCTATGCCTAACATTGTTAATGCGCTGTCTCTGCTGGAGATAAAGGTTTTCCTGTTTCCCTGTTTTTTAATGCATTTTATAGGTGATGTGTGGAAGTGTGGAAGAGAAACACACACTCTTCTTAACTGACATCTTACGTTACGTTATACTAACAGATGATTTACGTTACGTTATACTAACAGATCATTTATGTTACGTTATAATAATAGATACTTTACGTTACGTAATACTGATTTTTTTCGTTACGTTATAATAATAGATATTTTACGTTACGTAATACAGATATTTTACGTTACGTTATAATAATAGATACTTTACGTTACGTAATACTGATTTTTTTCGTTACGTTATAATAATAGATATTTTACGTTACGTAATACTGATTTTTTCGTTACATAATACCGACAGATATATTACGTTACGTAATACCAACGGATATATTACGTTACGTAATACCAACAGATATTTTACGTTACGTAATACCACCGATATTTTACGTTACGTAATACCAACCGATATATTACGTTATGTATTTGACGTTACGTAATACTAACAGATATTTTACGTTACGTAATACTGATTTTTTTCGTTACGTTATAATAATAGATACTTTACGTTACGTAATACCGATTTTTTTCGTTACGTAATACCAACAGATATATTACGTTACGTAATACTAACAGACTACTACTAACTACGTTACTTACTATTAACAGATATTTGACATTACGTATACGTAATATCTATTATATATATTATATATATATCTCTCTCCCCCTCTCAACTATCTCCCATTTTATCAGCAACAACACAAAATTAGTTGGCATAGCAAAAGCTGTCCCAGCAGCTAGATCCCAAGGCGAAATACATTTTTGACTATATAAACACGAACGATCGAACACAAACACATTCATAAATTGTGCGTTTACTGCAAGAATATATAAATAAATACAGATTATTGTAGACATATATACATATATGATAATTAGCCATGTCAAGCCAAACGTCACCTGGCGAGGTGCAGTATCTGCGGTGCCTGAAGTGCCTGAAGATCATCAAGTGCTCGCGCTATGACACCAGCTGCTTGGTGCATCATGTGCAGAAGGACCATCCGGAGATACTGGAGGACAAGCTCGACGAGAAGGTGCTCAATCTGCACAAGCTGGCCGCCGAACATGGCATCAGCCAGGGGCGTCTCTCGGAGATCAGCAAGATGACCGGCTTGTCCGAGGGCCAAATGGCCGACCAGGCCGATCGCTGTAAGTGGAGCCCAACTCCAGCAAAGGCTTTATCTTATCCCTTGTCAGTTTTGCAGCGGAAGCAGCAGAGCGATGATCCCAAGGCAGCTCGTTCAGTCACCATGGCAGTTGACTCGAAGGATCTGGGTCGCCGTCAATTCTATCGCAGCTCCATCGAGCGCTGGGTGCCCACCGAGGGCTGCATCTTCTGTCCGAACTGTGGCATCAGTCGTCGCCCGGTGATCAAGAGCAGCAACGAGTTCTATGCGAGCACTAGCTGCTCCGCCTCTTGTGTGGCCAACTGTTGGCCCTTCTGCTTTCTGCCCTGCCTGCAGTCGTCTGATAATCGCGAGTATCTCCACTGTGCCAACTGCAAGAGCTTCCTGGGCATCTATGATCGCGAAAGCAATTGTATACGACCCAATCGTGAGTTTGTGCCAACTTGTCAATAAATTTTATTTGCCAAAAAACTGCGAAAATTGCAGGATAATTTTAAATGGGACACGCCCCCAAAAAGGGGCGTAAATATATCCGCCATAGCTAATTGAACTTGGGATGTCAACGCAAGTGCACAGTAAATGAGTATAATAAAACGGAGAAGAGATTGTTTAGCCAGTACAACTACCCAAAATGTCCCAGCAGCATGGCAAGTTTAGCCAAGACAAGAACCTGTTGGGTCTCAATACTCGCCTTGGTTTGCACTTGAAAGCTAACTTAGCCTAGACATTAACCTAAGAAGATTAATTGGTTTTGATTTGCGTTTTCACTTTGCATAAATAATCCTAAATAATTTTTTAATTATTTTTTAATATTTACGGCTTCTTAAATGATATTTATTGCAATTACAAGATTTAAAAAAAGTATATATTTCTTACTCAAATCCACAAAAAGAATGCAACAATTAAAAGAGTTCAACATAGCTAGCACACTTAGACAAGACAACAACCATGAAGTCAATTCGCCGTATGACGGCAAATTGCACTCATTGGTTGGGCAAAACGGTTTGATTCGCTTGCTGTGCTTCTGCCTTGGCGCGCTTCTCTGCACGCTTGGCCAGAATAGAAGATCTCAGCTTTTGGGCACGCACTGCACAGTCCCTTGGCTTCGTCTTCAAATGCATTTCATCGACAACGGCCTTTTGGCGCGCCGACTTGGACAGGCAGCGCTCGTAGCAACTAATGGGCACATAGCGTCCTATGAAGCAGCCACAGTGGGCGCAATAGTGATTGCAGTCATGGCGACCCGACCACTTTCGACTGCAAGAATAACAGTTACAGTATATGGCAGAGATAGATTACAGATGATAGATAAACTCACCATAGTTTAGTCAGTCTGAGCATACGCTGCAAACAGCTGACCGTCTCATGGGCCACGATGCTCATGGCAAAGTGCTCGCAGGCTGGACAATTGACCATCGTTGACTCCGGCTGTAGGTAGCCCACCGGCGTCTTCAGGCTGCCAATACTTAGGGACACAACTTGCGGCTCCACAGCGGTCATGTCGCGTGCGCACACTGTAACCGACCAAGCGTAACTGAAACCACCGACGCCCCAGCTGAACGAAAAGAGCGTGAAGAATTCCAGCCGAGAGAGCGAAAGGCACGGTGAGAGAGCTCGTTCAATTGAACGAACCAAATGAGAGCAGCAAAACAAGCAGCTCGAGAGCGAAGGAATAAGAGTGAGTGTCACAGATGCTGCTCCCTCTCACACCCGCTCGCTATTAAATAATACTTTCGATATCTGCTCGCTCAGTTAATGAACCAAAGGAGAGCAGTTGAAAGCGAAGGAGCAAGAGTGACAGTTTATACGCTGCTCTCCTCGCTGACTATTAAATAACACACTCGATATAAAAACAGCAGCATATTTATTAGACTATATCAAAAATCAAAGATATTCAGAGCTGGGGTCTCCTGTAGACGCCTAGATATTCGCCGCAAGCGCCGCAATGATGACGTTTAGTGCAGAAGTGCAGCCAGGAGCGCACGAGCCGCGTCTTGGCCAGCACCTTGCAGTATGGGCAGGTGATTTCACGAGCATTGGGGCCAACGGCAAAGTAAACGGGCGTCAGTTCCTCAACCATGTTGACTAGTGAAGGCACAATGAAGAGCAACAGGCGACAGCGTGCGGTTGGCACCGCGTACGATTGGAGACTGAGCAGCAGCGCTGGAGAGCGCAAATTGTGGACGAATTCCAACATGCAGAAAATAGACAATGAGAGAGGGAGAGGCAGAGAGCCAGTATGAAGATGAGCTAATGTTATGCTGTGGGCTGTGGGCTGTGGGCTGTGGGTGGTATTTATTAACTGTAGATGACATGAATAGCTGACAGAAGGAGCGAGCGAGAGAGAGAGGGAGAGGGAGCGCGCGCAGCTGACTGATGCAAATGCATGAGTAATTTTGATTGGCTGCTGCGAGCTCTCTCTCTCTCTTATTTTCGTTGAGTAGATGGAAAAATCAAGAGCGCCGTTAGTTAATGTTATGCTAGATCAAAATTTTTTATTGGTTAAAGCTAACTGTTGTTTGCTGCTCTATTTGATATTGAGTGGAGCTCGTCGCTTCATGGCGCGTCCAAAGTAGCAGCCGCAGTTGCCGCAATAATGACTGCGATCCGTTTGCTTGCAGGGCACAATGTAGTCCAGGCAGCAGCAGCAGCAGAAGGTGCTGAAAAGGAAATATGAGAAGGATTAGCACTAAGTTTCCACTTCGATTTCCATGGTGACCTACACAAAGAGACAGCCCACGATGCGATTCAGCTCACTGGCCCACCACTTAAGATCGTTTTCCAACACTGTTTTGTCCTTGATGCCGCAGGCAGGACACTTGAGCAGCACGGACTCGTGCGGCAAATTGAGGAAGGTGCCCGGCAAAGGAGTGGCAAAGTTCTCATAGATCTCGAGCTCCTTCTGTGCCAGCTTCAGCTGTTGCTGTTGCTGCTGCTGCTGCTCCTCAGTTGTTGTGGCCATAGCTAAACGAATTCCAAACTGAAAGCGAAATGTGGCCAGCGCCAAGGCGCAACCTGTTTGGACAGCAGCCAGAGAGCAAGCAAAGCAAGAGAGCGGGAGAGCGGCAGAGCAATAGAGATGGCAGAGTGGAGAGTGGAGAGTGGAGAGTAGAAGAGACAGGGACAGAGCGCGCGTATTTTAATTGAGTTAGCTGCGTAATAGAATTAAAACTCAACTATGCGTGACATTTGTAACGTATTTTAATTGACCTAATCGGAACGCGTCTGGATGCCCAGCTTGCCGCCGCACTGGCTGCAGTAGACGCCCTTGGTGATCCACTCGCGGTTGCAGCCGCACCAGGTGCAAATGCAGCAAATCCAGAAAATGGGGAAAACGCTAAAGGAAAATGGAATAAATAAATCAAAATTACAGGGTATACACAACAGTCGAGCTCACCAGCTCAGCAGGCTCAGGCAGCAGCTGATGTCCTTGCAGCCAGCGGCACGCATCACAGCCGCATCGCTTCTCTCGCGGCACAGCGGGCACAACAGCTTGTACGTGGACGGACCCGGCTTGTAGTAGCGCAAGCGAGCGGGCTGTGCGGCACCTGGGGTAGCCGCCTGCAGCTGTGCGCTGAGCGTCATCTTCTCCAGCGGCTGGGCCACATCATGATCATCGATAAAGGGCACCAGGGATGCCTGCTGACCCTCCACAACTACATTGGCGATGATGTTGCGGGCACGCTCCTCCGCTGTCCGGGCGGGCAACAGTTTGATCTGCAGCGTCTGCGGCTCCATGTTAACTGCGGCGAGCAGCAGACGCTAGCCAGCGACGAGCAGTGAGAGAATGGCTGAAGAGAGGAAGAGTGAGAGAGAGAGGGAGAGAGCATACGCTCACGGGGCGTATGCGAAATATGTATCTCTTGCTCTGCGCGTGGCTGGCATATGATGTCATCATCATCATCGTCATCATTATCATCTAACTGGAGCTATTCCCTTTGCCAGACCAAGCAGAAATTACAACAACAAAAATCCAGAGCAGCAAACAAATTGACTTTTGTTTATATGCTTAACAAATGTGAAAAATTACGAAATACCAGATCGACAGATCGGCCACATCTACGTATCTATATATATATATCTATATACACACATATATATTAATAGTACACTTGAGCTGTCAGATTTTCGAAATATTTTCGCGTTTTATTATTTTTGTTTACAGAATATATTTTTTTGGCGTTGGACACGCCTCGATGGCATCACATGGACGCTCTAGGGAGCAGCTGGACGGGGCAAAATATGGTATTTAATGTGGACTACTTACGTGTAATAGATCAAAGTTGACTGCATTGTTGACCTTGTTTCTGAATTCAAAATTCTTATCATTTTTTTCGAATATTTGATATAACCAGATCAACGATCCTCGTTCATAAATTTAACACTGTCCTTCTTTATATAAGAATTTCTATTGCTGTTGTGAAGCTGGTTTAGCTGAAACGAGTTACGGTCTTAATAGTTAACGTCTTAATACAAGAGAGATAAAGAGGGACGCCTACTTCACATGCAGAGAGCGCAGATTTGTTGTTGCTCTGTCTCGCTCACTCTAACATGCTCAATTTAACTTGGAGAGTTTTTTGTTTTGATTCTTGATTCTTCGCTTGTGCCGGCTTAGCCGAAGCAAGTTAGTGCTGTCATAATGAGAGAGAGAGAGAGAGAGGCAGCATAACTAAACATTAGCTATTGCCACGCACAGTTACTCTGTCCCTCTCTCTCTCACACACTCACTCTCACTCTCACTTGAACTTGAAATTTGAAGAGTATGCAAAATGAAGTGAGCTTTTTATTTTGCGGCTGCCTCTACGCGCGGTTTCTATGTATGTCTGTGTGCCTGATAGTGCATTTACTTTGCATGTTAATAAAGCAGCCATTCCCAAGAGTTTATGGGAAGTGTATGTATGTATTATTATATGTATATTTGTATGAATAGAAAAGCTAATAAGTAAATATTGAAAATTGAGTTGCAATGTGCATTTGCTACACACGTAAAGTTATTTACACATATGTATGTACTTACGCATTCACTCGCACATATATAAAGTAAACATCTACATATGTACATTTGATACTTGGTATATACTTGATGTACCCATATTTACACACACACACACACACACAGAAAATATCACTTATAGTCGGCGCAGGCAAACCAAGCCAAGCCTACTTGAATTTTTGAGAATCGAGGAGGAGGGCATCATTTGCAAATACGTTATTATTTGAATTGCTGAACAGTAGCAGTTTATTATGAACATAATCAAGACAATATGCGAGCATGTATATGTGCATATATATATATATATATATATATATATATATATATATATATATATATATATATGTATATACATGCGCATACACACACATACACATACATACATATACAAATAATGCATTTCATAGCTAATACAATAATTTATTCTATTCAATCTGTCAGTGAATTCTTCCGATCAAAGAGCTTTATATATATAGACGCGCTGATTTCAGCACCTGTTACATGCATATACCCATATATATTTCATGATTTATCGCTTATAGAATTATTAAAACTCAGGCACGCTTGGCCAGGCGCACATGTAGCCCTCCGTCCGGCAGCAAAACGGGCGCTGGATCAAAGCGAAATTTGACCTCCTTACGCGGAGCGTGAACTAAATCGAAATTGGCCAAAACTTTGGCCACAGCCACTTTGGCATTAACCTTGCCCATGCGCAGAGCTGGAACATAGAACTGATCTAAATTTCTATACAGTTAGATAGGGAAATTAGGCTCACCTATGCAATGCCTGGGACCCTCGCCAAAGGGCATATATGCAGTTTGGTCGTAGTTCATGTTGTCGGCATCAAAGCGATGCGGATCATAGTCGTCGGGATTGGGAAAGTAGTTGGCATCGCGATGCAGCCCAAAGAGCGATATCAATATGCCCGTGCCCTGCCTTATGGTGTAGTTACAGTCCGGCACCAGAAAGTCCTGTGTGCACTCCCGGTTGAGAAAGGGCAGACCCGGATATTTACGGATAGTTTCTGTTTGAAATAGATAATGGATAAGGATTAGTGATACATATATATATATATATATATATATATATAGATATAGCTATCGAAGGCACCCACCCAGAATACACAAATCCAGGAATTTCAGATCCTGCACCGCTTCATAGGTAAACTGGTCGCCTCTCTTCAGCTGATGGCGCTCCATAACCGCATCCAATTCATCGCGTGCCTCCTGCAGCAGCTCCGGATACATGGCCAGCTCGTAGAGCGTAAAGGCTGATGCGGCCGCCGTAGTCTCCGAACCGGCGATATAGAAGAGAAAGCCCTGCGCCGCAATCTTCTCAATGGACATGGCTTTCAGATCGTCCCGCGCTGTTTCAATGTCCCACACCTCGTCGTCGTCGTCGCCGATCTTGCCCGTATTGCGCAATCGTATGAGCAACTGCAGCAGATCCTTGCGTACGACATTGTTCTGCTCCCGGAACTCGATCGTATGCTTCATGATATCGCGCAGCTTGGTTAAAACTTCGTTTTGGAAGCCCAGGCGGTTCATGAGCTTCGCTAACCTGTAGACCGATCAAAGAAACCTAATCAGAGCTTGATCGCCGGAGAGTCTTGATTCAAATACGCACGGCGGAAATGTTATCGTGGCCATATTGTGTATCTTGAGCACAAATCCGACCTCCGATAGCAGGGAATCGCTGAGAGCACGAAACTCGTTCGTGGGATTGCTAAAGCTATCGATCTCCAGTCCAAAGATCACCGATCCGATAATGTCCACGGCGTAGGTTGTAAGAATGGCCTTCATTTCGATTGGTTCCCCTGGAGCCTGTTCCACTATGCCCTGCAAGTGCTGCACCAGTCGATCGCCCACGTCGTCGATCGTGCCAAACATACCCTTGATCTTGCCCGAGGAGAAGGAGGGCGTCAGTTTCTGGCGCAGGTTGCGCCACGCGGCTCCCTGCAAATTGAAGAGATTTGCCGACAGCGGATCATGCTCCTCATCCACGTACATGCCACGATCGTGAAAGCTGCTGAAGTCGCTGGTCATGATCTGCCTCGCCAGCTGAGGATCACGGATGAGCAGCACGGGCTTATGCATGACGTAGAGTCCCACGATCTTGGACTTATGCTGTTCGTAGATATCGCTAATGATCAGACCAAAGCTACGCTCCCTCTTTAGCAGCTTGATCATAACGCCAAAGGGAAATGAGGTTGCCTCCTCCTCCACGCCCTCGCGCTGCCAAAATGTGTAAATGCGTCTTACATATTGCACCAGCAGCGCCAGCGAAATGCTCAGCAACACAACCAAATACATAGCGAAGCGAGTTTGAACCCTCCTCGATGATGGCTGCAGGCGAACTAAAGAAGAGCGCGTGTTCCAGTTCCAATCGAGAATGCGATTCGTTTGCAACTGTAATTAAACAATTCCAGCTGGAAAGCATAGCAAAAGCTTTGCAGTGATAAGCATTGCTCAGGCAACAAACAGCTGGAAGACTCTCGATTTGCTGATTCCATTTGAGTATTTCCATTGGCGAACTTTTCTAGTTTGAATTGTGTGTTGTTCGGCAAAAAGCTTGGGAGCGAGCTTTGACTCATTAGCTCAAAACAATTAAGATTACATAGAGACGTTAAATTAACTTTTCAAGCTTAAAGCTTAAAGCTTTTCCTGGACTAAATCTGGTACTAAGATATACTGTTCTTAAGCAGATCAACTAAGTTAGAACTAGTTCCAATGCACAGTTGCTGCGTTTGAGATTTGTTGTTCAAAAGAACTACAAGTATATGAAAACGTTAGCTTAATGAAGGATTTTATATAATTTGGAACTTGTTCACTTTTTAAATGCGTAAAATAATATACAAAAATAAAATATACAAAACACATCGCTGGAAAATCGGTTTTAAATAAATTCAAATTCGTATTCAAATGAACCAGTGGTTCTCATGTGTAAAGAATGAATTTAAGAGATGAAAAACAACTTGGAATTAGTTAAGATTAGCTTCAAAGTCAGTTATAAAACAAGTCATACTTTTATTCAAATGAATCACTGGTTCGCAGCTTAATTAATTCGAAATTTTCTTGGTAAATAAATATTTTAACTATGAATAACGAACTTTGAACTAGTTCTTTATGAGTGCTGCACGCTGTTTGCCCAGCTTCTTGTCATCCAGATGCTCCTTCTCGACCTTGCGGAAACGCTGCCAACGTCCATAGTCCTCCACCTCGGAGCGCTGCATACGGAACAGAGCGCGCTTATACCAGCTGAGCGAGATATGCCGGCCGATGAAGCAGCCGCAGGCGCTGCAATAGTGATTGATGTCCTGTCGCCCAGTCCAGCGAATAGGATTACTGAAAAGAAAGTAAAGAAATCAATTAATGAACGGTAAATGGTAAATGATATAGGTATACAGGAATGCTTACCAGCAGAGCAGCTTATTCAGATAGCAGGTGATCTTTTGCAGACAGGTGACAGACTCGTACTCCACCTGACTTGTCTGCAGCTGCTGGCAGGCGGGGCACACAAACTCGAGCGGCTCAGCGGGCAAGTGACCCACCTGTGGCACCTCGGAGATGCCATTGAAATCACAGGCGCTGCCGTCCAGACTCTCAGTGCTGTCCATTTGATGACAACGGCGAACGCCGAGCAACTAAAAGCTAATCAGATGAAAGCCAAAGGCAATAAGAATCTAAGCAAGAGCGGGAGAGTGGGAGAGTGGGAGAGTGGGAGAGCGGGAGAGGGAGAGAGCGGAAGCTCTCTTAAGTGGAGGCGTTGATGGAAATATGCAACAAAAAATATCAGAAAATGCTGAAAATTGGCAACAGCTGCGTGAATTTGTTGTTGTTTTTTATTTTCTTTATTATTTATAGAGCATTTGCGAAAGTGTGGCAAAAATTAAAATAGAAAAACTACAACTAAATGGGACGCCAGTGGAAGCCAAGATGTCCGCCGCAGCTGCTGCAAAAGATGCGCTTGCTCTTCAGTCGGCTCTGCAGGCAGGTGTAGACACAGCTCAGCGCAAAGATGGGAAAGCAGCTGGAAGGCAAGAGTAGAGGCGTGAAGAGGGTATTCCAATAACATTTTACAGCTACCCACCAGGACAACGCGGAGAGCAGGCAGCTCAGCTGACCCAAAGCTCCAGTCATTTGCACCGTCTCGGAGCGCGAGCGATGCTGGCAGAGCGGACAGCGCACGCGATAAGTGCTGGGGCCGACGCTATAGAATCGCAGCTGCGGCTTCTCTGGCAGCTCATCCTGCAGTTCCAGCTGTTCCAGTGTGGCTGTGGCAGCGGACACATTGTCCAGCTGTAACTCGGGTGCGGGCAAAGCGCTTGACATTGCGACTGCGAACAGCAACAGGCGGCACACGATTGGCCCAGAAAAAGAAACCACGAGAGAGGCAGAGCACATCAGTGCTTCCAACTTTTCAAATCAACTTGTCAAAAGAGCTAGAAATAGCTCTAAAGAAAACCATTCGATGGTTCAATTTAGCAATAATTCCCGCCAGCCGCCAAATCACAGCAGAGCTGACGCGAAAATAGCCAAATTGACAACACTTCAGCACACACAAGTGTGAGAGAAGCAAAGAGAGCGGCACAGCAAGTGAGCAAGACAACCGTAATATTACTCACGCACTCAATGAGCGCATCTTCAAAACAAATGAAAATACAAAACAAAAGCAAAGCAAAAGACTTTTTCGGCAGGGTCAATTGGTGCTTAAAGAGTAAAAAAAATCATACAAAACAAAATTTGGCTAAAAGTAAACTTAAAAATAAACAAAATGTCAGCTAGTTGAGTGTGTCACTGGCGCTTCCAGGCGCCCAGCAGATAGCCACACTTGCCACAAATCACCTTGCACTCGTCCTTGGCGCGACGCATGCAGCACGGATAAATGGGCAGCAAAGCAAAGCAGCTGAGACGCAGATCAAATAATAAAGTAACAGTAAAAGAAAAGTCAACAGCAGACGATTTAGTGAAC
Source organism: Drosophila fulvimacula (assembly GCA_035045555.1). Lineage (NCBI taxonomy): Eukaryota > Metazoa > Arthropoda > Insecta > Diptera > Drosophilidae > Drosophila > Drosophila fulvimacula. The sequence goes on from JAWNOX010000191.1 coordinate 8,905,780, forward strand.
CTACCACATGGTGAGTAAGCGTTCCAGTCGCACGCCTTGCTCATGCAGCCGCTCATTGCACTCCGGGCAGTACATTTGCCTCAGGCAGCTTATGTTGGTGGCAGATGGCGGCGGCGGCGATACCTTCTCGGCCAGCTGGCCAGTTGAATTGGATTTCTTGCAAAAGTAAAAGTCCGTCTCATCATCCGTATCCCCATAGCCGTAAGGATAGCCGCGATGCGTGGGCAATGTGTTGGTTGCTCGCGACTGCAGCAGCTCGTCCAGCGCCTGTGCCGACTGCTGCTTGGCGTACGCTCGGTCGCCATTCAAATTGATCTCCACCAGATCGGAGGTGCATGCCTCTATGGACACGGGATGCTGGACGCTGAACCTCAGTTGCCGGCTCATGTCGACTTCGTACTGCGACGCCTGTCGTGCGCAAGTGTTTTCTTATTTGATTTTAATTTGGGTTAAAGTACCAGACACGTTGAGAAACAGATGAAACGAGACACAATACGACCAAAATAATAACAACAACAAAAAACCAAAAAACATTGGCTCAATGTTTGTCAAGTAAATTTTTTTTGAAAACCAGTTGTCGGTATTTTGTTGTTACTATTTTCATATTTATTATATTTCTTTCTTTACATTTAGTTTTCTGCTCTTCGAACTGTGTTTTATCATATTTGCTTAACACTATTTTCATGGCTTCAAATGTTAACGTTTGAACTTGAAAGCGCCAAGGCACAACGGCAAAAGCAAAAGCCACTAGAGAAGCTTTCACCAAACAGTCACAAAGCTTTCGTGTGGGTGAAAAAATAAATAACAAGAATTTGTTAACTGCTGCTGCGCGTAGGCTGTGTATGCATCTGTGTGTATCTGTGTATGAGTGGTTGTACTCTACCTAAGCTGCATGCCGACTCTCTGAGAGCGCAAACTGTGCGCTCTATGATCACTAGCTAACTGTTGTTGTTCTTGGTAGACGAACTGATTTGCAAAACAAACAACGGTTGTGGACTGCGCCCTGCTGTTTTTGTTGTTCTTTTCCCCTTCTCTCTCTTTCACCAGCTGTGAATTGTGCATTTATGTGTGCATGCTGAAGTCGTTTAAGTGTGCTTACGCTCTGCACTGAGCCTCTATTAGTTTCGGCACAGTGGGCCAAATATCTAATTAATACTTTCTTAAGCTGAATTGTTTGTTTGATTGCTCAAAATTTAATATCATTGTACTGTGTCCTAACAATTATAATTGATTACAAAAAACACCGTGATATTTGTATTATCAATTAATTTAAATACAAAATCATTTTTATCGCCTATAGAATTTTATCTTGTTTTGCGCTGTGTTCAACATTTTCGAAGGGTATATTGGTTCGCCAAGAACTTGCTTAGATGTGGGTCATGATTAGATTAGGCATGACTGTTGAACATTTAAATAGCTATTTTGAAAGCCACTCCCACTGTCACACTTTTGTTCAGAGTCCCATTGCCACTGATAACTGTGTATCTATAAATATTTTCGCTCACCGTGCAAACAGTGTATACAACAGTTGTGTCTCTTCCATTTTCCCATATCCATATTTATATATTGTGAAATTGTCAATGCGAGTCTCATTGAACTCGAGCACAACAAAGTCTTGCCCGAAAGACGTCAGTCACAGCGACTGTGAGTCAGATAATTTACAAATTCAGAACTTTGCGCTGATCTCTACATAAATATGTTTGTATTTGAGTGCATAATAATCTTTGTGATGAGCGGAAACAAGCTAACAAACAGCCAAAAAATATTCACTAAGCCTAATTGCTTGGACAAAAGTTTGCTCCAGCCTAATCGCTGAGCGACAACAACAACAAAGCAGCAGCAGCAGCAGCTGATAAGATACGCACGAATTGGCTTGAATAGGGCAGCCAGATATGGCAAAAGTAAAGTAAAGTAAGCTCAAGTGTAGTTAACAGCCAATTCAGTCGAACGACAGCCACCAAGCCGTGCAGTCGAGCTGCACAAGGAGAGTGAGAAACAGATCGAAAGCGAAAGCGAGAGAGAAATATAGATTTATTCAGCAATGGAAAGCAAACAGCCACCGCCATACAGCGCAATGCCACAACCGCAGCCTGGCTATACGCCCGCGCAGACCTATCAGCCCTATCCGAGCGGCCCCACACAACCACCGCTGTATCCACCTATGCCCCAGCCGCCGCAACAGTCCACCGTGATCATACAGACAACCACCACATCAAACTTGGTGCCCATTGGTAGCGGACCGACACGCATACGTTGCCCCTCCTGTCATGCCGAGGTGGTGACAACTGTTAAGAGCACACCCTCTGGCCGCACACATTGCTGGGCATTGATACTCTGTCTGTTTATGTAAGTAGAAATGTATGTGTGTGTGTGAGTGTGTGTGTGTGTATGTGTGAATGTGGTGAATCAGCTTTAAATGCAAGTGAGATTGACTCAAAAACAAAGTAAGCAAAACTGCTTAACGAAATGTGTGCTAAGGAAGAGAGAGAGAGAGAGAGAGAGAGAGCGCGCGCGAGGGAGCAAGTGCGTCTATGTGTGGAGAGTGTGTATGTGCGTAGCTTTATTAACAGTTAGATAAGACATATGTACATATGTATGTAGTAATAACTACGATTAAGTGCGCGTGAAAAATGAGAAAAAGAGAGGAAATTGCTTTTGATAAAATATGTAAATATATAATATATTTTTTATATATTAAATTATATTAGATTTGTATATGTATATATATATGTATATATATATTTATAATTTCTACTTCTCTTCTTCTTCCAGCTGCTGGCCCTGCGTCTGTTTGCCCTACTGCATGGATTCCTGTCAGAATGCCAATCATTATTGCCCCAATTGTAGCTCGTACATAGGCACCTACGAGAACTAATCACGAATGAAGAGAGATACATAAGCACACTTATATATATATATATATATAATATAATATAATATAATATATATTAATATATATAATTTTATATACATACATATATATATATATATATATATATATATATATATATATATATATATATATATATATATATATATATATTAGATATATATGTTTATATGTATGTACGTGTGTCAACTACATTATCTAAGCTTTTAGATCTTAATTGGAATGAATTATTGTATTATTCAAACACATAAATGTTTCATATACGAGTATAACAAGTAAATTATTACGTATACGCCTCGTTGTTCTATTTTAATTTCTCTGCTAACTGATTTAATTCTATATATATATATATATATATTATATATTTGTTTGTTATTGTCTGTTTATAATACACTTTATAAGAAAATAACAAAGCTTTAAACATTAGTTATCGATTTCAATAATCGATTTTTATTCTATTATCTCTGTGTGTGGGCACATGATATTCTTATCAACTCTACTAGACGGACAGATTGTTTTATACTTGGAAATACATGCTTGCCATGATAAGAAAGGGAAATACTACAGCTGCACAAATATGGTAGACTATGGATATACCCTATATTTGAAATAAATGGGTATGATCGACTGCAGCATACCCTCTATCATATGTTGCACAAATGTGATAAACTGTAATATACTATATATAGAAGGGATATATAAGATCTCAAGTTATTAGTGCTATTTCTTTGATGCAGCGACTGCAGCATTTCCTATATGTTCTACCTCCACTTTATTTGATGCTGTGATCCACTGAAAGATACCCTATTTTTCATAGAAAACCTATAATAACTTTCTAAGAAAAATCTAGACTAAGCCATTAATTTAATACGCTTAACAAGTAATCTAAAACTTATCCCTATCAACTAATCTTCGATAACAGAACAGAGATAGAGTCTTCATTCAGAATTATTGCATGCTATATCCATCAGTTTTAATCAGATCTCAATTTATTCGCACTTATTTGCAATGAGTCAGCTCTTAGAGTAGTAAATAGCTGAAATGATAATTATTTTATAGACCATTCGACGAGGGCATGAATCACGCAAGCACTTTACGATCCCTAACTCAGAAGCGGGTATATACATATATATAGTAGGAGTATATATGGGCGATTTGCTAAGCTTGAACACCTAATCAGGTATTTAATATAACAAAAAAAAAAAAAACTCCCACTCTTGGCTCTCTCTTTGTGTGGCTTGCTTATCAGCCATGGCCACGCCTGGTTAGATAACGGCATAGCATATCGAAATGTCGGTAGCTTCACTATATATGCGTCAGTTATTGAGATATCATCGAGCAGTTAGCAGTTGAAAAGTGGTTGAGCCGCCAACATGAGTCAAGGATATACGCCCGCCCAGACCTACCAGCCAGGTGCATCACAGGTGTTCATACAGACAACGACAACGACAAATGTGGTGCCCATCGGCAGCGAGCCTTCCCGTGTCCAGTGTCCTTCCTGCCACGCCGACATCCTGACAAACGTGAGGCACACCCCAACCGGACGCACGCACTGCTGGGCCCTGATCCTGTTCCTCTTTCTGTGAGTTGAGCAATTGAATTGCATTCAATGAATCACGTCTACTCATTGAATCACTCGCGAGTGAATCATCCGTGCAATCAGTGAACATGTTTCCATTTGCTTTTTTTCTAATTTCTAATTGGCATTCTTCCCGCTCTGCTCGTTGCAGCTGTTGGCCTTGCGTCTGCGTGCCCTACTGCGTGGACTCCTGCCAGAACGCCGAGCACTCGTGCCCCAACTGTGGCGCCTACATTGGCACCTACGAGCAATAAAGTATTACTAACTATAAGCAACGATTTGTACACTTAATCAGCCTAAGCTAACGAACTTCAAATAAAATGGAACGATCTTGATGATCATTCAAGAATATAATATTGGAGCTTCAATCTGTGCGGGATATATATAACTATATACATATGTGATTGATATAGGGTATATGTGGAATATAGTATTTACTAGTTATATACTATTTATTATATGCGTATATATATATAGTATAATACTCTCTTGGCTCTACTCTCATACTGGAAATATATTTTCATTAATTTGCCAGCTTTTGCAAAGATTTTTGTATATTTAATAGAAAAATGTAATTAAGTTTTTATATTTATTTCAGTTTTTAGCTGTTTCAGATTTTTGCCCTGGCACTCAAATAAATAACTATAGTGTATTTGATAGCTAACACTTTCCCTTATCACATGATCAACAATTTAAGGTAATCAAAGAGAGAAGCGACTGCAGAAGTTTATCAAATTTATTTTTAAATATTATCAGATTTAAATGTTATATATGGCATATATGGCAAGTTGTGTATATATACATAAATATAAAAATAACTAATAATATAAAAATCTTCATATTATTAGGTAAAACATATGTATATATATCTTTTATCTTATATATACCTAATATACAACCTTTATCTGATAATATTAAGATTTCATTAACAAAACTTCTTCAGTTGCTTCTCTCTGCACTCACTTTGGCATTGCCTAAAGTGATTTCATAGGCAGCTTTGCTTGCGGCTAAAAATAGAGCCTAAAATGCTTTCACTTTCTCCTATCTATTTTTTCACAATTTCCTCAAGTAGTTGCCAGAACTGCTTTGAAGAGAACTTATCAGAACTTATATATCAAACATATAGATAGATATATATAGCTATATATAAACATTACCTATTGCTGGACTCTATCTATATGCCCTATAAAGGAAACAGTTATATTCCATACTTTCTCTCTCTTTCTCTTTAGCACTCACTCTGCTTCACTCTGCCTCTCTCTCCCCTTTCTCTTTAGCAATCACTCTGCCTCTGTCTCTCTCTCTCTCTCTCTCTCTCTCTCTCTCTCCCTTTCTCTTTAGCACTCACTCTGCCTCACTCTGCCTCTCTCTCCCCTTTCTCTTTCGCACTCACTCTGCCTCTGTCTCTCTCTCTCTCTCTCTCTCTCTCCCTTTCTCTTTCGCATTTACTCTGCCTCTCTCTCTCTCTCTCCCTTTCTCTCTCTCTCTTACTCTCTGTCCCTCCCTCTCTCTATCTATATCTCTCTCTCACACTCTCTCTCTCTCTTTATCTCTCTCTTTATCTCTCCCTCTCTCTCTCCCTCACTCTCTCCCTCTCTCTCTCTCTCTCTCCCTCTCTCTCCCTTTCTCTCTCTCTCTCTTACTCTCTGTCCCTCCCTCTCTCTATCTATATATCTCTCTCTCACACTCTCTCTCTCCCTCACTCTCTCCCTCTCTCTCTCTCTCTCTCTGATAGCTTTTCGCAATATAAGCAAATACCAGTCAATAAAATACCCTATAAAGCTGACACTTCACACTAATTCACACACTTTGTCATGTAGGTAATAGGCAATAGGTAACAGGTGTAGCCGCCCTCGTTTTAGCCTTAAAAATCCCCGAATTCCAAGAGCTTCAATCGAATTAAATCTAATCTAATGTCGCTTTGGCAGATAAGTTCGATATCAGTTGGCCATTTGGGCGCATTATCAAGAGTTACACGAGACGAGGCTAAATCAGTAAAATAATAAGCAACGAGCCGAAAGGTTGACTAGGCACGAATTTGTAAATACATAGATTAAGACATGGAAAAGCAGGAAAGTCAGGATCCCCCGCCGTACACACAGCAGCCCATGCCAGCGCACGCACAGCTGACGCAGCTGCCATATATGGACGCAGTGCCGCCAGCTGTGGCTGGAGCAGCACCGGTAACGGCACAAGCGCAAATCCGTTATGTGCCCGCCCAGACGTATCACCCGTATCCGGCTGGGCCCACACAGCCACCAATGTATCCGCCCATGCAACAGCCGCCGGGCACCGCGACCGTTGTCATCCACTCAACGGTGCCGCAGCGTGTGATAATGGGCCCAGATCCGACATTGGTGCGCTGCCCCTCGTGCCGAAACGATGTTTTCACCCGCATCGAGACCACGGCCTCGGGTCGTACGCACATGTGGGCAATGTTTCTATGTCTAGTTGGGTAAGTTTTCTGGCCTATCTTAACTGATATTTAGGCTGAGTCAGTTCACTGGAAACAATGGCATTCAATCAAAATGTTTATTGGGCTTGTTAAACTGGTTCTTTATCAGCAATAACATTTATTTATAAACTAATGTTTTGCTTCCTCACTCCAGGTGCTGGCCCTGCGCTTGTATGCCCTATTTCATGAATTCCTGCAGGAAATCGAATCACTATTGCCCCGTCTGCAATGCCTTGTTGGGCACCCAACTCATGTAAGAAGGAAAGGAAACGACCTAATGGAGCTTAGTTATAAAGTTGCTTTGATAAACAATAAAACAATGATGGTACAGGAAACACACATTATACACATAAGAATTATATTCATTTATTTATTTTTGTTTTAGTTTTTTTTTATATATATATAAAATATACTTATTAAATTAGCGATTCTAAAAGTAGTCAATGCTAAGTTTAATTAAACTGCCTGAAAGTATGCAATAAAAATGGTTTGCTTTTGTTGTACTACGTGGTTTGTGTCTTGACTAAGGCAAGCAATTTGCTCATTTGCCATTCTAGTTTAAATTTAATAGCCAGTTTTCAATTTTCAAATAAAATTACTAACACAAAACAAATAGAGATCATTTCCATTTTGACCATATTAACTTGTTGTATATCAATTAAATATGTCTTTAATTTACTTACTACCTATATTGTATATATTGTTTACTGGGTTATGTGCATGGATCTGCACGGGAATCGCAATTGTCGCTGCTGTTCAATTCCGTTTTGAACAGCAAACGCGTATAGTATAGTTATCTCGCTCGCACTGACTTCTAAAGGTTTCCACATCATATGACGAAAGCTCGTTTTAGATCCGCACATTCCGTTTTTTTTTGCTTTATTGCGAAGTCGCCGGTTGCTTTGTCTGCCCATCGCACGCTAATTCCTTGTGAAATAAAAAGTTTTAAATTTAAATAAATAGAAAATAAAAAAGGTAATAAATGTGTTTATAGAACTGAATGTAAAATTGTGAACTGGTGTAGTTGAATATTATATTTTAAGTGCGCAAATATATGTATGAATGTGTGTATGTGTGCATCTGTATGTGTATGCACATGCTTGCCGAGCATTCGCATGCATATACACACACATACGCGTATGTACATTCATATGTTTGCATGTGTGTGTTTCCATTTATTACGGTTCCTTCCCTGATATTTGACTAAATGCGTAATTTGCAGCGTATTTGCTATAAAATATTGAAATATTGCCTCTCTTTGTTAGCCATGGAATACAACAAATTGCCCTCGCAGCCCCCACCGTACTCGCATGCTGGATCGCCGAGTGCGCCGCCAAGTGAAATGATTCATACGGCGCCCATACTGCAGCCACCACGTCCCGAAGTCCATGTGGTCAACCAGAATACGGTGGTCGTTGACAACGGGGGCCTGACCACCTGTCCCCGTTGCCACAAGCGGATTGTGATGCGCGTCAAATACCATGCCACATGCACCACATATTGCTGGTCAGCATTGCTCTGCATCTTCCTGTGAGTGTTCAATTTCACTACAACTGAAGCAGAAGAAGAAAATCTAATTGTCAATTACTCTTTGTCTTCGCAGCTGCTGGCCTTGCGTCTGTCTGCCATGCTGCTGCGACTGCGGCTACCAAACGAGCCAATTCTGCCCAAAATGCAAAGCTCGCTTCTAAAGCGGTGTCGTCGGCGAGAGGAAACTGCGCAGACCAGCGATAGCAACAAGCATGATAATGAGAGCTCATTATCATATGCCAAAGCATAATACTTATATATTCCCTATACATATATATTCCACAGATGCTGAGGTCAGCCTAAATACATACAATATATATATATATATATATATATATATATATATATATATATATGTAACACACAAAAAAAAAAAAACAAAAATCAGATTTCGACGCGAGACTCTTGAAATGAAACCATTTCGCTTCGTTTCTCGTGTTCCACTAGCATAAACAATAGCTATAACTAAAACGAATGTAAACACATAGCTTGATGAAATCTTCTACGTCAGCATGTAGTGCAAGTGTATTCTTGATATATTTCAATAAAATACCATTTGAAGTTAAGCCACAAATTTCAATTTGAACTCTGAGAGGTTGCTCAGCTAATGTTGCAGCAACATTGTTGCCAACAGCTGTTGCGCCCGCACTGTGCTTTAAGCGCTGTTAACATGGATCGCATTGCAGCTGGAATGACAACATTTAAAGGCACATTTCATTTATAATTTGTTAATATTTCGATTCATAAAAATATTATATTTAATTTAAGCATATTTCTTATCTTTCATTCAGTTGCTTGGCTGCTGCGCATATCAATGAGCGCGAGGCCACTGTGCCACGCTGGTTGGCTAACATGACAACAAACTGCTAGCCAAGCGATTTATCTGCGTGGCGAACTTCAAAACGATTTCGGTGCCAGAACGCGCAACAAGTACGCACAACTTACGAGTCCACATCCAGAAGTAAACAGCAATTGAGATATACACATAAATAAATATATATATATATTTATATACATATATATATAAACAGCTGTACACTGGTGAGTAATATGATTTGGCAGCTGTCTGCAATCTGAGCAATGAATATATCTGGCAAAATGTTTATTTAGAAATGCCCAAATGCCATGTGAAGATTGTTTATTAAAGTGAAGTGTGAGCTTGAGCTGTACAGTTGACGCCAAAATGTAGGCAATAAACTAATGAGGCAAGCCTCATTTTAATACTAAGCATTATTTTATGCTCGCTCGCCTAGTGAGTGGGGTATATTGGAACTAAACTCATTCGTTTACCATAAATCCAATTAAAGGGAAGTTTTCCAGATAATTGAGCATAAAATAAAATTAATCAGAATTTTTTTTTTTTTTTTTGCTAAATAAAAAACGTTTAAACTTGTCTGCTTATCTGAATTTTATATAAAATTTATTCTATAATATTAATATATATTAAATATATTATATATATATATATATATATATATATATATATATATATATATATTATAAATAAATAAATTATGATATATAATAGTTGATGGTAAATTATAAATGATCTATGCTAAGTAATCTGATATGTGATGAGTACAGATACATGATATATGATATGTGTTGTGTAATATATAGTAAATGATATATGATATATGATATATGGTATATGATAGTTTATGATAAATGATATATGATATATGGTATATGATATATGATATATGATATATGATATATGATATATGATATATGATATATGATATATGATATATGATATATGGTATATGATAAATGATATATATAAGGTATATATGATGTATAAGTCGAACAGAATTTTTGAGTTGAGATCCTCACATTGCAGGCGAATCAGCTGCTCTTCAGATATACCCCTAAATTATATTCAAGTCTTTAATACACTTTGTGCACTAATAACAAGTATCGTACAGTCAGGCATGCCCCAATGCAACATTCTTGTTGTGCTAACGAAACGCGCCCAAAAACACAATATGAAGGACACTCCCTCGTTTAACTGAGTGGAGTGGGTCTATGCTATGAGGGGGTGAAAGAGGACAGCAAGAGGAGGAGGAATATGATTCGACAGAGTGAAGAGCTACCATCAAGTATGAAATTTATGTTGTCTGGCTGAAGAGGCCCCAGGGTGGTTGAGTGCTTTGGGCAGTTGTTATGAATGACGACATCGTTACACTTTCGCTGACATCACGCTGATGCGAAGGCTTAGCGAGTTTTTAATTTGCCTGCTGCATGCCAACTCAATTAGGCACTATCAGCGCCCAGATTAGCCATTAGGAGCTAGTCATATGAGAGTTCAGTTTAAACAAAAAATACCGAAACGAAACATATTATTATCTTGTTGCGCTTTCAAATGGGTTTTCCAGATGCCAAAGCTGTGATTGCAACTGCCAGTGCACGCGACTGGCTGAAAGCCAAGGCCAACACCAACTTTAAATCAATAACTCTACTCTCTTTGTTTATATATGTTTCTAAACAGCAACATGTCAACACCTGTCGGACCGGAGCCAAGCAATATAATTTGCCCCAACTGCCATCAACAGGTGACAACGCGCACTGAGGCGAAGGCCACAACGAAAACTCATTTATTAGCCCTCATACTGTGCGTACTCTGGTAAGGATCCAACTTAATTGCCTATATACATTTAGTCCGTCTAACTAACTGTTATTTAATTTGCTTGCCTTGCTTTCAGCTGCTGGCCCTGCGCCTGCTGCTTGTACTGCACGGATTGCGCGCGCAACATGGATCACTTCTGTCCCTCGTGTAACAATTTTGTGGGCAGCTATGAGCGTTGAGACGTTTGCAGATAGCGCTGCTATATATGTATATATATATAGCCAGATATATATACCAATTCATTTATGTAGCTGCCTTTAATGCAAGCGAAATGCTTATCATATTCTCTAGCTGAAAATGCACGCTTTAATGCACCTTTTTCATGTATTACTATTTGCTATACCAAATATACCTCCAACTTAAATGTTAAATATAAATTGCATTTTAGGTAAGAGTTGGCATGAAATTGTTTTCAAATAATAAATAATAAATTATATAAAAATATATATATATATATAAATAAAAATAAAAATAATATATATATAAATATAAAAAAATATTATAAACTATATAACAAACTTAAAAATTAAAAAAAAAAATTAATACAAAATATATAATCAATAAAAACAATTTATAAAAAATTCAAAATTAAATATTTATCAAAAAATAAATATAAAAATATAATAAATATAGATAAATATTCATATAAAATAAAAATATATAAAAAGTAAACAAAAATGTATTAAACAAATATAATCAAACTTATAAACAATAAAAAATATATAAAATATATTTGTTTAGTTATATATTTGACAAATAAAAGAAAGATAAAACATAATATATATATAAATATAAAAATTAATAAAAAAAAAACATATATATGTATATATATTCATATATACACACATATATTTTAGCCTTGAGTTTTTTCTTGAAATATAAAAAAAGCGTTCACTAAGGCTAAGAACAAAAGCAGTTTACATAAAATAAATAAATAAATAAATATATGAAAAAATCTTATTTATTAAAAATAAAAACAAAATTAGCTTCAGTCAAAAAAAAAAACTTTTTTTTTTGCTTAATTGATATAAGTTTTATTTTAATATTTAAAAATGATGTCATAAAACGAAAAATTCTGCCAACTTGCTTCTAGCCAACTTTGCTTATAGCCCCAATGATGACTGCATTTAACACTGCATTTAATATGTACACCTTAGCAATTACCTTGACGTTCGTCGAATAGAATTTCCCATTTTCCTTATTAAGTTGTACCTTCGCACTAAATAAATAAATGATGCAAAATAAAATGTGAATTATTTCGTAATGGGTCGATATTAGGCGCTAATCGCGCATACGCCGCGTTGGCCAGCTCTTTGACCACTATAAAAGGCCGTTGCACCGCGCGTTGCTGATCAAAGTGTTCAGCATGGATGTGGATATGAAGCCGTTGGGTTTTGGCTATGTGACCAGTGCACCGACTGCAGCGCAGCAGATGCCTCAACTGGCCACAGCTCCTCCAGCTGCAGCTGCAGCTGCTGCTCCACCCACTGTGCTGCTGGTGAATGCAGCTGGCGGTAAGTGACGAGCTGGTCACTTGAGCCACATTGAAATTCTTATCAATTACTGTCAGGCGCAACACCACTGGGACCTGAGCCACAGCGCATGACGTGCCCCAGTTGCCACAACGTGATGCAGACGCGCCTGGAGCTGCGCTCAAATAAAAACACGCATCTAATTGCTATCGTACTCTGCCTAACGGGGTGAGTCAGCTAAGTATACCTAGACTAACTATACGTAGTATTAACCACTCTTCTCCTCCCCAGCCTCTTTTGCTTGGTTCCCTTGCCCTATTGCCTCAAGAGCTGCCGCAGTCGTTATCATTATTGCAGCTGCTGCAATCATTATTTGGGCAAAGCCGCCAACTGATTGTCATCGGCGCTGGGCTCCAATTAAATAAAATCAATTAAATGTGAAAAACAAGCGAAATTTGTGTTCGTTTTTCCCTTGATTAACAAAGTTAACACAGGTGAACCACAAGCAGCATTAGCGCAATGGAACAGTCAACGAAAAGTTGAACTACCTTTGAGTTATATATAGAATATATATTAATAGTATATTTTATTATTAATATATTTTATTATATATATATACATATTTTGATAGCGTATTTGGCAAGGGGTAAGCCCGATTAGGCCAGAATGCGGATTCGTATTCGAAGTTTCTATTATTATCGTAGTCAAAGCTGCTGGTGGCAAATGCAATCCAAGCAACTGCAATATAAGCTTTAACGTTTTCAATTACAATTTTTAGAATACATAAAAAAACGCGGAAGTGACCGACTGGGAAATACCCTGAACACCGCGCTAAGCTGGTATCCGATGGTATTTTCTTTCTCTCTCTATCTCCTTCTCTCAATCTCTTGCTATGAGTCTCTCCCTCTCTACCTCTCTTTCACTTTCAAGTTTCGAGTACTCCCAGGCAAATGATAAGTCTCCAGTACCAGAGCCATAGCGCCCAGAGCTCAACGCAGCTCATCGTATATGCTTCACGAGCTTTGCCAGGCTTCTGTCAATTCAATTATTATAGCCAAATTGAATTAAATTTAATTTAATGTTTCTTTATAACTAATATACCCCATTTAATATTTTAGTCCATGGCAGAGCGAGCTCTTTAAATGATAACAGTGAGTCATAATCGTTATCCTTACGCTGCGGACACTTTCAGCTGATACTTGGGCATTAAGCTGGATAACGACAGCAAAATGGCTTTACTATAGACGCCCACACACACAACAACAACAACAACAACAGCACACACACACACACACACACACACACACACATACACGCACATACATTAAAACGTAAAGACAGCGCAAGGCAATGGCTGAGCAGCAAATTTTCACGCTGCTCAGTTCGACAGCGAGTCGCAAGCGAAGCAGACCTCAAACGGAAGCGAGCAAGTGAACCAGTGAACCAGTGAACCACTTGAATATGACATCGAAACAGAATCTATACCCATCGATGGCAGATGCCCCGCCGCAATACGGTGACCTCAACGCCCCGACGATGATACCAACCGAAACGCTGCCAACTTCGGTGATAAACGTGCAACAGCCGCAAGTGTATATGCAAGGTTAATCGCTGTCCGATGATGGATCGAACAATTAACTGTCAATGTGTTTATTATCAACTCCCAAACAGGTGGACCACAAAACAATTTGGGCCGCATGCCGACCATTACGGTCTGCCCCTCGTGCCACGCCCGACAGCAGACGAAGGTGAAGCATGAGTCAAGCACCAAGACGCATCTATTCGCCTTGCTCATTTGCCTACTGGGGTGAGTGTTGGGCATATTTCTATATATATTCTATATTTATATATAATTCTATATATATTCCATATCTATTTGCCCTTGCAGAGGCTGTTGTTGCTGCTGTGTGCCCTACTGCATGGACTCCTGCCAGAGCGCTGTGCACACGTGCTCCAGCTGTGGCGCCTTCATTGGCTCCTATCAGAACTGAAGCGTATAAGGATTACAACAACAACAACAACAACACTTATGCACCAAATACTTGACATTACGTTACTCTTGTAATGCCCCAAGGAATTCATAAAAAACAAAAAAAATATTTCAGTAAATTAAATTTGTTTTAAAAATTTAATACCTAAAAGTTCTAATACGATATTGCATATATGTGGATAACTGTACAATGTAAATGTTATATAATAAAAATCGAAACATAAAGATAACTGCAGATCAATGTGAACCAAAGAGTAAAGCGACAAGTAGAGACTGCACGACTACGAGACACCCTGCAAGAGAGATGAAGTGCTAATTCTACTTATACGATATATATATATACATCTATATATATATATATATATATATATATATATATATACATATATATATATATATACATATATATACATTCCACGCAACTCACACACACATGCACAGTAGCCACCCACGTACAGACACGCGATCTGCTGACTGAGCAGCGACTGCGTAGCGAAGGGGGACTTCGCTATGGGAAATTAATTGTTGATTTAGCATTTTTATACTCTGTGCCCACTGCAAATGGACTTTCAGGGTTATGTGGAACTATATGTAACAGGCGACAGTAGGCGTGGCGCATAGATCTACATATTCCACCAATATTAATTAATGTGACAATGAATGAAATGTGTTCATATTAAGAGTGAACGAGCAATAAGGGGACAAGGCTCAACAGTAGAGCGACGAACAGCAAGCAAAGCGGAGCTAAGGCCACTGAGCATAGCTATAAATATATAGACATATATACATATATATATATATATATATGTATATATATATATATACATATATATATATGTATATGTATATGTATATTATATATACTCCCAGGTCTAATGTCTGCCATTGGTCACGAGTCGAGTCGCGTGGTCTGCCCGAATTGTCTCTTGGAAATGATGACCACAATCGAGCGCAAAGTGACAATTGCAACGCATCTCGTAGCGCTCGTCATGTGCCTGACGCTGTAAGCTGGAGTAACTGCTGTTATGCTAGGAAAGGGTATTCAGTAATCTATATGCTTGCAGCTTGTGGCCCTGCGCGATTTGTTTGTACTGCACGGACTGGGCCCCCTGCGTGGATCATTATTGCTCCTCTTGCAATTCCTTCATTGGCACATACGCTGGCTGAGCTGGCCATAAGATAAGACAGATAAACATATATGTACAATATCATATCCGTTGACAATTGATAATCTATATGTAATGTATAATGTATATATATATATATATATATATATATATAAGTAAAAATATAAATTGATCTATATCTATACCAGCAACCCATCGTATGGCAGCAACGATCAATCCAGGTCCAGCCATACAGCCTATGATCGATCCTTGATCACTTGACTCTATCCACTAGGAACTCTGGACTCCCTTTTCTTCAGATCCCCATGCAAATGTGTTGCGTAATCGGTCCTCGATGGGCACCTGCCCCAGCTGCCAGGAGCGTCACCGTATATCCTACTGCATCAAGTCCTTTCGAATAGCCACCCATAATGGTGGTCGCTTTGGCGCCTACATTCGCCTCCTACAAGAATTAACGCGGACTTGAGTTCCCCCTAGAAAAGTTTCCTTAATACCAACAAATGTCTAATGACTGCATAAATATATTTTTTCAAATAATCAAAGTAATTGCTTTTTGTTCTAATTGCTCGCCTATGGAGATGTCCTTTTCTGGGTGTCTGCCACTTGCTCCGAAGGCAATTAATAAGAAACCCTTATCGATATACATTACTTCCCATTAATAACAACCACGGAATCAAGCCCTCAATTAATAAAAGCTTGCGATAAGCAAAAAAAAAATTAATTTATTTTTTTTTTAAATTTATTTTAATTTATATGCAGCTTCTACTCTCTAGCGCATTTATTGTACACCCTAATTTAATATTACTATTACTATGTTTATTACTATTACAAAAAAAAAAAAAAACGTTAAGCGAAAGACAAAAAATATTAGAAAAAAATATTAATTAAACATATTAAATTAGCTGAAATATTTTGCTTCACTGAAAGTTTACAAAAGCTTTAGCCGCTTGTTGTCAACAAATGGACAAGCAACATAAAAGCTGGCAACATGAGCGCTGGCAACATGAGCGCTGGCAACATGAGCGCTGGCAACCTTAACGCTGTTGGAATGAGCGTTGGCAACATGAGTCAACAGTATTGGCATTTCCAGCATGAGCGCTGGCAACATTGGACGCCGGCAACATTGTTGCGAGAGTGAAGCGCACAAGCAAAAGAGTCGGAAGCCAAAGCTGATTATCAATAGACCTGCGCACGGACAAACGCATTATGCAAAAGCAATACGAACAGGGTATGCCAGCGGCTGCAGTTGCCGGTGCCAGTGCCGGTGCCGGTGCCGCTGGCAACATGAGCTATCAGTATACACAGGCGCAGCCACTGCCGCCCAGCTACGAGCAGGCAACACACTTTCAGGTGCCGCCGGCCGCCAATGTAGTCATCATACAGCGTAAGTGCGACATATGTAGACACACGCCTCGTTTGCTTCCGCCTAATCCATGCAACATTTGCAGAACAAGCGCCACCTGCTGTCGGGCCCGAGCCATGCTACATCCGCTGCCCGCACTGCCAGGTGCTGAAGCTGACGCGCATTGAGTATTCGCCCAGTGTGCGCACCCACTGCATGGCCGCGCTGCTGTGCATAGTGGGGTGAGAAGACCTTCATCTCTTTATCTTATCGTGAATCTGAATTTCATTTATCTGCTGCAGCCTCTGGTGTTTCGCCTGTTTGCCCTACTGCGCCACAAGCTGCATGAACGCGAATCACTTTTGCGGCAATTGCAACAAATTTGTGGGCGTCTACAGCAGCGATTAAGGCCAAAATGCTAAACAATAAACGTAAACAATTTCTACATGCAAACGAAATGCGAACATTTTTTGTTAGGTGTTAAATGATAGACACACACACACATAGAGAGAGAGAGAGAGGGAGTCACATGAAAAGCTACTCATTTTACCTGTCAGGTAAACAATCAGCGCAGAGCTTTCGGAAACCTACCACAGAAAGGTTTCATTGATAAGCGCCAATTGGGTGCGTCGCGATTAATGAAATTGACAGAAAATTTGTCATCGCTCAGTCATCGATACAGTTATAATGGAACGCGAGCAGCCCAAAGATATCAGCGGACTGTTGGAGGAGCTGCAGCCGGAGCATCAGAAGCTGCTTGCCCCGCCCAGCTATGATCAGGCAACGGGCACGCCCGCCTTGACAACGGGCCCAGCGCCCACGCCAGCTCCACACCCCCAGCCACACCCACCCACAGCCCCCAATACAGGCACTCAGCACACGGTGATTATTGTGCCCAATTCGCCATTCGGGCCGGAGCCGCAGGATGTGCAGTGTCCCTATTGCCACAACTATGCGCGCACTCGCGTCTCCTACAGGCCCAATTCCCGCACGCATCTGATTGCGCTCGTGCTGTGCCTGCTACAGTGAGTACTCGCTAAAGATAACGATTTTGCTATTGATTTCTCTATTGATTCTACGCCCTAGACTCTACTGCTTCGTCTGCCTGCCGTATTGCATAGCGAGCTGCATGAACACCACTCACCGCTGTGGCATGTGCAACCGTTATCTGGGCACCTATTTGCGCAAGTGAAGCACCTGTGCAGCCGCCGGATGTGCAACTTCTAATTTAACATTTATCCGCAAACCGAATTGGCTAAGTTGGCTCAAAGCAAAGAATTATACGTGAGACACACATACACAGACACTGTTGATGCTGTACATACACATGTATATATGTACATACCTACCTACCTGTTGCTTACCTGTGCAGGTGTTTGTGTGTGTACTTTAGATAAATTGTTCAAATACATTGTAGTTAGTATCTTAATTTCGTGTTTTTCACTTTTGCAATTGCCACAAAAGATTGCCAAAGTTTTCTTGTTGTCGGCGTATACCCTGTAGTAGAGTGGATGGCGGGTATACTGTTTTCCTGTTATTGTTAACCTGATTGCTGGGCAGTTTTTAGAGGAAATTCAATTTTAATATATATGTGCATATATATATACATATATCTATATATAGTTTATATATACAGTTTTTTAAACAAATTTTATAATTTATACATTTTTTTTTTTATTATTTATAATCCATATCAGTAACTGCTAGTCGAGTTCGCTTAACAGCTAACACTTTCATCACAAACAACTCAAAAAATAATTATTTTAAAGGCTATCTGCCAGTCGAGCACAACATTCACATAAGAATCAAATTTCAATTGCATCTGAAAAATAATATAAACATAAATTTTGTAGTTATAGAATTTAAAAAAAAATTAAAGGATAACTCTTAGTCGAGCAGAAGAATACAAGAAAAAACAGCTTCAATATAATATCAAACATAAATACCAATCTGCCTAAAGGGTATCGCCTAGTCGCGCACTCATCACAAATGCATTTTCGGTAGCTGCTCTTCGTTGTTGTTGTTTAGCTTTTAAGCTCGTTCGCTCGCTCACTCGCACGCTCTCTCTCTCTCTCCAACGGATCTTTGGCAGCTGATTCGGCTAGCGCTCAACCCAAATTCAGTCGCGTGTTGAAAGTGAAGCGCAAGAGTCATTCAGCGAGAGCTTCGTTTGGGAGAGTGAGAGTGAGCGAGAGAGAGAGAGAGATAGACATAGAGCAGAAAAACGAACGAAGTTTAAGCCGTGGTTAACGCTGCTGCTGCTGCTGCTGCTGTCAATTAGCAAATCAAACAAAGCTCTTGTAGCAGTGATTTGTCTCTGAATCATACATAACTATATATATATTTATATATATATATATACATATATATATATACTTGGTAGTTCAAGTTGAACTTCGTACCATGGATCAGAAGCGGGCCATGCTCTATCCCCAAGTGGATTTCAACACGCCCAGCGCTCCGCTGCCAACGCCGACGAACGAAATGTCGGTGCCAACGCTGGAGGCGCCGCCGTCATACGATGTGGCAATTGCAGCACAAACTCCGATTGTGATTACACAGCCACAACCACAACCACAACCACAGCCAACACCACCACAACAGCCAGAACTGTTAGAGCCCACATTAGTCCAAACAGGTAAAAATCTGGATTTTTAACTTTCTAATTGCAATTAGCTAAAAATGTATTTAAATTCTCAGCAGCGACAAATTTGGGTCCGAATCCCTGTCGAGTGCTGTGTCCCGCTTGTGGCGCGCAGAAGACCACACGTATGACGCACACAGCCAATGCAAGGACTCACCTGGCCGCAGCGCTCATCTGCCTAGTGGGGTAAGGCGACACACAGACATATACATACATATATACTTAATTAATGCTAATCTAATTTTTTTTGCTGCAGTTGGTGTGTGTGTGCGTGCTTCGTGCCCTATTGCATGAATAGCTGCCGCACAGGTAATCACTATTGCCGCAAGTGCAACACTTTTCTAGGTGTCTACAATCCGCAGGGCGTTAAATGATGCAGAGAAATCAGCGAAAAACGGATGAACACAATAATAACTTAAGATAAGATAAGCAAGAGATGTTGATCTATATATAAATTAACCGTTGCTTAGCGTAGCCTAAAATGTCAGCTGTTTGTGTTATAATAATATAATAACTATCCATGTATTTGTTTAAGCCCAATATTCCATGCATATAAATATACTGCGCACATATGTACATAGCTACACACACATAAATATGTAAGTACACGAGCATGTGTGCGTGTGTGTGTGTGTGTGTTGAGAAACGAGTTGTCTGCTCTTGTCGGCCTTTGGGCTCCATTTTGGCAAACTGCGTGGGCGTAACGGCAGTTGGTTATTAAACACACATAACTATTAATAACTGCACACAACAACAAAATGAAAAAAAAACTCGTTAAGCCACTGAAAATCATATTTCAGATTTTGTTTTATTTATCTGCTGTAAGCGCGGTTTTTTATTTATAACTAAAGGTTGCCAGATGCTTCACTCAACAGCCATTTTCAACACTCCTCTGCGTATCGATAACATCCACCCGCAAGCTGTTTATATTCGCGGTATCGATCATGCAACAGTGTGTTGTTATAGCCTGCATGAATTTTCTTAGTTTTAATTAAAAATAGGTTTAATCAATTAGTTAAGATGTTTGAAAAGAAAAAACAAGCCGAACACAAACCCAGAGACGATGGAGTTGAACTAGAGAACCAGTTCATTATGAGATTTCCCAAGGTAAGGCAACACAGTTCAGTTCAGTTCCTTGTGACAACAACTCAACTTTTCCCTCGCAATTGTGTAGCACCTGGCCACGGCGGTCCAGGAGTCCATACAGGCAGGCAATGTGAAGGATCGATTATCCATACAATTGGATCAAGATTTGCGCTATGGCGAAGTGCGGCTGGATGACCAATTGCTTTATGCAAAAATTGTCGACCTGCCCACGGTCATGGAGAGCTACAAAACAATTGACAACAAAAGTTTTTATAAATCTGCGGACATTTGCCAGCTGCTCATCTGCAAGGAGGAGCCGGAGGATGAGACGGAAAAGGAGTCGCCCAACAAAAACAAGAAAAAGGATCCCAACAAGGTGGACAAAAAATATTTGTGGCCCCACGGCATTACGCCGCCCTGTAAAAATGTTCGCAAGCGACGATTTCGAAAGACGCTGAAAAAAAAGAACGTGGAGACGCCCGAAATCGAGAAAGAAGTGAAACACCTGTTGCGCATCGACAACGAGGCAGTCCGTGTCGATTACGAGATTATCAACGAGGAGGACAAGACGAACGATGACCTGGACCAGTCCGATATCAAGCCGTACAATGACGCCGACGAGGATCTGCAGGACGAGACCATCAATGCCAGCGACAAGACAATCAATGAGAGCGCCTCGCAGCGTGAAATCAATGTGGAGTCGGATGATGATGAAACTAGCAATTTCGAAACGCATCGTGCGCCCAATATGGGCGTCGCTGCACACGATATATTCGGCGAGGAGGTGTCCACAACAGACGACGAGGACGAGCCCACATTGCCGGGCAACGATTCGCGGCTGGAGGAATCCTCTCGGTTGTCCGCCGACGATTCCCGAATGTCGGATTTCTTTGGCGCAAGTGGCAGCGGCGTGGGTGTGCGCGAGAAGATGGAGCACAACGAGTTCAGCAAGTCCATGTTTGGACGAGAGGCGAGCAGCCCCAAGCTAAGTGCCGCAGGTTCCAGCTCGAATTTGGCAGCGCCAAGCGGCTTCTACGACAATCAGCAGATGATGGCCAAGCGCGAGGAGTTCGAGAACATGGAATTTATGGATGATCCCCAGCCTCAATTTTCACAGCAGCAGGTGCACGACAAGATCAATCAACTGACGCGACAGATCAACGAACTGCGAGCTCAACAATCTCAAAAATCCACGGAAATCGCTTCGATTCAAAATGCGACGCTGAAACAGCGAATGCAGGAGACGCTGGATAATATCTATGCCCAGGTGAGGGAGCGAGAGCTCGAGCTGCGGGACTTTGAGAACATGGTGGACCAATAAATCAGATAACTAAGATTAAGCAAAAAAGTGAATTTTGAAACACATAATTGTACATACATACATATACACACATCTATATATATATAAATAGTAACCAAAATTAAGCACAAAATGAATATATAAACTTAGCATTGATGTCATGTATTGTCCACAGTTTACAAATAAATGTCTAATCTAAACGTTGTTTACACTTCAAAGCGTTCTGCGTGTATCAATCAAAACAAAAACAAAAGGAAAATGGAAATAAACAAAGCCTAATTGAATGCAATCATTGGCGATATTTGCGCTTATCGATAGCTTGCCGCCGATATATCGATAGCCGCTCGCGGTAGTTCAGCAACATTTTGTGTTTATTCTCGCGTCACATACGGCAACTCCGCAACAATTTTCTATTTGGCCAGAAGACAATTGCAGAAAGTTTTTCAGCCGACAAAAACAACAAGATTGCCAACAATAATTCAAATTGCCCAATTGCACATGAATGGAGTAATTAAATATTGAAATTGTGCACAATTGGCCAGCGAGCAGCGCTGCAGGTGAACGTTTGCGAGCAATTTCTGCCACAGCAGCCACAGCCGCAGCAGCAGCAGCAGCAGCGCCACGAACAGCAACAACAAAGTGCAAAAATTTCGGCCAGCTGCATTTGTCATCCACATTCGGCCAGCGTGAAATTATTATGGACAAGAAATCATCGCCCGTGCGACGACAAAAGCGCCAAGCGAAAGTAATCGAGGAGAATTTCTGGGACTGCAGCGTCTGCACGTACAGGAACTCGGCGGAGGCGTTCAAGTGTCGCATGTGTGACGTGAGAAAAGGTGAGTGACCTCGATTCGTATAGCGGCAACGGCGACGGCGACGACGACGTCGTCGGCGACTGAGGCAGCGACTGCGACTGAAGCAGCGACAGCAATGTCGCATTTTGAATTACGTTGAAGGACGGCCGCTAAATGGGGTCGCTCTCAGTGAATTGTGAAATGCTCAGGCATAGTATAAACAAAGCTCTCATCTCGCTTGTGCACACTCAACTCATATCATTTTTCTTGTTGTCTATTTTTGCAACTGACTGGCTGGCTGGGTTGCAGGCACCTCGACGCGTAAGCCGCGCCTAAACTCTGCGCTAGTCGCTCAGCAAGCGGCCACATTGCCAGGCGCTAGTGGGAACATGCCCAATGGGAAGCCGGCATCCAGTTCGCGACATGGCAGCGGGCACGACAGACAGCGACACAAACGTTATCCAGCCCGCTTGAAGAACGTTGATAGATCGACGGCGCAGACACGCGAGGTGACCGTCAATTCGGTTACCGTCTTCATCACAGAATACAAGGCCAAGCCGGTGAGCAGTCGGCGGGAGTCGAGCGAACAGAGCTTCAGTGAGAGCAACGACAGTCGGAGTTAGGTTCTATTAACTTAAGCGAGCACTTTGTGTTTCTTTTAACCCTAATTACGAAACGTTTATTTATCTGCATGTATGCGAATCTGTATACGTATAAAGATATACTTTGTCGGCGTGCAGCCACAATTCCCCTTCCACACACTCACACACACACACACACACAAATCCAATGTCTTAGTGTACAACAAACAAGAAATTTGTAAATTCTAATATTAGGCCTAAGTACAATTGTAAATCTATATAGCCTGTTTCTCTAAGTTAGCAAGTATTAAGCGATATTCACGTTCTCTGTTAAAAGCGGCCACAGCATCCAACAGTGATGATGATGATGTTGATGATGATGATGATATTTATCCATGCATATGAACTTCCACTTGTATTTGGCTATTCATAGCCGATGACTGCATTTACAAAAAAAAATGGATGCTGTAGGCTCGACTGAAAACAATGTGAAATCGAGAACCTTGTATATATAGACAAAAACAAAACACACAAAGAAACAAACACAACTTCGTCTCGTATTGTAATATTTGATTCCTAATTTATTGATTTGTAAGCGCATCTTATACATATACACAAACACACCTATTTATACGCTCTACAAATCTATTGTTTATAAGTGTCAAATTGAAAACAAACACAAAAGCAAAAATATAATTTGATTAAGTGCAAGTGCGAATATGTTCTCTATGTACACACACACAACTCGACTATTACCCATTGAATGGGCAGACAAGACGACGTCGCTCTAGATACACACAGGCACACCACCTTTGTATTGTAATGTGACTACCTGATTCTCAAATTCTGTGTACTATATGTAGGTTGCCGTCAGCTCCAATAACCAAGTTCAGCGTCTCTCCATTCAACTTGTTATGTATTATTAATCTATACTAACAACAACAACAACAATAACAGTAAACAAACCGATATATACATACATATATATAATTCTCTGCTGCATGACAACGAAACAAGTGAATAAGATTTAGAAAATTTGCTAATTTAAATCAATAATTTTTTGTTTTTTTTTTGTATACAAGACTGATTAAGCAAATACCTAAAGACCATATACATGATACATATATATATACTATGAGATATATATATATATATATAACGATAGCCCGCACCGTTTCACAGTTCAGTTGGCATACATAAGCAATAGTTGCAACAATAATAACAACAACAACAATTTCTTTTTATACCAGCCAAAGTTTACTAGCTTGGCCACATAAATATATACACTTATATATACATATATAGATACGGAATATTAGCTGAATCAATGAAATTTTGATATACTTTTTAGCAATGGATAAATGGTTTAGATATGCATGTTTTAAATGATATCTTCATATTTTTTGTTGTGTTTTTTAAGCGTTTACTAGGCACACACTCAACCACACACTCACACACACACACACACACACAGCAAGTTGTTCAAGTCTTTAAGTTGGCAAAAGCTTTGCAGCAAAAAGCTCATTCAAAACTGCCCGACTGAGTAACATAGTCAAAAAATATATGAAAAAAAAAAAATAACAACAGAAATGGAACTTCCAAGAACAGCTTACAACAAATTTGTATTAAGTATTTAAAGTTCATAGTTTATATACCTAGCAAAAAATATAATTAAAAAAAAAAAAACAAATTATATAAAATAAAAATAAAAAAATATATATACAATAAAAACAATATATATTAATTAAAAATAATAATAAAAAATAAACAATATAAAATAAAATAAAACTAATTGATATTAATTTAAAAAAAAAATAATTTAAAATAAAATAAAATATATATTATATATAATTAAATCAAGACTAGCAACAAATAAAACAAGCACACGAAAATACTAAAAAACAAAAAAAAAATTCGAATTTGTGTAAAGCGCAAACAAAAAAAAAGTTTTAAATAAATTTCAAAAATTACACTTTAAAAATTGTCTTTAAAAATAACTCTCCACACACACACACACACACATACATGCATACACAATGAATGTGTCTCTATGTGTGTGTGTTGGTCTCATCTGTAACTGTTCTTCTTCTTCTTGTGCTGCTTACGCGTGTGGCCTGCCTGCCTGCCTGCTAGCTCGCTCGCTCCTGCAGCCTGCCTCTGCCTCTGCCTCTGCCTCTCTCTCTCTCCCTCTGCCTCTCCCGCTCCCACTCAGTGCCACTCTGGCTACGCCTTTGGCAGCTGCCTCAACTTTCGCACGCTTCGCAAATAAATTACAAATTGTTTCGTTCCAGCGTGGCTGCCGCTGCCGTTGCCGCTGCCGCTGCCATTGCCTCTGCCTTGCATTGCTACTACTTACACACTGCCACGCCCCAGCTAACCCCCCTTTGCCCGCTCCAACTTCTATTGCTATGCTACACTAGACCCCCCCCACACACACACACACACCATTCGTTTCACTCGACGAGCTGACATTCGAAAATTCGCTTTTCGTTCGCTTTTCTCTAAAATGTTAAAATTCACAAGTCCTCCACACGCAGGCACAACTGTGCCTGGCTGTCCGCCTGACTGTCTCCCTCGCTGCCCCCTTCCCTCCCACTGTATGTCTGTCTGTCTGCCTGTCCTTTCGTCTGTCTATTGCTGCCTGCCTGAGGCCTTCGGTCCCAGCTCGCAACTCTCTGCGTTGCCGGCTAGCACAACTTGCCTTATCAGCGTTGCTCTGTGCGCTTATCTTCTGCATGTACGTTGTACGTTCCCTGCTTCTCTCCTCTACTCTTTGCCCCTCTGTCCTTTGCCTGGCCTGCTCCTTTTGCCTTCTTATCCGTTTGTTTGTCCGTGCTTCCGACTCGTCTGTGCGACCGTTCGCACATCCTGCTCCATTCTAGCTGCCGTCGCCTGCTCAACCCTCCCCCCCCCAAACAGCTCGCCTTTGTTACACTTGCTCTACTGTCTCTGTGTGTGTGTGTGTGTGTGTGTGTGTGGGTGTGTGTATTTGTGTCGTAGTCAGCAACAAAAATGTGCAGCATTTGGAAAATGTTAGCGAAGTCTGCTCTTTCCTATTCTTTGTCTCTTCTCTCCTCGCCTTTGACATGACGCATACGCCGCGTTGACCAGCAGCTAAAAACAGCGCCCAGCGTGATCATCAAACTGGACAGTTGGGAAATATATGCATATATATCTATTGCATCTGAACGATACAGATATAAAAATATAAATATATAAATTTAGTTTGCCCTAGCATTTTCCGCTCTTGGAGCAAGTTTAGTTCAAGCTTAGAAAAGTAAACTTCTATCTTTGATTTTTTCTGCAAAGATTAAACTATATATTTTTCTAAAGTAATTTTTTCCCCTAAACAACATAAATTTTGGGACCTACACAAAAAATTTGATAACTCTGGCGGTCTTACAGAGCGCGATATTCCTTATTGAACTTGGGCATCGTCAAGTCCAACTTTTAGCAGCTGTTTTTTGTATTTTTTTTTTAAATACTTTCCGAAATTGTATTGAACTCAATTTTGTTTCATTTTAAGTAGAACTAAACAAATTTTAAAAGAAAATAAATTTAAAGACTATAACTTGAATAATATAGAAAATACTCAACATTTACGTAGAACTTGAAGGGTGCGCTATGCTGATGAAGCGCAGGTTATAATAGAAAATATAATATATATATATATATATATAAATAAAAAAATATATATATATATAAAACAGAAGATAACCCAAAAATTTAGATATATTCTTATCCAATTAATTAAATTTCTATATATTTTTTATTATATATATATTAATATTTTAATATATATATTTTTCATTAGAAATCTCTATAGAGAATATATAGAATTTCTGTACAAAATTTAAATATTTCTAGAAATTTCTTAAATTTTTACTAAACATAATTGCTAATTTTATTTATAAATTTTATTAAATATTAATCTAAAAATTTTTTAATAAAAATAATTTCTAAAAAAATGTATTTTTTTCATACAAATTTTAGAAAAAATTGTTCATAAAAAAATGTTGAAATTTTTATAAAAAAATTTAAGAAATTTGTAGAATTCTTGAAGTTTTGCACAGCAACTCTATGTCATATTCATAGCTACATCTCCATCTATATCTTTCTCTATATATATATATCTGTTTGTGCCATCTTAAAGCTCTCCACGGCTCCTTCGCGCATTTTTAAAGTTTTGCGCGTTTTAGGCATTATCCGTTTTAATTACATTAAAAGTTTTTGGCATTAAATAAATTGAAGCTGAGCGCTGAGCGCTGAACTTATGTCACTTTGATCCCGGCTACATAGAGCCAAAAGTTACTTTTGCTGTTACAGCTAACACTCCCGCCCGTGCACACGTCCCCAACCCATCCCCCCCCCACCCCCACCCCTCCGGCAAAGACAATGAGCCCCAGTGTCTCTGTCTCTCACAGGAAAAGGGACACCGAGTCCTGTGTATCTGCTGGCAGTTGCTGTTCAGTGAGTCGCGCGTAATCAAGTTTTAGTGTTTAAGGCTTTAAATTGAAATTCCGGCATTAGACGAGGAATTCAACTGCTGTTGCTCTGGCTGCTGCTCCGGCTGCTGCTACCCTTATCTAAGGGTTGAAGGGGTTGAGTTGAGCTGCTGAATTTTTTGATGCTGCGCCGCATTGCGCGCATAGCTGCAACAAATGAGCAACAAATTGCAATCATTGAGCGCAGCGACACGGCCCATAAATCAATTATACAGGTAAGAGCTGCCTGGCTGCCTAGGGGTGGGGGTGGTGGTGACTGGCCACCATTGCCGTTGGCTGTCTGAATGGCGGCTCTAATTAAATCATTATCGACACGAGCCAGCAACGCATACATATATATATATATATATTCAAAAACTATCGTTGCACGAGCAGCAGGTGTAGCCAGGTGTTGCCAAACACCCAGCCAACCCCCGCCCAAGCCCAGCTTAAAGCAGCGCTGCTGCCGTCAACGTCATTGTATTTATTTCTCATGTTAAAATCAAATTCCCGCGTGTGCAATTTTTCATTTGGCCTGAAAATGAAAAGGAAGTGGAAAAATGTGTTAAGGTGCGTGCGAGTGTGTCTCTCTCTCTCTCTGCGTGTGTGTGTGTGTGTGTGTGCTTGGGGGTTGCAGAGCTTGCTTCCGGCGGCGTGCCTTGTCCTTGTCTGTAATAATGGGCAGAGCCCTTAAAGCGTGCCGACTTTAAAGAGCAACTGCAGCGGCATAGGCGCGCACACACGTCGACAGGTAGCAGCAGCAGCAGCAGCAAAGGAGCATGCCACACACACACACACACACACACACACACAACTTTAAACAAAACAAAATGCGTTGGCAAGGCAGAGCAGAGGCGAAGGCAGAGAGCGAGAGGGGGCTGGGCACTGAGGGCAGCTAAGGCAGCTGGCGACAGCAAAAGCAACGTCATTTTTGTTGCTGCCTCAGCTGAAGCCCGCAAGGATATGAAAAGCAGAGATAGAGCGGGAGAGCGGGCGAGAGAGAGAGAGACGAAGTGGGGAGGGGGCGCAGGGCGAGGCAGCAGCAGAACGGGCAGACACGACACCAAGTGTACAATAGCTTTAAGCTTAAACTCTCGCACACTCGCACACACACACACACACACACAGCGTATATTTTATACAGGGCCCACTAGGATTTGGCCATAAATGTGTCTAAAACAAATAGTTGCGCCTTCAAGCCATTTTCAAGCAGCATTTAGAATGCGACAGCTTAAAGCGAGTTGCAGCTGCAGCACCCTGTATATATTAACAAATATATATATATTTATATATATATATATATATAAATATATATATATATGTAGGGGAAAATTCACGGACGAGCGCTATATGTCCAAGTCCAAGAAAGAAAAATACTTGCCATGCGACAACATAGCCAAAAAGACCAGGGCTGCAGCAGCAGTAGAGCAAAGTTGAGCTGATATATATATATATATATATATTTTTTTTTTTTTTATTTTATATATATATAATTTTCTATATAACAGGAAATATCCATTTCTTGACTTAGTCCACATTTTGCAGACTTTTATTTTTATTTTTATTTATTTTTATTTATTTTTAGTCACCGACCAAAGTTGAGATCTTTAACTTCGCCTATTTATAAACTACAGTTTAAGCTGATATAGACAGCTATTAGATATAGTCGTGCATTGGCCAACGGCTACAAGAAAAGGTAAAAAAATAAACAACAAAATTCTGTTGAAAAAAACTAGAGAATTTCAAGTTTCTTATCGCATAAAGCTAAAATGATATTTTAGTTTGTACAGCTGACAAGCTGATAACATATTGGAACTACACTGAGCGAAATGATCAAGTTGTACAATAGAGGCAAAAATTATAGCTGCTGCCATATATATCTGAAGCTTTTAAAAAATAATTTAAGAAATTCAATTTTCAATTCTTTGAATATTTTGTGGAGTACTTAAAAAAATTTTAGTTACTCAAATTTTTAATATGTAAAAAACTCTAAAAAAAAATTTAAATATATATAAATTGTTTAATTCTATATAAATATATATAAGGAATGGTATATATTTGAGTTTTCCTTATTATATATTTAGTAATAATCTTTTTTGTAAATTTATCCACTACATTTTTGAAAGAGCTAATATTATCAGCATTCCAAAAAATTCTATGAGTAAAACATGATTTCTTTATTTAAAAATCATATTGAAATTTGACTTAAAAGTTACTATAGCTCATCCGGAATGCCGAATCTATATACTGGCCAAGTCTACACAAAGCGTACTTCCATTATAAAGCTATATAAAATTTTAAAGGAATTTTTCAGCTTTTAAAGAGCCTTTTGTAAAGA
Source organism: Drosophila fulvimacula (assembly GCA_035045555.1). Classification (NCBI taxonomy): domain Eukaryota; kingdom Metazoa; phylum Arthropoda; class Insecta; order Diptera; family Drosophilidae; genus Drosophila; species Drosophila fulvimacula. The sequence continues at coordinate 8,936,021 of JAWNOX010000191.1, forward strand.
GAGAAATTCTATATATGTCCAACTATTTATCTATCTATATCTTCTACTCATATACTCTATAGATTTAATATGGAATTAGTAAACCACAGAAGAAATCGCTAAGCTAAATGGAATGAGAAATTCAAATCTATTTCTAAGCATTTTTCAGTTTTTTCAGTTAGCTAGCGACGTAGCCCTGGCAACCCGGCAAGGCAAAAGCAAGGCAAAGCAAGGCAAAGGCAAGGCAAGGCAAGGCAAGGCAAGGCGACCAGGCAGGCAGGCAGCCAGCCAGCCAGCCAGCTCCAGCTACAGCTACAGCTACAACTACAGCTACAGCAATGGCTACGACGTCGAAGAGCTGGAGCTTGTCGGGCAGGGTTGGCGGGGCTGGCAGCGCCCATTTGAGGGAGCCATCAGGTAGAGCATTTGTCTGCACAGCGCACAGCGTTTGACATTTCCCCATACTTGATGGTGCGGCGCGCCAGCAAGTGCTCAGAAATTGGCTGGGCTAAAATAAGATAAAAGTATTGAGTACTTTATGGCGCGTACGCCACCAAAATGTTTCAACTTGATGGGCGCATAGCGAGCGTTGGCATTAAACTCTCTACTTGCTGGCACGCGGCGTCCCAGCAAGTATGGCATTAATATGTTGGATATGCTGCGTGCTGAGCAACGGCATACTTGCTGGCGCAGCCTGGCTGTGCCCCCAACCCGTGCGTCGTCGTTGTTGCCGTCGACGTCGTCGTCGCCGTTGCCGTCGCCGTCGTCGTTGCCGTCGTCGTCGTCGCTTGCCAGTGGTGGGTAGTCGTTGGAGTTGGCAGCAAAGCAGCAGCGCAACGAGGGCTGCGACGGGCAAGCAGGCAGCAGGCAGCCAGCGCTCTCTCTCTCACTCACTCTCGCTCTCTATTCGCACTCCATGTGCGTGTGTGTGTGTGCGTGAGAGAGCGCTGAATATAGCTGAGCGCTGAATGAGCAGACGCGCCACATTTGAAATCCAACGGACTGTTGAGTGCGCGCAGCCAATTTGACATTGGGGCTGCACTTGAATTTAAATGCAGCTAACAGTTAGAAATGGCCTATAGAAAAATTCTTAAAATAACAGTTAAGCACACACACACACACACACACGCATGCATGCATATGCATGAACGTGTATGCGCTCGTATGATTAAAAATATATATTGCCTACTTTGCAGCGCTCGAGGCTGCGGCAAATAATCAAAATGTCGCAATTATCTATACAGATATATATATATATATATATATATATATATATATATATATATATATATATATATGCATGCCACACACGCTCACGCACAGCGTTGCATTTGCATGCATAACCAGCTATGGCAACGTTTCCCTTTTAGCCACTCCCAACCCCTTGCCGCGCGTCCTTTTGCATGTTGCACATTTCATGCATTTCCTTTGTGCAGCCAACTTATCAAGCTTCCTGTCCGGCAAAATCCAACCCAGCTGACCACCCACCCACCCACAAGCGCACCCACAATCCAGACCAGACTCCACGTTTGCCCCACCATAACCACCGACCAGACACCATTAAGCATATACAATAATATATTTCCCATTTGCTTCAATGTGTAGCTGTGGATATCTATCTATATAAGCGTATGTATGTGTATGTGTGTGTATGTGTATGTGTGTGTATATGTATCTATGTATATATATATATATATATATATATATATATATATATATATATATATATATATATATATGTGCGTGTTTTTTTTTTGCATTTTTGCTGCACGCACATAATTTTTGTATTAAGTTTTGATTGTGTTGCAAGAGTTTTTTTGTTATATACTTTTCAAAAAATGAAACGATAATTTTAAAAGAGTTCTATTTTAGGCATATTATTCTATTAAAAAAAAAATTCTCAATGTCTTTCAAAATGTGTCTTGCATAATAAAGTGAAAATAAAAAAAAAAATTTGAAATTTGAATTTAGTAGAGCAAATATTAGATTATTAATGGATTATTATTATTTTAACTTTTAAGTTATTATTATTGTTATAATGATTATTAATATTTTTATTTTTTATTAATTTTGCGATTATTATTATTTTATTTATTTATTTTTTTTTTACTTTAAAGCTTTGCCAAAAATCAAATGTTTTATTAATTAACAATTGGATCAATTAAAAATTTATTATTTTTTAATATATTATTTATTTAAATATATTTCTCCTGATACAGAAACTTATTAACAATCTAGAATTAGAATAATACACACACACACACACACACATATATATATATATATATATATATATATATATATATATATATATATATATATATATTTATTTATATATATACACATTATAAATATATTTTATTAATAAATATAGTAATTTTTAATAATAAATACAAATATAAATGTATGTAATATATATATATTTTTAATATAATTTTATTTCTATATATTTTATTTTTTATATAAATATTATTTTTATTTATTTTAAGATTTCTCATTCATCACTTGACATCTATTTTGCAGAAGTGAATAACAAACTCAAAGAACAAATAATTCAATATTTGTATATTTAAATAAAATATGAAAATATATTAAAGACATTTATATATATATATATATATTATATATATTATATATATATATATATATTATATTTATTATATATATATATATATATATTATATATATACATATATATTGATTAAGGAATTATCTTAATCCAGTCTAATACATGGCTTATCTATATGCGTATACACATCCACATATACACATACATGCATATATAGTGCAGTTAGTTGACCCTAGAGCCTAGTGCGACGCCATTTTGTGGTCAAAAACGGAAGTGGCGGCCATGTTGTTGCGGTCAAATGCATTTTATTTACATACACAAAATATGTATATATACATATATATATATATATATATATATATATACACATTTGTATATATATTTATATTTGTGAATTTTTCGCATTTATTTATTTTCAATATGCATAGCGGGCGTGGCAGCAGCACTGCAATTAGGTTGCCAAAGCCGAACAACAGCAGCAACAAAAACAAGTCTGGCAAAGCTAAAAGATCCTAAGGCCATGTTAGCCATGATCGGAGAGCAGGTGGCTGAAACTGACGCTGACACAGAAAACCAGACAAACGACGGCCAGAGCAACAGGCCAACAACAACAGCAACAACAACAACAACAATGGTTAAGTGCAACAACTGCAAGCGTCGACGCTTGACATGCATATGCAAAGGTCTTTCCCAGACTTATCTATCTGTCTCCCTCCCTCTCACTCTTTTCGCATTTTTTCGCAGACCTTCGCCTGGGCAAGCGCCAAAAACAACAACAACAACAACAACAACAACAAAAATGCAAATGCCGCTCGACTCGAGAACATTTTTGTTGAAGCCTTTGATGTGCCACAGCGCGCTGCCAGCACGCAATGACCAAAAACAACAACAACAACAATAAAATAATCGATAGTTGTTGTTTTTGTTGCTTTATTTTTTAACGTAAGCTGTCAAGTTGCGCAGCTAGCCAGCAGCTGGCAGCACTGGACGCAGCGCTGCCAGAAAGTCAAGCGGAAGTCGTTGTCACATCAAATGGCGACAATAAGCACTTCCGCTACGCACAATAGCCATCCCAAAATGGTCCTTGCAGCAAACCAAAAAAAAAAGGGCAAAAAATGGGCAAAAAAATATATTATATATAGAAATAAAAATCTATCGCAGCTCTAATCAAGCAGCAACAGCAACAGCAACAACAACAGTTATACAAAACGCAGCATGTACTAAAACCCGCACTCGCCCTCTCGCTCACACTCGCAGTCTCCATAGAGCAGCCAAAGGGCTTTGCTATTGCGCTGCAACGCGTAGAATTCCAAGCCAAGAAGGAAGCTGACATATGACAAGCTTTAAAGCACACAGACAGAGAGAGAGAGAGAGAGAGGGAGACATACACACAGAGCTATGTAAGCATGTATAACAGTTTGTATAGGTAGCGCGATAAACCCTTATCTAAGGCAGGGCTGATGGAATGTTGTATAAATATATATGTATCTATATACTTACATACATACATATGTATATATGTATGTACGTCTGCCTGTCTCTCTGTCTGTCTGGCCGTCTATATGGCAAGTTCCCATATTGTTCCACCGAAATACAACAACAACAACAAAAACATTTGAAAGCGTCTCGCGTTCCTCTGCTCTGCTGATCGTCGTTTGCTCTTTGTGCATTCTTTCAGTTCGCTTTGCGCTCGCATTCGTTTTAACTACGTACATGCGACGGGCCTGGGCCGCGGACCAACGTCTCCAACGCTGCGCGACTCACTTCTCCTTCTACACTCTACACACACACACACACACACACACACACACACAGCACACAGAGAGACTCTACACACACGCGCTCTGCCCTCTTCGCAGTCGCTCTACAAGCGTCTCCAACGAGGCATGCAGTCATCGTTGTCGCTGCGCGCTGTTGTTGTCGCTGAATTCTGAATTTCAAGCAACGGTGATTCATCGAAATTAAAAATAAGTATCTATAGCTGTATCTGTAGCTGTAGCTGTATCTCAGCGCTTGCTTTTCGCATTGTTCTGATACGAATTCTCGCCGTTGTTGTTGTTGTTGTTGTTGCTCGCTCGCATTTCCTGAGCTGCATTAGATGCTTTGACCCTGAGCTCGCGTTTTGTTTTGTTTTTGTTTTTGTTTTTTTTTTCTTTCTTTTTCGTCTTTACAGAACCATTTAGCTGCATTCCTTGCCAACATTTTAATTATTTGATCAACAGCAACGATAGCATCGCAAATCAACTAAGATAACACTATTCGATACTTCCAGGAAATATCTCGAGCTTTGCTTTTTCCCGTCATAAATCCGTTTAGGTAAACGCTTTCCGAGAATTTACCCATTACAAATGCCCATAAAAAAGTTTTTTTTTTATTAGATTATTGGTAACGCATTAAAGAGCCGTTATGGCAGGGTATTGTATGAGTGTGTAAACGAATTTTAGTCTTAACTAAATTAAATATTATTATTAAAATATTTCTCTATCTTAGACTAAAGAGAAGAGAAATAAATAAATTTGTATATATTAATATTAATATAAAAATTGTATTATTATTATTTAAGTATTATTTATATTTATATATTAATATTAATATAAAAATTGTATTATTATTATTTAAGTATTATCTCATCAGTCTAAACTATTTCCATGGAATTTTCAAGTACTTTAGACGGAACTAGAAATTAACATAATAATAAAACATAGATTTTTGTATCCAAAATGATAATTTTAAATGGGTTTCAGGTAATACAAATTTTAAAAGGCGCTTTAAAAGGAAAGTGGAGAGTTTTCAGAAAATTTAAAATATTCAAAAAATATTTAAAATATTAAAATATTCAAAAATTTAAGCGGATGAAGGGGGGGGGGCTTTGAAAGGGAATTGTAGACTTTGCAGATAATATTCGAAATTTTCCAAAATATTCAAAATAGTCAAAAGTGATTTTTTGTTCAAATTTTATAGGAGCTCAAATATATTCGTACTCCTCTGCCGTACACTCTATTTCATAAAATTCTCTTCCCACATATATGCAGCCCGTTCGCTCCATTTCACTAAAAGTCCTCATTGAAATCAAAATTTCTTCTGCCCTTGCTCTTCTTCTCTATCTCTCTCAGTCTCGCTCTCTCTCTTTCGCTTGTAATTCGCAACTAGTTCGCGAAAAATTGTCTTTGTTGCAGTCGATGCCAGGCTAGTTACCTATGCAGGCAGTTGCCACCCTCGCACAGGCAGCGGAAACTATTTGTAATCTTGGAGCAATTTGGACACCTGTTTCAATATTGCAGCTAAGGAAGAAATCTTGACACTTCGTGCGCTGATCCTGGCAGGGGGAAAGTTTTTTTTTTGGCATTGTGAGAACAGAGAAGAGGGACTCCTTGTGTGTGTGTGTGCAACATCCGGTTGCAGGCGCAGGTAAGACGGCTGCCCTTTTGACGTTGACAAGGATGAGGCAGCCTCCGGCTCAGGCTGCGTCTCAGGCTTTGGCTGTGATAGCCTTGGTGGTGCTTTATCAAATTCTGGTCACCTTGGACGGCATTTACAAAATGTGTATCCACTAACACACACACACACGCACACACACACACGCACACAGGGAGACCATTTTGTAAAGGGCATATGGGAACGGTACCGTTTTGGATTAAAAATTTCTTGCTTTTTTTATGTGTTGAATGCATTTCGCCGTCGACTGCTTAAGGCGAGAGAGAAAGAGATGGAGGGAAATTGAAAGCGAGAGAGAGGGTGAGGGAGAGGGAGAAAGGTAAAGGGAGCTGGCAAAGGGAACGGTGCAGGGGCAACGGCAACGGCAACGTGGCACCAGGGACAGGAGGCATTTATTTTCGGCATTTGAAGTTGGTCCTTTGAAAAACGGGGGTTCAAACTCAAAGCGCTAGACCGAGCCAGCGAAACGTGTGCGAAGGGTTGTTCGCGCTGTGCGTGCCAGTGTGCGTGTGTGTGTCTGTGTGTGTGTGTGTGTGTGTGTGTGTGTGTGTGTGTGTGTGTGTGTGTGTGTGTGTAAGGAACACATTTGGATGCCAGACTGCGTCTCGGTTGCGTCGCCCTGTGTGTGACATTATGCGATGGCAGCAACGCCAAGTGTAAGCAGCGAATCGATTTTGAAATTCGTCTCATGCGAATGTGTGGAAAATGCTGATAAATGAAAATGCAGACAAAGAGAGAGTGAGAGAGAGAGAGAGAGCGAGGGAGAGAGACGCTGCTGACCAGCAGCAAGGACTAGAAGCTAGTTAAGCATTGCCTTGGCTAATGAGTGCATTGCTATTGCCCACTGCAACAGTCAATATCACTCTCCCTCTCTCCCTCTCACACACACACTCGCTCCCTCTCTTTCTCTCTCACACTGATAAGGCTCGCTCGACTTTTGTTTTGTTTACCCACTTTGACGCTTCTGATAAGATAAGCAAAAGCCGCTTTTACCCATACAGAGACCAACACACACACACACACACACACACACACACACACACACACACACACATTGCCCATGGCCACTCTTTTGAGCGAGTTTTCAGTTGAAAATTCAAAATTCATAGAATGCAAATGTTGGTTAAACAACATTTTCGCCAAAGCACACGACGCCAAACCCTCGTCGTACACCCTACCCCCCTCCCCCTATCCACCTTCGAAAAAAAAAAGACCACACAGAGACGCCAGAGCACAGAGCACAGAGCACAGAGCACAGCACAGGTCGCACAGTGGGGCCCCAACAGCAACAACAACCCGAGGCAACTCACTGAGAGCAGCGCTCGTACGTGTTTGCTTAGCAAGGGGTAGAGCGGGAGTTGAAGGCAGGGGGGAGGGGGACTGATAGCAGCAGAGGCCTGGGCAGAGGTTTTCCGACTCGAGTTGTCGCCGCTGCCGCCGCCGCCGCCGCCGCCTGTGACTTGAATTTGTAACTGAAACTAGATCTAAACAAAAAAATATTGTAAACAGCCCCACGACAGACTTTGAGTTTAACTTCGACTTCGACTTCGACTTGGTCGAAAAATGTGCCTAGCTTAACAATCCATAGACCAGAGACCAGAGACCATAGAATTGTTGTGTCTGTAATGGAGTTGCCATGGTTAAAGCAAGATTTTATATATACAAAAAAAAAAGCTAATAATAATAATAATAATAATAAAAAAAAATATATATATATATATATATATATATATAACAAAATTGTAATAAAAATTGAATGTATGCTAATACATTTTCCATTTTATAAAAAAATAAAAAACAATAATAATAAATAAAATAATATAAAAAATAAGTTAAATATGTTTATTAGCTTAGCAGCTACAAGTAAAAATTCATGCCTGCCTGCATAGCCTAAGCAGAGCTTTTATACTGTGCTACAACAATTAGCATTGCATAGATCTGCACTTGCTCTCCACTCTACACTCTTCGCTCTCCAAATTTTGGCATGCTGACTGCCAGCCGAAAACCCCGTTCGCTCACTCTCCCGCTCTCCTGCTCTCTGGCTGCTCTGCCTGCTGTGCGCCTTGCCTCTGCTCCTATTGCTTCTCCTTCTCCTTCTACTTGCGCTGCCTCTGCCGCTGCATCTGCTGCTGCTGCTGCTGCTGCTGCTGCTGCTGCTCCTGCTTGTCTCATTTAACAAATGCGAGCGCATTCGAGTATTTTGCTGTAGATTTATTTTATGCACGCATTGTGCGTGTAATGAACAAAAGGATGCCACACTAATGCAATTGCAATGGCAATGGCAAATGCAGCAGCCATCGATGCACATTTAAATGTATATAAATATATGTATATTTATATGTATATAGGGCTATGCTTATATATAGCATATGTAAACGGCAAATGTGGTTATGCAACGCTCACACACACACACACACGCACACACAGCTGCAATTTATACGTACATATATATATTGCAATTATTTATATTGCCCTGCATTATGTATACGCAGCAGCACGCACACACACACACACATACTAGCAGCTATACATATGTGTACATAACGGTTTTACTTGCTTGCTAACTGCTTAAATTTGCATTAAATATGCGTATGCATGCCCACGCATCTCTCTCGCTCTCGCGTGTGTATATACTTCACTTGATTATGTATATATGTATATATGTACACACACACACACGCTCGCGCGTCTTCTCTCTATATGTGCATATAGCAGCCATCCAATTGGAAATGTACCGTTAATGCTGTGCAATCAATTGCAGGCAAGGCCTGGCCACATTTTAGCATTTACTTAAAGCTTTAATCAGCTTGCTCAGCAAAGCTGAGTCCAAGTCAAGCTTTGCTTTTGCCAAAGCAGATAAGAAGTCGATCGGGCTTAGTTGGGGTTACGAAATTGATGTGTTTGACTATATATGCGTTACGTATACGACATGGTTTATTTATAGGAATAATTCATTTTAAATATATATATTTTTATAAATATGTGTATATATTTATATTTATATTTTGCAAGTATTTTTTATTTATCATATATATATATATATATATATATATATATATTATTTTTAAATACATTTGATTAGTTTTTAGTATACATACTTTGACGTAGGATTTTTATTTTTAAATAATATATACATCTATGTACACATATACTTGCATGCATTTATTTATCTACTTTCTATATGTATTTATGTATAAATTGTGTTATTTCAATATTCCCAAATATATATAGTATCTATATATAAATCCCAACCCAACACCAATTTTCCCCCATTTCAATAGCTTAAACAAATTTGATTATTTATTTTAAGTTTTTACATAGTGAATTTTATTTCAGTTTCTTTAAGTGTATACGTGTGTGTGTGTGTGTGTGTGTGTGTATTTGTGTATTTGTGTATTCGCCTGAAACTACAACAGAATCAAAAAAATAATGTTGAATCAAATAATTGTTTAGAAAAAAACTTAATGCTAAATAATTGTCAGTGAAAGACTTCAACATAGTTCTATTAGAATTATAATAATAATAATGATAATGATAATGATAATGACAATGATAATGATAATGATAATGTTTCCTGTTCCGTCAAATAAGGCATTTACATACATATATTTATAAATATTGCAGAAATCGAAACATAGAGTCAACAAAACTGACAGATCGGAGGTTTAGCTAAGACTTAAAACATATAGCTACTATATAACATAGTTCTTTTTCTCATTCTCTTCAATTTGTCTTTGCCATAGTTCGAAAAATAAAATTACGTAATTCTCGTTATTTTTTTTTCATCTTGTTTTTGTTTTTTTTTTTTTTATACATATATATTTTATATATCACAATAGAAAAAAGAATTATTATTAATTCACATATTCTTTTCAATCGTTATAATTGTTTTTTTTTTGTTTTTTCTTTTAATTTTTTTTGTTTGCTTACTTATAAATTAAACAATAAAAAATGTACAGAATTTTCTTTAACGTTTTTTCATTCCTTTTCTTTTTTTCTTTTTTTTTTGCTAGTTGCTTTGTTGAGTTATTTGACTAATTGTTGTTTGTTTGACCAAGTTACGAACTAAAACTAAATGTAAATTTATTAAATTTGCTTTAAGTGTCTACTATTAACATGTTTTAAATTTAATCGCCAACTAAATTAAACGGCATTACTAACGACGCTGCACTAAACAAATTCGAAACAAAACGCAAAAAGCAAAACAAACTAAAGTTTAACACAAAGAATCTCAAATGAAATAAAAATAAAAATACACACAAAAAAAAAAAAAACATTTCTAACAAAAGGCAGAGACAGAGAGCGCGCCAACAAAGAGCAAACTTTTTTTCGTGTAGTCGTCGTTGTCGTTGCGGGCAAGCTTAAAGCGCTGCTAGCGTCGCTGCTGGCGTCGCAGCTGACGCCATTGCTGCGTCTGTTGTTGGAGGACGCTGGCTTTTGTTGTTTTCTGCTGCTACAATATTTTTTTTTCGCCGTTGTTTCTGTTGTTGCCGAAGCGTGAATTAAAATAAACTATTTAAATTTATTTGCATCTGTTTAACTGCGGCCTGCATTATACACCAACACACACACGCACGCACATTTATGCATATGCATACATGTGCGTGTGTGTGTGTGAGAGTGCTTCTGCCCGCGCTCTCTCTCTCTCTCCCTATCTCTGCCTCTTCCACTCTTGCGCTATGCTTATCGCGCGTCTCCATCGCCATGCACTTTGTTGCTGCCGTCGGCCATAGCTGCAGCCGTGTTATTTTTTTTTCTCTTGTTACTTTTTATCGCCGCCGCCGCCGCTGCTGCTGCGCTGCGTGCGTGTAAGCTGACGCGTCGCGCCCCCCTGCTAGCCTCTGCCAGGCCCACAAGTGCGCCGCTGCCAGCCCCTTAGGAACCTGCGGCAGCAGCAGCAGCAGAGCTTCAACGTCGCTGTGCTTGTGTATGCATGTACGTACGTACGTATGTATGTATGTATGTATGTGTGTGTGTTTGTTCATTGTTTGCTTTTTGTTGTTGGCGTTTGTTGTTTTTGCTGCCTCTCGCTCGCCCGCTCGCCTCTGTCTCTGTCTCTGTCTCTGCTGTTGCTTTTGCTGTTTCGTTTTCTACTCGATTCGTACGAAAAAATTTAGTACAGCGTGTGGTATGGCAAACGAAAGCTATGAGTTTTCAGTGTATCTTGTTTTTTTTTTATACTTTACTTAGTTGTCTGCTCAGCTCTGTGTGTCTGTGTGTGTGTGTGTGTGTGTGCTGGTGTGTGTAATTACGTGCCTTGCCTTCAACGTCAGACATGCAACACGGCACGCAGGTAGAAGGAGACGCGAGTAGGAAGACAAAGTCAAAAAGAAGCCTCAGCTAAAGTCACACGCACACTCACACATAGACAGAGAGGCAGGGAGAGTGAGAGGGAGGGAGAGAGATAGCCATAGATGTCTGCATCCTAAGCGCTCGCATTGGCCTGCGCCAGCTTCTCTGCCTCGGCCGCTGCGCAGGCATTGCAATCATGATGGACGCATCATCTGACCAGCCAGAGGCCCAGATTGAGCTTCTGCAGCTTGGGCAGCTTCATGATGATGTCGATGCCCTTCGTGCTCAGCTGCGTGCACCCATAGAGATCGATCGTCTTCAGATTGGACAGATCCTCGGCCAGCGTCTGCAGTCCCTTGTCCGTTATCCGGCTGCACTGTCCGATATTGAGATTCTCCAGTTCGTGCAGCGACTTCGCTATCTTGAGCATGCCCTGATCCGTGATCTGGCATTGATTGAGACTGAGGGATCGCAGCCGATAGAGACCCTGGGCGATGTGGGTGAGCGCCTGATCGCTGATCTTGTCGCAGAAGCTGACGTCCAAAGAGTTGATGCCGCTGCCGCCCTCCGTCAGGTAGGCCATGCCAATGTCGGAGATGTTGTCGCAGGAGCGCAGATTCAGTTGTTCCAGCTTGGGCATACGGGCCAGATGCTTCAGTCCGCTGTCCGTGACCGAAACGCAGAAGCTCAGATTGATGGACTTTAGTGAGGTTAAACCCTGTGCTATGTGACCCAGTGCCTCGTCGCTCAGTCGCTGGCAATCCTGCAGGCCCAGATACTCCAGCTGCAGATTCCCCTCGGCTGTCTCCCGGCTGAATCCGGCCAGGTGGCCAATGCCCTGATCGCTGATGTGCCAGCAGGATCGCAGATTCAAGTGGCGCAGCTTCTTCAGGCCCCACGCGATGAGCAGGAGCCCGGTGTTCGTGATGTTGCAACAGCCGCCCAGCTCCAGGGTCTCCAGATTCTTCAGATGCTGCGCGATCCGGCCGAGGCTGGTGTCCGTGATCTGTTTGCAGAGCGACAAGTCGAGGGTTTTCAGATTGGGCAAGTCCACGCTGAAGGCGTGACCCAGATTCATGTCGGCCACGTTGAAGCAGCCGCTGAGATTCAGCGATGTCAGCGCCGGCACGCCCACGACCAGATCCTTGAGCGAGCGGCGCAGCGAGAGTATTTGCACCTTCTTGATGCCACGCCGGACGAGGCAGTTGAATAGACTCGGACTGGAGCGCTTCAGATGGAGCTTCGCCTCGACGCCCTTCCACACGCTCTTCGCATACGCCGCATCCCGCCAGGCGGTGCACACCTGCGCCGCTCGGCCCAAATCCCGCACCGGCAGATGCTCGAAGATCTGCTCGAGCAGCTCCGGAAAGAGGTTGCTTATGTGGGTGCCCTCCACGGGCGGGGGACTCTCCGGCGAGGCGGCTCTGTGCTGATGATGATGATGATGATGGTGATGATGATGTTGGGCATGTGCCGCGGCTGCGGCCGCTGCTGCTGCTGCCGCTGCGGCAGCCGCATGCTGCAAGTAGAGCGCAGGTGGCAACGTCTGCAGCTGCGGCCGATGATGCAGCGCGTACGGCGTAAAGCGCAGCAGGTGGTGGGCGTTGCGTGTCAAGCCGGGCAGCTCAGTCTGTTGATACAGTTCGTCCATGTTCCAGCCAGCTGCTGCGGCCGCGGCCGCAGAGCCACCAGCTGTAGCTCCACCTCCACCGCCACCACCACCGCCGCCTCCGCCACCTCCTCCTCCGGCGCCACCGCCGTGATAGTTAGTGAGGGCGGCGGCTGTCTGTAGCGAGATTGTTGTCTGGTGATGGAAGGGCAGCAGCTCTGTATTGGTAGCCATTGCTCTGTATGTGTGTGTGTGTGTGTGTGTGTGTGTCAGCTAGTTCCTAGACTTGCTGCTGTTTAGATGCTTCTATAACTTCACTCTAGATCTAGATACTTGGATGTGCGTCGCATTTGCGTCGACAGTTTCTATGCACTGCGGTGGGTGGACTAGATGAGCACTGCACAAATACGAATTAACGAATTCCGTTAGCACTTGAAGTTCAGTTCAATTTGACTTTTTATCGTCTCTGTTATATTTGATATTCTTGCACTCTGAACGAACGAAGTGAACACCAAAAACCGGAACACGACAATTGAGTTGCGCAGCGACGTCCGAACGGTTCGATGGCGAGTAACAGAATGAGCCACAGTGCGACAAAGCGACACAATAAATGAGAGCCGACGGCAATACATGCATACGAATACACACACCAATACACATGCACGCAGCAGGCAGCGCTCTCAATTCAGCAATAAGGCAAAGCAGGTAGTCGACGAGCGCTCTGGCTCTCACACTCTCTGCGCTCAACGAGTGCTGTGCGTTAGCTGTTTTCTAGCTAGATTTTAACTTGATGTGATTTCTTAGTTTTTATTTATTTGTTTTATATCCATTTATTTATATTAGTTTTACTCGTATTATTTTAACCTCACAAGGTTGATTTTAGATACCACTGCGTTTCACATTTTATTTATTATATTAAATACTTTGCTGTTAGATAGAAAAACGTCAAATTTTTAGCTTGTTCTGTAAACACTCTCAGCAAAGGCAGCTCTCACTCCCACTCTGGATTTATACATACATATTTATTATGTACATATATATATATATATATATATATATATATATATATATATATATATATTTACGAATATTTTTATATACAAATTTATGTTTTCAATTAAATTTAAATACTACATAAATTTGTTTTCTTCGCTCTTTTTCTATATATTAGCTCAAACTTGAAGAAAGCTGAGAATGTTTTGAAATATTTGTGATTTATGCTACATAACAGTGAAAATCTTAAATTGAAAATAATCTTTAGTCGGATTATATAGATCAGGATGTCTTTGCTGATATTTATATATATATGTGTACTATATTTATAATGAAATATAAATCTTAGTATTATCAGAATAGTATAATAATTATCTGTTAAATGTTTCATATACTTAAATATATATAATTCTTTAGAGTGAGATAGATTTCTTATGATATTTGATATATAAAACTCAAAGGCAGATTTCCTATGATATTTGAAATATAATATGTTATTACTGATGTTGTTTGATATATATTCTTCAGGGATATATATGTATATATATATAAATATTTTTAGAGATGGAGAGCGAGAGACAGAGGACTTCTCTGTAGTTGTTTGATAAATCAAATTCTATGAAAACTCTATTATTTTAGCTTTAGATATGCATAGATATATATAGTATATTATAATATTAATTATTTGTATTTTTCTACAATTCGTTAGCATTTCGTTCGCCATTTTCCAGTCTCCATTTAAATTTTCTTAAAGAATCTAAGTTCTATAACCATTTTATGCCAAAAACTCCGACGCATTTGCTGCTGCTGCTGCTGCGGCTGCGGCTGCGTTGCATTCCATATGAGCAGGTACCTGTCTTGCCCTGCCTCAGTCTCTGGCTCTTTATCAGCGCATGTGTGTGTGTGTGGCTGCGTCTGTATCTGTGATCGTTTTCATGTTGGTGCTTGTCGCTACCTGCGTCTGCGACGCACAGCAATCCCGATTTCCAAGAAAATATTAACGATATCTCCCAAAACGTTGCCGCACACAGACGCAAATGCAAACGTCTGAGGCAAATCCAAGCCCAAAGGCAGGCAGAGCAGAGCCAAAAAGAAACCCGCTGGGATGCACAAAAGCCGAGCCACAATAGCGGGCCACGCATTGTTATTGATACTAGGAAAGCAATGCACACAGGGAGAAGGAGAAAGAGAGAGAGAGAAGTACACCGAATGCAGTCCCTTTAAAAAAGGAAAGCCAAACGCCGCCGTCTTAAAAAAAGGGATCTAGCATTGGGAATTGGGAAAAATCTGCGCCGCTACCTGCACGGGAAATACACGAACACACACAGCCATACTCAGCATAACAGACACCCGCATAGGAACGCACCCTCGAGATCAGCTTGAGAGAGCGAGTGAACGGTAAAAAGAAAAAATGCCTACGCTGATTTCTCATGCCCATTGTCTAGAGAGGCAAGCAGCAGAAGGGACGCGTACAGTCAGCAGCAGCTATGATCCTGCATGAGAGAGAGGGAGGTAGGCATAGGCAGAGAGAGCGTAAGAACAAGGCGTGCTTTCGTTGAGTTATGCCAGCATCGGCACTCTCGCTTTGCCTCTCCCTCTCTCTTTCGCCTACCTGTCAAACCGGTTGGCAAAAAAAGGGCCAGGGCCAGGGCCAGTGGCTGGGGACGTGTCGAGGCGCAAAATAATCTGTTCGTTGGAACTCGCTCGCCGTAAGTAAAATATATGTGAGCGAAGATAATAATCGATTGGTTTTTGGCTGCCTCTTTGTGCGTTTCGCACACTGTGTGATCATTATTAGCTGCAGCACAGGTAGGCAGCAGCAGCAGCAGCATCATCATCATCTGCGGAAAAGGTGCAACGCGCAATAGACTGAGCTGTGCCCATCTCTGAGGGGAGCCCACGCAACAAGTGCAAATCAGGCGACCGCGACCCCATTGCCAGCTCTCTTCTCTCTTCTGCTAACCACAAACTTCACGCACACACTTGCATATGCATATGCTTAAATATCTGTACTTGTCACACACAAATACATACATACATACATACATATACACTACATTATTATATATGGCAAGGCATATGCGTGCTTACGCACAAACAAATTGCTTTATTGGCTCTAAAGACTGTATTTTCGACATATGGGCGTTACTTTTTGGAGTCTGCACTAAATTTACAAGATCATCAATTTATGAAATATTTGGAGAATGAATTGAAATTGTACAGGTATTAGTTCTCTATAAGACATAGAAATTGGTATAAGAGAGAGATTTTAGAAGATTATTAATGTCATTTCAGTCAAAAGCAGTCTCTTTAATCTATTAGAAAATCCCATAAACAGTTTTTTATATTTATATAAATATGAATTTATAAAAAGTGCTATAATTATTAAATAAAATATCAACGAAATTTTGTTCTTAAATTTAATTTAAATTAAATTAAATTAATATTTTAAATACATATGTATTATTAATTGAATATAGCTGATCTGGTTACAGATACAAGCACATCAAGAAATGCTGTTATTACATCTAATTGATGTGAGCAAAATCTGATTTCAATTTGTATTTGGTTAACCCGCATGCACCGCACTGAGCAGAGTACACTGCTTCGTCAAGGGTTAAGCCACGCTGATAACAAATTGCAAGAGAGTAAAAGAGAGAGGGAGAGAGGAATTGGAAAAGGGGGCAGAGCACACAATGAGTGTAACGGATCGCATTAAGATTCGATGTGATGGCAGCTAACATACAGGCATGTCTGCGTGTATGTATGTACATATGTATATGACTGCATAGGCAAAAACAACAGCAAGGAATAGCGACTACTTGCAGCCAGATCAATTATCAATCAAAATTTTTACAAGCAATAATTAAATCAATTCACTCACTCTTGTTTAAGAAATAATCTAAAAGAGAATATTCCTAGCTTCCACTTAACAGAGGGCAAAGCTAAAAAATTCTCTTTTCTTTAGTTTCCTTTATGTCGCTTTGCACACAACACACTTATACATACATATTCATATGAGTGTAAATATAACGGCATTAAGCGCACCGTGTAGAGCTGCTTTGTCTATCGTTTGCTATGTTTAGATGTGCATAAACATCTGCATTAGCAAATGTTAATAAACATACTGGTGCACATCCCCTTGTTATATAAATACAACTTACCATTTAATTTAAGGCATTTATTTGTTTTTCACTTAAATACACTTTTTACTACACTTCTTCCAGCACTTTCAGCAAGCAAACTAATTTCGCTTTAGCTAAGCGGCGAATATCAATTTGCCGAGTATTTAACCCAGTCGAAATGGCGAATTGAATACTCAACAGACAAATCAGCATAAAATCAGTTTATTTCTCATATAAACAATAACTACTGGAATTAGAGTTTGGCAAAGGCAACAGCGAACTGACAGTTGGAACTAACTGTAGAAGTGCAGCTATGAAAAAGCGAAAAGAGAAAAAAAAAACAAAATACTTTGTGAGTGTAACAACTTAAGGGGTATATTAACTGTCAAGTAGTTATGTGGAAAATATTCATATTTAAAAAACAATTAGAATGAAAAAAAAAAGAACAAATTGTAAGTTGAAACCACATTCTCAGCATTTGGTTCAAGTGCCAAGTTCCGCAGCTCAATATCATTTCCGATGAAAAAGGCGGTACTCTAAGGATTACAATTGCTAAAGAACGATGCATATTATTGGAAAAACTCCCGCTGCGAAATGTAATCAGCTCTTCAGATCTAGAAAACTAAGCAGTAGATCAATTTTAATAAAAATATGTAAAAGGTTTCCAAATAAATGAGGAGGTCGAACTAAGAGAATTTTGAGGATCAATGAGAGTCGGCAGATGAGTGCAATAGAAATGGGACTTTTAGGGAACATAGTCTTAAGAAATTCTATAAATATAAGAGTTTAATATACATATATGTATATTATAGATATTAGTCTTAATTATTAGTTTCACAAAATTAAAAGTCTTCATTATTTTCCACATATATGTAAAATGTTCCTTTATTGTTTATGTAATTTTAAATGCTATATGTGTGTATATATATTTATATTATGTATGGTAAGTAGAATTATGTCAGTTTTTTGTCATTCTTTTTTTTTTTTGAAAAATTTCGTTTACATATGGCATACTATGCACTAAAAATTAATGTTGATTTTAGTTTTCGTTTTTCTTTCGTCTTCGTCGTGCATTAATCTTAAAATTCGTTTACGCTATGACTTTAAAATACTCGTATGTACGTAGTTAATAACTAGTCGCTAATCATGTTTAAAAAACTCAAATACCCAACTAGAGTTCATTATGCTACGGAAGGGTATATGTCAACTCCAGCTAGTTGGCTGTCAATAATATAATATATATATATGAGTTATATGTGGGCATATGGCATGGGGACGCATAAATATGTATGTTGTTTAGTGTAGTGTAGTGTAGTGTATAATGAGGCTATATATGTATGTATATTTACATGCATGAGCACCGAGCTAGGTATATATGTATGTATATGTAGGGTGCACGCAAGGAAGTTTGATGTGTGTCTCTATATGCTAAAGCATTCTTTTGATTTCTTAATTTTCTTCGTTAAGTTTGATACATGCGCGATCTATGTATGTGCTATATGTAATTATTATTATTTTTATTATTATGATTATTTATTTCTTTTTAAACAATTCATTTCGTTGAATTTAGTCCAAATTGTTATATTTATCAATTCAGCCCATTTTTTTTTCTTTTTTTTTTTTGGTTACTTAAAAAACCCAAACACGATTCGAAAATTTTTGAGAAGTGTGCGACCTCCTCTACGTTTCACTGGGGCTTATATATTTTAATTTTTTGTCTGGGATGATGATATATTTTGCATTTCTAATGTCGTACGTGCCTAAGTTCTAAATTATGCTATATTTTTTCTGTTTTTTTTTTGTGGGCGTGTGCGGTTTTTCGTTGCTTGAAAAAAAGTTAAAAACAAAAACATAAAAAAATTAATATTATTTAAATACTTTAATGGGATTATATATATCACAGGTACATTTTAGACTTTTTTCAAATGCAAGCTTGTAAAAATGTATGTACGTCATGGGAAGAGATAAGCAGAAGAGAAAAAGAGGGCTTCCCCACCCACTATTTTTTGCGAAGAGTGCACGAACAGGCACAGGATCGGACAGAAGTTTTATGTGTATGTGTGAGAGAGAGTCTTGACGAGAGTGTGTGTGCGTGTGTATGTTCGTTGAAACGATTAACTGTTCGTTAAAGAGAGTGCATGCTTGGCTATTCGTTAAACTGCCTGTATGTGCGTGGGTTCGTTAAAGAGAGGGATTATGCACGAGAGAGTGTGTGTTTATGTTCGTCGGTTTGTGTGTAATAGAGTCTAAGGAGCAGGGAAGTAGGGTAGAGGGGGTCATAAAGTACTCTTCGATGGCACCGAAGTATTGGCTTTACCTAATTTTCTACATATATGTAAGCTATAAGTAGAAGTTTTTTCGTTTTTAATTAGAGTTAAAGTTTTACTAAGCACTAGTTCAAGTCGTTATTTATGAAGTATTACTGTGTTGTTTTTTTTTTTTTTAAGTTTTCTGTTTTATAGAAAAGCACTAACCATTAAACATTGCAACTGCCATTGTTCACATTATTTTCGATCGAAACTTCATCTTTCTATATATATCGTATAGTAGGTATGTAAATGCAAATTCAGGGAACATAGTTGATAAATGCTCGATTGTGATCGTAGATATGAAAGAGTTTTTTCTTTTTTTTTCAAGCCTATATGACTAGGGGCCAGCCAACTCTTAACTGTAAACATTAATATTTAGTGTCTAACTAATGTCTGGATTTACCAAAAAGTTTTTTAAGCTATGGCCTGACTTCTCTAACTCTTGATTTCTGTTTTTTTGAGTACGTATTTTGTGATTTTTTTTTTTTAATTTTTTTTTTTAGCAATTTGTCAAGTTATTGTTTTTTCGAAGCATTTTTACAGCATTTTCTTTTCTTTTCTTAAGTACATTCGTCTTCTTGAGTTTTCCCTTTCTGTGTTGACTTCTATTTGTTTATATAACTAAGTTTTAAGATCATAATTCGAGCTGTGCACCTTGATTGTTGTTGTTTTTTCTTAGTTGTTCTGTTGCATTCGTACGTATTCGGTTTTCGTAGGTCTATATGTGTGTAGCACAGTTTTAGTTATATAAATTGCTATATAGTATTGTGTGCTAGGTTCGATATGAATGAAAAATGTTGGACTAGATGCTATTTTTTTCTGTTTGCTTCTTAATAAGTTCCAATTGGGAAATTCCCATGTTCCAATCCCTTTTGGGGATTGCCTTAAGTATTTTTAGCAGTCATGAGGCGCTGGGGCGGTCCCATGGGATCGCCAGCCTCGGCGTACAGGCAGGAGCCCTCGCTGCAGGAGCAGGTGTCGCCCTCCCTGGAGCTGTTGCAACAGTCGCTCGTATAGTTGCGCTGATGCAGCTCATAGCCGGATGACAACATATTCTCATTCTCACTCTCCGCGCATGAGTTCTGCTGTTGCAGCTGCTGCTGGGCATGCTGTGCCGCCTGTCGACGCTGAGCGGAGCGCTTGCTTCCGCTGTGCTCGGCGCTGCTGTCGGAATGATGCGGTGGCTGCTGCTGGTGTCGCTTGTTGTGGCCATGGGAGGCGCGCGAGTTGTCCGAGCACTCGGAGGAGCACTGATAGATCTGGTGGCTGGATGCAGCCGCTGGCAGCATTTGATTGCCATGTGGCGCATGCACCGGCTGATACCAGCCCTCCGGCAACGGCGGCGGCGGCTGCATGGGCGAGGCCAAGGCGTCACAGCTGTTGCAGGCCCGATTGTTGCTGCCACAGCGCGACGCCTGATATTCGCTGACGGCGTGCCGCTGTGTGGGATAGTGGATATGTATGTTGCGGGAGGCCATGTCACCGCCCGCTCCGGTAGTCGCAAAATACGGCGGCAATGGCGGTGGATGCTGGCTGGTGGGCGTGATCTGGTAGCGATTCTGTGTGCCGCCCACAGAGCTCAGCGGATTACTATAGACATTCTCCTGGGGACAACCAGCGGCGCACTGCGGCGAAACACCCCAAGCGGAGAAGCCACCTGATGAGCTGCTGTGTATGGAGGCATTTAAAATGCTGAGAAAATGAATATATATATATAGATATATAGAAGGGAGATCTGATTGTCTCTTCAGCCAAGTCAACTCACCTTTGATTAGTAGAAATGCCGGAGCCGGCGCTCTTGGAACTCTTGCGCGAAGACTCTGGCGAGCCCTGCGCATAGCCGTAATTGGAGGACAATGGCGGCGGATGCTCCGGTGGTGGTGGCAAGAACTCGGACCAATTGATGGTTTCTGTTGGATATTGCAAATAATTTGATTTGTTGCTTGCCGCAGCTGCAGCAGCAGCAGCCGCCGCAGTTGCGCCTTGTGCTGTGAATGCATCCGAGTATGGCGAGTGTGTGCCGGAATCCTTGTCGGCGCTCAAGGAAGTGGCCTTGGTGCAGGTTTCACTGGATGAGGTGCCAATGATCATGGTGGTGGCATAGGGCGTGGGATTATCGGGACTCTAATGATTGGGGAAATGATTAGATTAGAGCTGAAGTCTTTCTTTACGGCAACTCCTCAAACGCACCTTGCGACAGTTGTAGAATGTGGTCAGATTGCGTGTGTCCACCTCAGCATAGTCTGTGCCGCCATCGGAGTTATTGTAGTTGGACTGACTGCTGTTGACATGCGACAGCAGCTTGGATTCACTCAGACCCGAGTCCTTGTCTGTATCAGTTGTGCGCCAGCCGCGATCTATCCACAGACTCTCCTTGCTATTGATGTTCAAGGCAGTTATCTCATTGGCGCTTACGACTGGAGGAGGCAAAAGCAGGAGCAGAATTAGTAAACTGAAGTATCTATCTAAACCTGCCACTTACCACTCAGATGGCCCAGTTCTTTGGTTATTTGATGGCGACGCCTGAAGTAAATCATGACCGTTGCTGTGGAGGCTACCACAATTAATAAGATTATGATAACCAGCACCATAACCCAGGTGCCTTGCGGTATTGCTGTCGTCTTGCGGTGTGTGGTTGGATTGGCATTGTTCGGCTCCGTATTGACCATGCCATTGGTGTGGTATGTGAAATCATTGCCAGACTCGTGGCGGCCATCGTGTGAGCCACTGGGATGGGCACGCGGCGGATGCACATGATAAGTGGGATCCATATACAGGGATTTCTTAGAAAATAATGGGATATTTATAGTGGATATCAGATAGCAGGCATAACAGCACTCACTGGCTTCGAGTATGGTCCATCGCCTGCTTTGGTAAACGCATTCAAGCGCACGCTATAAACAGCTGTTGTGGTCAGATTGTTGAGCAACACAGATGTGGTTGTGGCATTCAGTGTCATATTGGCCAACACTTTCATTGTGTTGCCGGCGCTGACTTCGATTTTATAGCCATACAAATTGCCATTGTGATGTTGAGCGGGCGGCGGTGTCCAGCGCACCCAGCCAGCGGTCAGATTATACATGCCAATTTGTATGTTATCCGGCGGCGCAGAGGGCACTGAAAACGATACAAGTTTAACCATATATACCACAGATTTATGACTATATAGACTGTCATACCATCCTCATAGGTTGTGACTAATTTCGCATTGCTGGGCTGCCCCTCGATGCTCTCGTAGAAGGGCGTCACAAAGAATTCGTATTTCGTATATTTGCGTAAATTTGCAATCACATGAGACTCGGAGGCAGCATCCAGCACGGTGAGCATAGAGTATTGGTTCGTATGAGCGTTGGCATCCCGATAGCGTATGTGCAGACCCTAAGGGATAAATGTAGAATAGATGGAGTTAGTTTAAGTCTTACACTGCCTTAAAATGTCAACATTACCTCCACAAATTTCTCATTTGTGCTGACGTGCAGCATCCAATCCAAGCGCACGGCGCTCGCATTTACAGCCGAGGCATCAATAAGCTCCACGACCTACAAATACATATAAATTATATATATTATTATTGATTTGGCTATATAGTAAGTACAGCATGTGTAAGCTTACCTTGCCCGTGAGCAGTGTACGCGCTGCCGACAGCTCATTGGATGGCGCCACATCAAAGTCCTCTCCCAAGGTCTTGATAGCATTCGATAGGCCCGAGGGCACAGACACGCCCTGTGTATTTTCGGCGCGCACCAGAAACACATACGAGGTGGCCGAGGTCAGGTCAGAGATCTGTTGAGTGAGTAAATAAGATATGAGCTAAAGTTTGAAATAGTATTCCAGAGAGAGCGACTTACCGTCACTTGGGTATCAGCTATGCGATGAGCGGCTACAATCCAACCCGTCTGCAGATCGGGACTAAAGTATTCCACAGCATACCTGGAAATATTCAAGAATTTTTTGTTTAATATATATTTTATAATTATTTGAAATGAGAACAAACATTTCAAATAAATCCTACTTTATCTTAAGCATCCTTAGCAGATACTAGCTCAGAGCATGAATGCTCCATAGATTCAGTCTATTTCATTTAATTCTTTTTTTTTAATATTTCTAAATCTATCTTATATTGCTTATAGCTTAAGTAAACTAATCAACAGCTTACCCTATAATAGGACCAACAGCGCCTGGCTTCTCTTGGCTCTTGGCCCATCTGAGTGAGATGCTTGTGCGTGTGACATTGATGACCTTAGGTGTGCCTGGTGGAGCGGGATAAGTGCTGGGATCCGCAACGCGATGCAGCGTGGCAGTGCTACTCTTCTCCACCTATAATAATGAATAAATAAATTAGTAGATGAGCCAATGCAAACGGAACTGCTCGACTTACTTTCAAAGCAGCGGACCAGCTGGATTCACCGCGTTCCGAGGAGGCAGTGCATGTATATAAGCCAGAATCGGTTAGCTGCAAATCTGTTATGGCACAAAAGAGAAACAAGTTAAAGCTAATCTCTATATATTCTTCTCTACGTGCGCAGCCATACCATCTATTCTTAGCGAGCTGCCCTGCACGATGCTGTGACGATTGCTTGTCTGTACCGCGTAGCCATCGTGGAACCATTTGACACGTGGCGTCGGATTGCCCGTGGCACGACAAGGCATTGTGGCCACCGTACCCTTGGACAGTGTTTGATTTGCGGGTCCAATTTGTATGATGGGCGGCGGGCGTTCATCGACCGTGCTCACTTGCAGATAGACACGCACCGTGGCTGAGTCAACGACACTGAAAGCGGAGCATACATAGAATCCCTCGTCATCCTGCTGCACGTCGTTGATCTGCAGCGTGCCCTCGGCTGAGATGTGCTGACGTCCATGTGAAGTATTCGGGAACATGAGTGTAGACACGCCCTCCTTGGTCCAGAAGACAGTCGGGGGCGGATTGCCAATGGCCACGCAAGGCAGCTGCACTTGGCCATTGAGGCCGATTTTCTTATTGGTCGGTTTCTTGGAGAAATTTGGCGGAGCTGCGATGAGAAAATAAGAGAATTAGTTAAAGCTAGATAGATAAGATCTTAGATGATGGCGCGTACCGTGTACGGTGAGTGCGGCGCGAGCGCTGATCTGGCCCACATTGTTGTGCGCCTCGCAGACATAGGTGCCCTCATCGTTGGGCGTTATGTTGCTCAGCTCGAGGCTCTTCTCGTCGTGCAAGATGCGAGCACGTGAGACCGGTATGTTGCCTTCCTCCTTCTTCCACAACACCTTGGGCGGAGGATCACCGCCCACAGAGCAGTGGAACGTCGCCGTTTGGCCATAGACCATTGTCAAATCTTTGGGCTCCTTCATAAAGAATGGCTTAATCTGAACAATCAGCTTGGCGTAGCTGGATTCGCGTGAGCCTAAGAGATTTTGGGCAATGCACTTGTAATTGCCCTCATCGATGGGCTCCACGTTGCTGATCAGCAAATTGCCGCCATCCACGATGCGAACGCGTGAGCTGGTGCTAAAAGGTTTCGAGTTCAAGTCATCCAGTGGAACGCCATTCTAAATGAGAGAAACACAAATGTGAAAACTGGGACAAGTATTGCTTAAGATTTGCTTTTAGCTTGCCTTCATCCAGATAATGGTCGGCTCTGGTATGCCTTTGGGCGGCCCACATTCGAGCAGCGCCGTCTCGCCTTTGGCCACGCGCGTATCTTTGGGCTCCACGCGAAAATCGTCGCGCAAGACTGCAACAGAGAGAAACAAGGTGTCAAACAGAGTGTGGGTTAACAAGTTGACGGTGGTTATAGAGCCTACCAGCGATTTGGAGCGAGGCATGTCGACTGACGGCTTTGCCCACGTGGTTTTTGGCCACACACCAGTACTCGCCGCCGTCCTGCTCCTTCTTGCTCTGCATGGTGCGATAGAAGAATAGAGCGCCGTCTTTGAACAGAACTCGATGCGATTTCTTTTCATTCGTATTGACCGGTTCGCCATCCTGCATGGGAATATATAAAATATATAGTATATATATATATATGGATATATATTGGATTAGTTTTAGCATACCTTATACCACTCAATGGTGGGCTCCGGCTTGCCCTCCACTTTACAATTGAGTGTTGCGGGCTCATTCTTCTTAACGACCAAATCTGTGGGATGCTCAATAATGCGTGGCGACTGATATTGAGCTGTGAAGATATGAGATATATATATATATATATTGATATATGTAGAGATGATTGCATATGCACATGTGGCTTAAATGGCTTTACCTTTAGCTGCAGGCAGCGCTAGGGCCAGCAACAGCAGCAGCAGCAGCAGTTGATGCAGTGGTTGCTGCCTGGGCATATTGTTTATGTTTGATGCTGGATGATAGTAGTTAGTGCTCCAGATGTAACGATGTCGATGTCGATGTCGATGTGATGCAGATATATACATATGCATATGTATATTACATATATATAGCTTTTGCGCAGTTGTGAGTTGTGGCAATCATGGTTTTTACTTTATATATAGATATTATTGTATCTCTGCTAATGGTATGAAAAATGGCAAAGAATGTGACAGCTGTTAGTTCAGGGGAAGCACAATAAACAGACATACATATACTTGTAATATACAGTATGTCATAAAAGTGTGTTTACTAGGAATTAAAAACATATTTATATGGCTAAATTTTAATATCTATTATTATTATTTATTATTGAAGGCAACACAAACATTATTTTAAAATATATATTATATTTACAATACAGACTGAATTATATATTTAATTTAATTAATAAAAGAACAAAAATTAATTTTAAAAATATTAATAGTAAAAAAAAAAACAATTCCTAAAAAATTAATTTCATTTTTGTATTAATTATATTTTAAAAAATATTTATATATGCCTGTTATATTATTTAGTTTTTAAATCAATTTTTATTTGTTTTTTTTTTTTTTATCAACAATTTGTAAAAATGTATTTGGTTTGTTTACATCTTTTACTGCTAATATTTTTAAAACTTTACTTTTATATATATTTTTTACTACCGATAATTTTTATTATTTATATATTTTAAAAAACATTTTTGTTTTGGTTTTTTAATAAAAATTAATTTGTATTTATTTATTGCTACTCTTGTTTATTGCTATTTGTGTCTCCACACTTTTACGACATACTGTTTGCATCTAAGTGCTGTATATTTGTGGGCGTGAAAGGCGTGTCGGCATTTGCATACAAAGTATTTGACAATTACAAACCTCGTTTCTTCTGCTTCCACTCGTTCTATCTTGTCCACTTCAGTTTTGATTCTTCGTTTTTATCTTCGAATTTGTGTTGAATATTATTCGATGCCTCCTGCTCCAGTTAGATTTCCATTCAGGCAGCTCGAGGCGCCGACGAAGTCGACAATGACGACATATGCATATATAGAGATAAGCAATGCAGAGCACTCAGCGCGCAACACCAATAAAATTATATATACTTATTTGTGTCTATGCTTTCCCATTAATTTGGTTGAGTTCTTTTCTATTTTTTTTTATTTCTGTATTTATCTCTCTTTATGTTTATCTCGGCAGCGCCTACGGCGACGGCGTGGCCCAAAAAGTTGAAGAAAAAGACAAATTTACAATCCAAATGCAGCGAGGCGAAGTTTTGATTTTGATTGCTTTTTCGTTTTACGTTTTTATTAAGAGTTTCTCACACTTTCTTTTCACTCACTTCGTATCGTATTTATTTTCGTTGTTATTTTTATTATTAATCACAAAACAAAAACTTTAAATCGTAACTAAAACGATTTAGCATTGGTTATTCTATATATCTCTCTCTTTTAGTCTCTGTCCTTGTTGTTTTTGTCTTTTAGTCGTTTGCGTTTTTGGGGTTGTTTCTCTTTCTCAGCCTCATTTCCGCATTTTCCGAATGAAATTTCTTTTTGGTAATTTTACAAGAACAAGAACATGCTCCTGCTGTTCACCGTTCGCCGTTCCCGTTGCTATTGCCGTTCCAATTGCCAGGCCAGCCTGCTGCCTGCCTGCTGCTGGCTTGTTGTTGTATCTATAACAGTGCGTAGCGTACGTACAAATATATACACATACACATACACAATGCATGCACTCTCTTACACGCTCACGCACACAAACACACACACACGCACATGCACATACAGTTTGGTTTCGGTAGATACACAGATGTAAGAAAACACATCCGTTTTTTACACCCGAAATGCGGGCTTGATTTTATTTGTTATTCACTTGTCCATTGCATTTGATTTGCGCGCTGAATTAAACAGCAGCTGCAATTAACTTTTATTAATTAAACTAGCACTATTCTTTGTGTTTAATTCAATTTTTGTGCAAGCAACTACTGGACATGGGTTGTGTCTGTGGAAAACTGCGGAACGAAGTGAATGTGAAACGAAAGAAAACAAAAAATACCACAAAGCACAATATTTCAGATCTGGCAGCGCTGCGGGCGTTGCCGTAATGTTAATTGTGGCGCCAAACCCCGAAAATTTCAAATATCATAAACTACAATAAGAAAAAAACACTTATATTATGTAATTTAATGCATTCGGAATTGATTTAATAAAAATACTTTGATTTTGAGCGAGCGCGGCTTGCGATTACATTATTGGATCTAATTGAGTGTGTGTTTGCATAAGAGTAGTTTTGTTTTGTTTTGTTTTTTTTTTTTTTTTAGCTTTCTGGCAGCTTTCCTGGTGACCCTGGCGCCAAAATACAAAAATTCGTTAAGACTTAAAATTTTTTCCCATAAATTAGCTTAGGAGGACTTTAAGGTCGTTGAGACTAAAGCTTGTACGTTGCGATTGGAGACTTCACTGCCTTGTTTACCAGTTGATGAGCCGCAGGTAAGCTCATCCGAATCCTCAATGTCTGTCAGATCGACGCATTCGCGGCAAATGATACGCTCCCGATAGGTGTATTTATTATTAATTTTTGGCTCTGATCGGATCGTCGAGGTTATTGTTTCGACCGCATTGATGCCAATACAATCTGGACAAATATTATGTTTGACGCTGCCGATGTGGCACGGCTTAAGATCGAGACACTGCTTGAGCGGCATACTCAAAAATTCGGAAGTGGTGCAAGCCTGTTTGTTGATCCCATTCTTCAAGTTGCAGGTCAACTTCACCCACGTCATGTCGTTCCGGCGCTGTCGCGATATCAGCGCTTTGCGTACTTCAGAGAATGGTCGCCCCGAACTCATCAGCTCCGTGTACAGCTTCCGACAGCTATTAGCCAAATTCGCCTGGGTATAGATGATGGCATCACTTAAACTCAGCTCACCAAACGCATGCGGCGGGCAGCGGCTCAGAGAGAAGCATTTCATAATATTACGATTACGTTGCATTATTTCCAGTTATATTCAACTATCAATTTTGACCACGACCAGAACTCAATTTTTGAGAAACAATTGTGATTCGTGTTGGTATATTTTTTTTTTTATTATTTCTGATTGGATTTTATGATTATGCTTTAGGTTTTGGTTGTCAGTTCTATAAATGCCTCCTAAGCTCTAACCTGGCCAACTGAGGCTTGCCTTTGGCTAGATTACGTGAACGTATCAAATTTGATATGCCTGCTTCATAGGTGGGCACATAGGCACCAATTGGGCGTGGCGCCGGACGACGTCCACCTGGCACGGCGCTCTTCACCTGCTTCGGCTGCAGGCGCAGCTGCGTGACGCGATCCACGGACATGCTCCTGGGCCGACGCGACAGATAATCGTGTATGTGACTATTGGAGCCATTGGCTATATTCAGATCGATCAGATAGTCCTGGAGCTCCGCCTTAAGTTTGGCATTTTCCGCCTCCAAATTGCGTTTCTGCTGCTTGAGGCAAGCCACGTCGACGGAGACATTGTTGACGCGTCGCCAAAATGTTTCCATTTGCGGCAAGGCGGCAACCTCTTCCTGCAAAAGGACAGCTTGATATAGTACGAGTGACGCCCCCCCCCCCCCTCTGTCTCTGTCCCTGTCTCTGCTTACCTTGAGTGGATCACTGGCTAACTGAGCTTCATCCTCTCCGGCTGCCTCCAGCTCACGTATCTCTATAATCTCCTTGGAGAGCTGAGGCAGCTGAAACAGTTTCTCTCGCTGCGTTTCCATTTTGGCGCAAATTCGGGAGAGCTGAGACAAAGTTTCGCCTTTGCTTAGATGTGCCTTGAGTGTCTGTGGGAGATGTTATATAGAGATCGGTTGATATATATATATATGTATATAGGTATAACCCCCTTCCACCTCTATAGCTTCATGGCTCTCCACGGACATTTGCTTGAATAGCCTGTGCTCCTGTTCCACCTCCTTTTCGACGCAGCTGCGCAGCTCCCTTAGGCGATCCGTGAGCTGTTGCTTGATGTCCTGCCGCTGGTGCAGCTCCGCCTGCTGCTTGATCTGTTGCTCCTCGGCGAGCAGGCGTAGATTGGACAGCTGCTCGATCAGATGCTCGATCTCGTAGCTTTGCTGACTGATCTGCTGGGCGCTCTCCTCGTCCCGCTGCTTCAGATCCACATACTCCGAGTAGAAGCCTTCGATGTGCTTGCCATAGCCGGCGAGAACCGATTGGTACTCCTGCCACAATGCCTCCAGTTTGCCCTCGCCCCTGACCGTAATCTTCTCCAGCTTCAATTGCATCTGTAATGATGATGGGAATTACATAATATTCTTTATGTGTGTGTGTGTGTGTGTGTGTGTGTGTGTGTATTGGTCCATTGTGTGTCAGTCAAGCGCATCGTCCATTAGTTCGTCAGCTGTCAACAGGCGCTGGCTATAAATGTCGACAGCAGCAGCAGCTCTGAGCACAGAGCAAACAGTACTTGAGATGCGCCCGTTGCTGCTGTTGGTTCTGCTCAGCTTTAGCTGTGGCATCAACTGCCTCAAGTGTCGCTCGCAGGATGGCGCCAGCGATGCGGAGCTCAAGCGGATTGTGCGCAGCTGCATGCAGCGCGGTGGCAGCGGCAATAGCAACCAGGAGGACAATGATAGACGCTATGGAAATGGCAGATACAATTTTGACAACGATGATTATGGACAGAGCCAGGATCGAGGACAGGGCCAAGGACGACAACAGCAGCAGCAGCAGCAGTCCTATGGCAATCCCTGGCAGCGCAGCGTCAAGCAAACGGACAGCTACAAGAACAACAACAACAACAATTCTACTGAAATGGCCGGTTGTGTGGCGCTGTGTTTCTTTGAGGAAATGAACATGGTAAGTGAGCTATAATACTAACTATTCAAATATAAATACTTACACAACTCTCTTATAATCTTTGTGCTTAAATTCATATTTAAATTTCTCTTTTACTGTGAGCGCTTTAGCAGTGTTGCCAATTCAGCTATAAAATGCTTGAAATTGTGATCACTGGCGGAAATTATAGTTATATTGAATCACAGAATTTTTTTTCAGCGTGAAATGTGGCAAAATTTCAACAATCATCATAATTTGCTTGTGTTTAGCTATTTTTAGCTTTTTTTGATCGTTGATCTGGCTGTTCCCCTGAACACTCAACACTGCTCTTAGGTCTAGTGCGTTTGAAAAAGATGTCCGCTCTCTCTTGCCTCTAAGACAGCTAACAGTTTTTCCTTACGCTCAGTGCGCTCTCAATTATATGTATGCAAGGCTAAAAATAGAACTTTATACATTTGCGCTCTCAGCGTTGCCTTTGGAGAGAGCAGCTTTGATATTTAAGCGTTTATTATGCTTTTGTACTGTTCTGACAACTACATACATACATATGTTAAGAAAGTGTATTAGCAGTGCACTCGCTCTCATCACTTGCTTTTGAGAGAGAGCAGTTAGACGAAAATGTTAAGCGGTATGCCATGTTCATATAATATTTGAATTTTTGCATGAGTATTTTTAGAAAAGGGTATTAATGCGTTGGCGAGCATTAGAAATTATTTTGACTTTGGAGAAGCAGCGTGCATATGTTTTAGCATACATACATACATATATTTATTCATTTACACTGTGCAGTGTCTCCTACTTAACGATTTTTCTTCCTTCAGGTGGATGGCAATGGTCAGCCGGATCGGCGCAAGGTTAGCTATTTGCTGACAAAGGATCTGCGCGATCGCGAGTTGCGCAACTTTTACATGGACACCGTGCAGCAATGCTTTCGTTATATAGAGCACTCCCGTTACAACAACAACAAGTGCAGCCAGTCTAGGGAGCTAATCAAGTGCATGTCTGAGTATGCCAAAGCACAATGCGATGATTGGGAGGAGCACGGAAATATGTTATTCAATTAAAATCTTCTACCGTTACTTACGCCGCTCTTCAGATCCTCGACACGATCCAGATAGAGTTCGTGATTGCCTTTGACAGCACGATCGGCGGTCTCCTCTAGCTGATAGAAAACGCACTCGAGTTGCTGTTGCTTTTCCGCCTGCAAGTCCTTATAGATAGACGCATCCTGTTTGTATTCACGCAGCACCGCCTGCTTGTCGTCCTCGTAGATGCGCCAGAAGAACTCTACGCGACTGCGATGTATGCCTGGTAAAAGGGAAATATTATTTTTGAAAACTATGTAGATAAAGATATACGATATTAAAGATATAGCTCACCAATGATCTGATCAATGTTCTCCATATGCGACTGCTGCAAGTTGGCGTACATATCCTCCGTGGAATTGATATCGCCTATCAGACGCTGTATAACCTGATCTTTGCGCTTGAGCGCCTGCTCGAAAAACTGCGCCACGTCGAGGATTTCACGTCGTAAGTCCTGAATTTTCACCTGTCGCAGAATGGAACGATATTCCTGATTGATTTTGGCCATGTTCAGGCGACAAAAGGCATCCTCGCGCTTCAGCTTGTTCTGCAAAGGGTATACACGGTTGGGAGTTGATCGGTGTTAGGGTATCTGGCGGTCGTTACCTTCATGTAGAGCGCTATCAACTGCATTTTGCGCCGCCTCGTCTCCTCCTCCATGTCAGCTCGCATTTGCAAATATCTGGCACGCTCCTCCTCGGACATTTTGGCCAGCTTATTGCCTTTGCCTTTGCCCTTTTTGCCCATCTTCAAGCGTTTCTATTAATTGCTATTTAACAAAAGCCGCTTATCAAATTTCAAAGGCCAGTTAGTTCAACTAATTGAGCGTACACGACTAGAGGGCTAGACTAAAAAAGTGCAAAAAGAAAAATAAATGAAGAAAAACAGCAAGGAAAACAAGCTGCTGCCATGGCGACCCTCGTGCCACGGTTGTCAAGGGGTTTGTCATCATTAATGCCCAGCATTGGAGCGTGCATTAAATTAACGATTCGTACATTTCAAAGCCCATTAAAGCTCTTGACAATTGATACGGGTTATGACGGGGGCTGACACTATAAATGGGGCCTGTCCACCGGCCAGCTCCAGCTTAGTTGACAGCATGTGGCGATTGATACTTGTATTGGCTCTGTTCCTGGTAAGGTTGAGTGAAGTTTTATATTCAATATAGTACACAATGCCACGCCCACACAGGTGTATACTGCCCTTGGTATACGCGTGAATTGCCGCCACCTGGAGCGCGTACACGAGGATCACATCCACTACTGCTGCAAGCATCCGGATGGCCACAACGACATCAGCGAGCTCTGCGCCAAGCAGACAAACTTCAAGCTGCCCTCGAAGACGGAGGAGGCCATGGAGGACAATACTGTGGATGCCATCATGTTGGGCAACTGCTGGGCCAAATGTGTCTTCGAACAGTATAAGTTTTTGGTGAACGATAGCCTGGACATGTTGGCGGTGAGGAGCCACTATAAGACCGTGCACAAACTGGATCCGGAGTATGAGACTGAAATGTTGGCGGCCTTTGACAGCTGCCACACGAAAGGTAAATG
The DNA here is from genome assembly GCA_035045555.1 of Drosophila fulvimacula. Lineage (NCBI taxonomy): Eukaryota > Metazoa > Arthropoda > Insecta > Diptera > Drosophilidae > Drosophila > Drosophila fulvimacula. The sequence continues at coordinate 8,969,133 of JAWNOX010000191.1, forward strand.
GAATTGGAGATATATACATATATCCTTCTATATAGCTCTTTATGTCTTCTAGGTGAGGAAGCAACGGCTGTCTTCCTTTCGATGCCCATTGTACGCGCCTTCAGCAGTGCCAATACTTGCGAACCCTTGCCGAGCGTCATCTTATCCTGTGTAATTAAGCGATTTTTCCATAGCTGCCCCAGAAGTCGTTGGTCCAACACCACGGAATGTGAGGAGACTCTAGCGTTCTCAAAGAAGTGCAAGGACGCGCTAACCACAATGTGAACGAGAAAAGGAATTTATCTATATAATATATGTATAATCATATCTATATATATGAATAATGGAATTATATGAACAGATCAGCAGATATATATATAGCAGAAATATTGACTATAGGTGGAGAAGGAGCTAAGAGAGCCAAAAGGGAAGGTATAGGCTAAATGCTATAACACGAATCTGAGAGTTACAGAAAAAAAGTGCTTATGGAAGTGCCCGACTAGGAGATACCCTGAAGTATTTTGTATTTATTGTAGCTAGCTGGAAGAATCAGAGAATAAAAGATAAGTTATATGTGAGAAAGAAGCTTAGAGAATGCTTGAGTTCGAAGTGCACAACTAGGATATACCCTAACCACTTGAGATAAACTAGGTTCAGAAAGGAGAAGGCATATTTATGGTATCAAAATTTTAAATAGATGAAGTTTGAAGAGAATCTTAATTTCCGAAAGAAATTCGGAAACAATACATATAACATATATTCAAGAATTCATTTATTTGTTATAAGTTTTAATTAAAAAATTATATAAATATGCTCATAAATAATTTATTTCAGCTTACAAAGTAGCCAAAGAATCGCGACAATTTTTACTGAAATTCAATAGATTTTGGCACTCCTCGGACTGGGCCCAACGATCCTTGGGGCAATTGTGAAAGAACTGACGTATGACACAGGCCATAATGACGCTCGATTTGGGCGCACAGAAATGCTGGGACATCTGCATAAACACATGATTCGACATGAACTTGGCGGTGTTCTCCTCAGCTAGGAAAAATTATATAAAATATATTATATATTATATATATCTAGATTCAGGTTCAGTTTGCTTTGCTTACTTTTGCCATGGCAGTGATCGAAGGCGTTGATCATTTCACTGACGTATTCCGGATCTTGGCTAAACTTCTCATTTAAATATTTCTTGACGGCATCCATGTCCAAGTTGTCGTCCTTCATCACCTTCATTTTCTCGAAGACGCACTTGGCGAAGCAGGTGCCCGATATGGCACGCGTGGCCGTCAGATCCACCATGGATTGTTCCTGGGCACTTGGCACCTTGAAGCCCGTCTCCTTGGCGCAGTCAGCAACGATTTCATTGTGGCCATCGGGATGCTTGCAGCAGTAGTGTATACGATCCTCCTTCACATCATCCGTTTTTTCGCAGTCAATTTGTATTGCCCTGGCATACTGCAGATCGAGTTTACTATAGCAAATATATTGGAAATCGAAGCCGCCACTTACCCAGATCAGATAGAAGAGTGCAAAAGTCGTCGATAGAAACATGTTGTTGCGCAGCTCGGTTCGATTGTTCAGACGAGGCCTTTATATAGCTGCCTCTTTAGGCATTGCCTATATATGATCTGAAATGGGGCTTGAGTGTGATATTAGATCAGCGAACTAATAGATTTGTTTATGTTGCGAACCATTACACAACTGGAGCTGCGATTGTTCGTTACATTTAATTAGGCAGGGAAATTATAATTAAATTTTTTAATTGATTGAAATATTATAAATTTGCCTGTCAAACTCAACTCCATTTCATTTACCGAAACTATGCGTTGCCCTATATTGCTCTCGCTGCTACTGCTGCTTGGTCTGGGCCAGGCGCAGGAGGACTCTGAGGAGGAAGCTGCGGAAACGAGTCCCATCGATGATCTTACTCCAGATCAGTGTGACAAAAAGGTTAGCAGCTTTATCTTACTCAAGTCTAACTATTACCTAACTGATTAAATTCACTTCAATGCTAGCGCAGAGGCTGCTGCTCCGATCTGTATCTGGGCGATGAGGAGACGCTGATGAAATGCTTTTCCATACACTCCGATCGACTGCCAGCCGATGGTGACATGGATATGAGCAAGACGCTCAAGTTTCTATCGGTTTGTATATAGGAAGACATATATATATATATACATACATATATATAGATATATAAAGATAGATAAAAGTATCTTGATTAGCACAAAGAACTGAGTCTAGCTAGTCATGATAGCCTCTAAGTTTTCCCATTTGTCTATTCCGTCCGACATTTGTCTGTCCACCCGCCTATCTTTTTGCCTGACTGTTTACCAGTCACAACAAAAGCTTATTAAGATAGGATACACGGTTCTTCCTACTTCCTACTATTCAGGGTATCTGTCAGTCGGGCTCATGTGACTTATACACCTAATAATATTATTTTCTCTTTATTTCCCAGTGCTTTGTGGAGTGCATCTATAAACAGCGCAAATATGTGGGCAAGAGCGATACGATCAACATGAAGATGGTAAAGCTCGATGCGGAGACTCTGTACGCCGATCGGCCCAAGGAGCAGGCGTATCATATCAAAATGTTTGACTATTGTCGCAAGGATGGTGAGATGCTTGTATATCTAACTATCGAACAATATAATACTTCAATATAAAAATTCTGCTGCATAGCTATGAATCTGTACGGCTTGTTGAAGGCCAGTCCGGGCGCCAAGGCCATGCTGAAGAATGCCTGTCGACCCTTTCTTCTGATGGTGTACATCTGCCAGACGGAATACCACAAGAAGCACGAATGCCCATATTTTCGCTGGGAGGGCACAGACAAAGCGGCCACCAAACAGACGTGTCTCGATGCCAAGGTCAAGTGCTACGAACTCGATGGCATTGCGGCACCCAAAGAGCACTAGCGTTTGCATGTGCTTTACTTTTCATAGGATCAAACACAGTTTACAGCTAAATAAAATAAAATGGAAAAAAACTCAGTTTGTTGTTTGATAAATACATATATACATTCAAATACATATACACAGTTTTCATATATACATATATTCCAATGTACACAGTGCGTACCGCCACGAAGGAAGATCAGAACCCACTGGCGGCGCTCATCTATGAGAGGAATGCCAAGGGGTTTGGCAACAAGCGCATCAAATATGACGTCAAGGAGACCTTTAAAGCATATCAGACTCATCGTCTGGTCGCCATGCGGGATGACAGCATAGTGGGCTTTGCGGAGTTTCGCAATTATCCAGCGATCGGTCCATTGCCGAGTGACAGTTGGCTCGACTGGCTGAATCAAAGATATTGGTAAAATCGAAAAAAATAAATCTAGTTATATATACCTGACTGACTGATCATTATGTATATATAAATATACGTTTGTCATGGACTGCTTCAATAGCATTACAGTCTCGATCAGCTGGCTGAATACGCTGTTCTTTAACTTTTGCATCTATTGTGAGGATCATCCCGAGTCGCTGCTCGCCCTCATACGCGAGGTCTTTTATCGAGAGAATCGTCTGTGGAATCTGATAACGGTTCGTGTGCCCGTTCTTCCCTCAGATTCGCACTACATTGAGTACTTCGATGATCTGGCCAAGTATGCCAAAGTGTTCTATCCGCGCGATTTCAGCATCGGAAGCAATATGAATACCCAGTCCGTTTTCATTGTGAGTCGCTTTGGCGTATTGCCAGCTATCACATATCGCAAAGCACTGTAAATACCACTCATTATCTATGTATATATATCTATCGATCAGGCTCCATCTAAATTCCTCACGTTCGCAGCCCCGAAGATAACGACGACATCATCGAAATGCACTCACGTGAGCTGCCCGAAATACGTAATAAATTCGGCGACTTCTACATAGCCGAAGAGCTGTTGCGCACGGATGACGATGCCAAGAATTCCGTAATAATCGTGACGGAAATGCAAAACGAGAGTCAGGAGATGGTGACGGCGGGATTTATGTGGCTGAATGCGAACGTCGACATACGTTACTATGTGAGGAACTATGAGATGGAAATGTTTGGCAATCTGGTCAATTTTAATCCGGCCAAGCCATACTGGTTCGAGGAAATTAACGTTATGTGAGTAAGATTTATATATAATACATACTTTAAAAATCTTTAATACTTAATCTATGCAGGACGACGGAGCGCACACCAGACGCAAATCTGTTTACATCTGCCGCAGTGGATGATCTCTTTGAAACCACCGTTCTGGGAGGCATGCAGGTTAATGACAGTGATAATAGGTGAGTTTTAATTACGCTTCTGTACACCTGCTTGTAAATAGTCGGTCAACTCCTTATAAATATATATATATATATATATATATATATATATATATATATATATATATATATATATATAGAATATATATAATTAATCGATAACATATGCAATATTTATAGTATAGATATTTATTATATAATCGATGAATAATGCAATATTCTTAATATCGATAAATATCGATTTCGTCCTATATAAATGAGATTCACTTTGTATGTAAAGTCTGTCAATTATCATATTATCACATCTACACCTTCAAGAGCTCTCCACTTATTCCTATACCGCCCTATTTTCTACAGCCTGGACAGTCTAGTCAAGGTAAGGTTCAGCTCCATCAAAGGCAATTTAATTGATGCAAGTATCCCGGGTAGCGTCAATAAGTTTTATGCGCATGAAAATCTATTTGTCAAATTTACTTATGTCTTCGAAAGTAAGTATCGGGTGCATCGAAGCACAATCTTCAGTCTTCAGATGAATATTCTTTCGCAGAGCTCGTCACACTCGAATACTACATCAGTAAGCAAGATAAGGTTATTAATTTATATTACAACATGGAGCACAAAGGGACGGACATTGACGGACAATTGCAATTGGTGCCCAATGTTTTCGAGTTGAGATTCATCTGTGCGAACAAGGAGTTTCCCTTGCCGATGTTATTCAATTGCTTGTGTGCCATGTATTCGGCCTTTCCAGATCGCGACTACTGTATCATGGCCATACCAAAGACGGCGACGGCTTTGCGCAGCTATGTCGAGGCGCTTAAATACTTTATGGCAAGTCTTTTGAAACCTTTGTTGATTTTCTTTTCACTTTTATCCTTGCTTCCTCCACAGCCCGTGGCGCAGCGTCCGAGTGATTTGACTGATATGCATGAGATCTACATAACACATCGTAGCACGCTCTTTGGAGAGATTAGGTTGGTGGACACACTAGAATTTAGCTAACCAAGACTTTTAATACTCGTTAATGTGCTAAAACGGGTATATTAGCTTCCTGGAATGTCTGTCTTTCTCTCCTATCATCCGATCGTCTGTTCGTCGTCCGTTTGATCTATAAGCAGTGCTATTGATCCTGAATCAACTGTTTAGCAAATCTGGGAACTTAGGCATTATATATATATATATATACGCTATAGCCCACTTTGCAATGTGAACGAGTATTCTGCAGTCGGTGCTGGCCGACTGCAACTCTCTTACTTATTTTAGCCTGTATCGTTTGCAAAACGAAGATATCGGGATGATCATGGATATGTTCAACATCAGTATTCGGCCGCCCAAGGAGAGAACATTTTCGTCGGGCTCCAGTAGCTACGTCTACAGTTCGCATGTGAATGCGTTCGTTAACATCGAGAACGAGATACTGGTGATAAAACAGATAATGGCCGATGTGCTGAGCAATGAAAACAGCGAATATGATTTTTTTACCATACGCTGCGGCAGTTCGACCAAATCGGCCGAGCAGAACACAGCCGTGGGTTATGTGGTATTGCGCAAGTATTTGAACCGCCACCAGCTGCTCCACCATTTTCATTTGCCCAACAACGATCGGCACTTGGAGAACGAACGGGCCGAGATCATCTCACTGCGTCTGCATCCACTCTATCACAACTGCTGTGAGGTGATCCTACGCAACCTGGCGGCCAAGACGAACTATTACGACTTCTACTTCATATATGCGCGTAATGTAAGATCATGCTTTATATATATATATATAATTGGGAGTAATTGTTGAGTTTCCCTTAGAAATATCCATTCACCAACGATCTAAAGACGATGATGATGCAAATCGAGCCTAGTCCCAAGAAGAAAAGCTTTTTCTGGCATAAGCAAATTAATGAGGAGAAACGCGTCTCAGAGGGCCTGCCCGAATTCGATTACTTTAACGATCAGTTGGTCGTCTTTCGGCACAAATTGAGTCCGACGAAATGGTTTGGTAAGAGCACCCGCTTGGTAATACTTGGATTTACGGCCGTGGCTAGGGCCTTCCTGCGCCAGCTGGTCTTCCAATGGAACAGCAAGGAGTGAGTGCCTAGAGACTAGCCTCTCAATTCATTCACCCATCTATCTCGCTACTCCGCAGTCACGTCAACTCGGAGACCTTCACATGTCTGTCGCGCCTGCAGGTGATAGTTATTGCGCCACCTGGTCTCGTGGAAGCCGAATACGATTGCATGTTCGATTGCACGTACTGTACATCGAATGCATCGCGCAAGCATTGCTATCTCTATTGCCAGAACTACTCTTGCTACGTGCGGGATACCATTAAGCGCATGGACTTGCGTCTTCCCATACACTTTGTGGCGGGAAATGTCGACTATATATGCAGGTGAGTGGTATGCTGACTCGAGTCCGCAACTCTTACACTCAGTACTCATGCGTCGCAGGGAGAGCAAATATGTGAAGATCAATCAGACTTGCGACGTGCACTACGACACCTTGGTGCTCATGAACTACAAGAGCTTCAGTCTGGCCATCAATAACTCGCACACTGGCGTGGTGCCATCCAACTTCATTGAGATCAACAGTCGACTGGATAAGTTTCTGCTGTTTTATAAGCTGCGCGTGCTCAACGAGGTTCAGATGCGTGTCTACATAATACTCGTCTATGGCGCCAATTTGTGTACCTACGAGTGTATCGACTTTCTCATGGCGCACGGCGTGAATCCCGCACGTATTATTCTCGTTCAGCCAAAGGTGAAGCTTGGCACCCAGGAGGAGCAGAAACTGAACTGTCCCTATGACGATAGGAATCTGCAATTTATACTCGATGAGATGCTGGATGATCTGGGTGTCGTCATACACAGAGATCTCAACTTGTCGAATTGGGTGTTGAACGATATGGGAAATTACATAATCGAAGCGATCTTCACCAGCTTCAAGTTCAATAAGACAGTAAAATTCGATTGCGATTTGTTTATATCGTTCAAGGATGGCTACATGGATGTCGTAACGGAGGACTGTAAGCAGCAGCAAATCATTCCCAAGGCCTTGCCTGTTAACTGTTTCGCCATTTGATATAGGGCTAAAGAAGTCGAAAATCGCCATGAAAGACGGCATGATAGTGGTTAACAAGAACTTCCGGACAAATGATCCATGTATATACGCTGCCGGCAAGTTTATCAAGATTATAGATCACATCAATCATCAGTATCAGTATACAAATGAGATGGAAACAGCCAAAAAGGTTTGAGCTAATTGTCTCAGGGTATTTTCTAGTCGGGAACTCCCTACTAATTTCTTGTGTGCTTCCCCTAGCTAATGCTAATTCTGGATCTATACCCCCACACCCTCCCGTTCGAACACAAGTACTCCCAGTGCACGTTCTTCACGGCTTTGCTACCGCACGAATATTACATCACAAAGCTGACGATGCCCCGTCGATATATGATCAGTCATATTCTGGGCTGTGCCAAGTGCACTCTGACCACCTACCACGAGGAAGGGACTTTCTGTCGCATCGGATTCAATCACAGGATGATCGTGGATGAGATTGTTGTAGTGACGAAACATGTGAGCCTCGCCTTCAGTCACCTCTCTAGCCCCATGCATGACGCATTCCTTTGCAGGCGATAGTTCTCGATTTCCTGGAGCATTTCTGCGGCAAGCACGAGACACTGTTAAACAATTTGAAGGCACGTTATTTCGCCGGCTCCATCACGTGCTTTTTGCAGTTTCTGCAAGAGCCCTGGACCGAGCTGTTGACGCATGTGAACTTCGACGACTATCAGGCCCAGAACCACAAGATACTTTCGCCCATGCTGCAAAATTTTAATATGGTAAGCAAAAAGTTGCTGACAAGACCCTTCCAAAAAGCTTAAGCTATATATATAGAACTACAATATTCCCATTCCATTACTGATATACTATACACTTCCATAGTATTTCTGAATCCTTATACGGTTAGGGGTTCAAGATATCTTATAATTATCTTAAGGTTCTAACCTGCTGAATTTAAATCTGAAACTGAAACTTGCTCATATCTATTGAGATATAGTTAAGCTAAGAGATTAGTTCAGATTTGAATTCAGCAAGTTATAATACCGTTTGCATTCTAAGTTCCGATGTCATATTTGGTTTCAGACACCTACGACTCAAATGCGGGAGTTTAACCAACAAATACTGGAACAAAATCTATTGGATTTCATTAGGCAGCACCGTCAGGATTTTCGTAGTGATTTCGCTTTACCGGAAGACTTTTGCACGGAAGACTCATCGGGTATCAATTGTAGGAACATTATACCCGACAGTAAATTTTGAATGTGAAACTGAGCAGTTGAATGACATTTCCTTCAAACAATATAATACAAAAAATACGAACACATATTCTATATAATACATACTATATAGAACAAACATCGGTTGGATAATAATGGATGCAGACGACTATGTGATACGGACGGCTAGCATGTTCGATCTGCACTTGATTGAAAGACTTTTTAATAGTGAAACACATAGGCATTTCGGAGAGAAGAGGGAACCGCCCCTCTCTCAACTATTCTACTCATATCAATCGCACCGCTTTGTCGTTTACCAAGAGAAAACAATAGAAGTTCTATGTGCTTATTGTGAGTTCTGTATATATCCCAATATACCAGTGCTGTCCAATGATTTCTGGCCGCAATGGCTTAAGTGTCGTTTCTGGTAAGATGATCCCACAGCTTAATAGCAATTTGAGATATATATTGTTATAATATATAATATAATATAATTTTTGATCTATACTCATCGCAGTATCGATGTGCCCGTTTCGTTAATGAATACGATGTTCTTTAACTTTTTCATTTATGAGAGGGATCATGTGGATATATTGAAGCTGGTCATCATGGAGTTATTTTACTGTGAGCACAAGATTAACTATTTGATTATAGCGAGACCGCCGAACTATCAATTCAAGGAGTACGACCTGCTGGAGGACTTCGGTAGGGTCTATTATCCAACCACCTTTGATATGTACGGAGGCAAGAATTTGCCCACAATTATCGTCATATTTCGCAATGTGTTTATGCCCGTAATCAACTTTCGCAAGGCTCTGTAAGTAGCGCTCCCTTTCGAAAGTTTATAGTTGCTCTAATATCAAGTCGGGTCACCCTGCAGCCCGGAGGATAATGACGATGTCATCGAGATGATCGACGTTGAGGAGCCGCATATGCGCAAGCAGTATGGAGATTACTATATAGCCGAGATTCTGTTGGGCACATCGGGCGGTAATATGGATAAAGATAAAATTATCGTTACAGAGGTTCGCACGACCTGTCGGAAAATGGGAGAAATTCCACTTAAATTCCATCTTGGTTGATTATCTTTCAGGATAGCGGTCCTGCAGCTATTGGCAGCACGGGCATGATGTGGCTATCGGAGGACTCGAACATTGAAAGCTTAATACAGAATTTTGATTTAGAGAGCTTGGGCAATCTGGTTACGTATACGCCGGATGCACCGCACGCCACCATTCAATTTGAAGTTTTGTAAGCCAAGCGTACACAAATTTGAGTTTGTTCACTTCGAATCTATTCGTACGTCCATATGCAGCACGGCTGACCAGCGCCAATATTTCAACCTGAAGCAAAAGTCGGTTTTCGCGCCGGAAGAGCAAGTGTCATTGGAAACCGCGCATGGGCATGAAAATACGACAGACAGAAGTGCACTGTATACGGTGTTCAAATATATACGCGATGGTAAGGAATAGAGCTGCATGTGAAGCCTCAATTTAAGCCTCGACCCTCGCAGAGCTCCACAATAGCAGCAACTATTTGGATAAAGTAATGAAGACATTAAAAATATCATTTGATATACCCCCGCGCCAACCAAAGTTCAGAAAATATACGCTGAAAAATGCGTCGAAGGCGTTCATCCTGAAGAACTTCATACTGCATCCGAGTCTGCGATTGGAGTACACCTACTACTACCTCTGCGCCATGTTCAGCGCGTATCCAGACTGCGACTTTTGCCTGGTGCCCATTCCACCTGGTGCCAAGTACTCGGTCAGCCTGTGGGCTCTACTCAAGTATTTTATAGTCAGTTGCCTTCATTCTCTTTCTCTTTCTGTCTTTTTGTTTTCGTTTCGTTTCAAATTTTTCTCTATTTCGCTTTTATTTCCCTTATTATATCCCTCTTCCCTCTTTTTTCTCTAGTTTTCTCTTTATGCCTTTCTCTCTTTTTCTTCTTTTCTCTCTTTATCTCTTTCTCTCCTTTTTTCATTTTAATTTCATCACTGCCTCTTGATATAGCGCTTGGAGCATCGGCCCAGCTGCAATGTGTCCGACGACGTATTTGTCGCGCATCGTTCCTCGATATACACAGAGCTCAGCGTGTACCGATTCGTTAAGGAGGATCTCCGTGATGTTTACCACTTGCTGATAACGGATAAGAAAGCACACAAGGACCAAAGCAGAACCTCGGACAGGCATTCCTTTGGACGGATGAGAAAAAGCATTCAGATGAAAATTGTCAAACAGATTTGTTCCGATGTCTTGGAGAACCAAATGTCGGAGTTTACCTTTTGGGTTATACGTTGTGGCCACACCAGCAGGGATAATACTACAGCGGTTGGGTTTGCTATTTTACGGTGAGTGGGCGTGGCATTAATACAAAAAACTTAAAAATTCGTTTGTCCCCGGCAGTCCCTTCTCGGACTATGGGGCGGTTTATAAGCAGTTTGTGTTGCCCCACGATGACGGCTTTCTGACGTTTGATCGCGGCGAGCTTGTGATGCTCTGTCTTCATCCCTATTTCCATATGTGGTCGGATGAAGTGCTGCGCACGGTGGCCGTACGCTCGGGCTTTCGGGACATTTTCTATTTTCAGGAAATCAAGGGCGACGCTCTGTCTAACGACTTGGCCAACAAGATGATGCCCGTGGAGCCGCGCCGAATGCGTCGCAACTGGTTTATCGATACGAAAAGCGTGGGATGCTATCGCCGTTCCTCGGATCAGGTGGACCTGTCGAAAATCAACTGCGTCATGGACGAGTTCTATCTGTACCGCCACAACCTGTTTCCATCCAAATACATTGGCAACAAGAACTCGGTGGTCATTGTCGGCTTCTCGGACATCTGCAAGGCCTTCCTCCGTCTCATGGTCTTTGGCTGGAACACGCCCGAGTAGGAGCCGCAATGTCTACATGCATTCGATACCCTTCTGACTTCCCCTGCCCTTAGCTACAAATATGTGAGTATTAACAATTGCCTGCCTCTGCTGGACATAACGGTGATTGCCAATCACGGCGAAGTCGAGGCCGAGTACGATCACACTGTCCAATGCAAATACTGCGTCAGCCCGAACGAATGTTATTTGAGCAATGCGAACAGCTCTCCCTTTGTCATGGACACCACGAAGCGGCTGGACATGCGCAACTACATCAACTTTGTGTCCGGCGGGGTGCAGCGCATCAATCGGTATGATTTGTACTATATATATATAATATATTACGTATCCGCTCTGCACGCAGTAAGGAAAAGTATTTGGCTCTGGATAACAACTGCAAAATCTACTATGATAAGCTGCTGTTGCTGTGCGCGTCGAAGTTCGGTATTCCGGCGAACAAAGAGATCTTGGAAAACCCCGAGGTACTGCCATATAACTACGCGGAAATCAATGGACGGCTGGACAAGATCGAGTTGTACCACAAACTGATGGACTTCAACAAGACCAAAATACCAAACAAAACGATCATCGTTTATGGTCACAATTTGGCCGTCTATGAATGCATCGACTTTCTGCTGAGGCACTGCTGTCCGGTGTCCGAGATCGTGTTCGTTGAGCCGCATAAGATGGTGCAACCGGAGTACATCAATAATCCGACATGCGACAACAACTTGGAGTTCATCCTGCTGGACATGGTCATTGATTTAGGCATCACCGTCTACGAGTCGGCAAATTTGGAGAGATTTCATTGCTATAAAGGGAACAAATTTATCGAGAAAGTCGAGTTCATTCGTTTTCCGAGCAGAAAACCCTTGCTCCTGCCGTGCACTCTGTTTATCAATTTCATGGAGAACTTTTTGCCAGCGCCAATTGAACGAAGTAAGTTAACTGTCGGCCGATAGAGCTTAAAAACTTCGTGTGGAAAACTTGCAGTTTGCTTTCAGTGCTGCGCTTGAGCAAGATCGAATTGAATAACCACACGATTCAGGTCGACGAGGAATATATGACAAACGACCAGAACATCTATGCAGCTGGCAATCATGTGAGCTTTGCTTGGAATATCTTCCATCAGTACACATATACCAGTGAATGTGAGATGGCCCAAAAGGTGGCTAACACTCTTGGCTATTATTTCTTTAGAATCCCATTCAGATTTGTTGTGTACTTTCATTTTGCAGTTGTTGGACATTTTGCAGCTGGGCAAGGAGACGTATACCACGGAGAAAAAGTTTTCAAAGCCCTGTGTCTTTCACGCTCTATTGCCACTAAGTCATATGATCATGAAAATAACGGTTCCCAAGCGTTATCTATTGGCCACTTTGCCCAATGAGTACAGTCATTTCATGTGCACCTACGATGGCGACTTTTGTCGCGTGCGTCTCAATCGAAAATTGTTTGTCGAGGAAATAGTTTGTGTGTCCCAAAAGGTAGATGGGATCGTATATATATATATATAGCAATCCTTATATATGTATGCCAATTTACAGGTGCAGCGACCTCTATATTATCTGGAATATTTCTGTGGGCGACATGTGACGCTGCTGAATAATTTGCACAATCGCTGGAAATTGGGTTTGATTGATAGTTTCATTACATACTTCGAAGAGCCGTGGACAGAATATCTCATGCATGATCGGTTCGATGACGTACAAATCAAAAATTATGAAGTGCTCAAATCGCTTCATAACCACATGACCGCACGCAACTTGGGCATGAATCTTGGCGATTCCGACTTTTTGGAGGCGGGCAAACATTTTCTGGAAGCGAATCTGCTCAAATTTCTGCGCAAATATCGTGAGGAGTTTGTCAATCAATTTGCCCTACCAGAGGATTGGGAAATGGAGAAGAACCAATAGGCTTATATATAGGTATTTATTTAGGTTCCCTTGGAGGTTATATAGTCTGTAAATTTGTATGGCTTAGATCAAGCAAAATATTTTATTGATTGGTAACACATATTAAAAACAAAAACGAAAAACAAATTAAAAAATCAAAACAAACAAAATATCTGCATTTTTTTACATTTGCAATCGATTCGAAGTGCCCCTGATTGGTATGCAATGAATTTGTGTATTTGTGCATTGCTTGCCTACATAAAACTATTGCATACTTTTGTGTGGAATATTTTATTCTCAATTTATTTATATATACATATAAAAAAATAATTTATTATGCATCATAATTTCAATTTATTATTGTGATGCTTCCCAGTAAAATATCAGCAATTAATTATTATATAGCATAGTTGATTCTTCGAAGTAAATACAAACAAATATTGTGAATGTTAACAATGAAAAAGAATGCAAATAAAATTATATATAAATCGTATTTTATTTCAATCTTCGAAAGAAAATAATTTTGATGGCCATTTGCAGCTTTAATTTCAATTTCAATTGCCATCACGTGGGTCGCCACGGCGCTGAGCAGTCAATTTTGGGTTGAAATTTTGCTGAAGTACCAGGCGAACAGGAATGAGTAGAAAATAAATATTTTCTGTGCATACTTTTGTGCAGCACAATTATTCTCATTTGATTATTCCCGTGCATACTTTCCGGATGCTCATTTTACCCTAAGTTTATTATTTATATAGCATACTTGCGTGCTGGAAAATAAAAGGGGCAGCATAATTTTCATTGCATACTTTTGTGCTCCCAAATAATATTGCATAGGTGAATCACAGTCGAAATCGACACTGCGAAAACTTGAATTACAAATTCTTTTCACTACGTTTCGTTAGTATATATATTTCTTGTATTTGTATAGGTTATTACACATTTGGATCAAATGATAGGTGCAATAATAACATTGTATTACATAGGTATTATAATGTCTACAACTAAAAGAACAGAAAAAGCTATTTATCGTAGCGCCAAAGCCTTTGTGCCTTTGTAGCCTCGGCTCTTCCTTTTTTTTTAGCCTTATTATAATCGATTCGTTTCGTTCGGTTTTAAAACTTAACTAGTTAGTACTCGTAACATATTTGTATATATAAATATATATAAATCGGTTGATCTGTGCGATCTAGATTTTTAGCTAGTTATATATACCCCACATAAAAACTATAAGTATATATTTTTGTGGCATATGCTAGAGCGGCACACAGGCGGCACGTCGCGACACCTGCTGTTGATGATGATGCGCTGCAGCTACCGGCTGATAGCGTATGGACGGGCTAAGGCCACTGGGGAAGACGATGATGGGATGGTTGATTTGGCCTCATATGCCCTGTAAGTACCTTCGTAACTCCTCCTCAGTGTCGAAGATCATGACGGGGAACGGCGAGCCGGGCACAAATTCGCCAGCCCATTTCACCTCGACACGATAGTCACCTGGCTCCGTTGGATCGTACTGGAAATTTCATTAAAAATTAAATATTAATTCAATAATTTAATTTCATTCCGCTCACCTTGCATAGAATGGTGCGATCCTTTTGGCTCTCGCGTTGCATTTCGACGCGGAAGGCGCCCTTGGGTCCGCGCACGCGCACCGTCAGCTGCCCAGCTCCAGCGCCGCGCGTGTCGCATATGAAGCGCGACTGGAAGGTGGCTAGAACGCCATGCTCAATGCCAGGACCATAAACGCGTACCTGTTGGAGGTCAGTTATAAGTAGATAATCAGCTCAGCTGTTAACCCGCTCTTAGCTCACCTTGCTGGCATCTGGTGCGCCCGCCACTTTAAGCGCGAATGGGGAGCCCGGTACATTCTGTCCGCCGTATTTGATGGTCAGCAGATGGCGACCCGGCTCCTGTGGCTTGATGTTCAGCGTAAAGGTGGCATCGCCGTGATCGTATAGCTCGCAGTAGGCCACCTTGCGTTGGCCGGCGCAGTGAGCGGTTAGCTCGCCCGGGCCAGCGCGTCGCGTGTCTATCCAGGATTTGATGTCCTTGCCAACGATGCCGTGACGCAGACCCTCGCCCGAGGCTATCACCTTCGAGGCGTCCATAGAAGAGCCAACGGCCACGGTCAGGGGGCAGCCCTTGACCAGGCGTCCATTCCACTTCACTGAAAGCGTCAGCGTGCCCGTCATGGACTTCTGTGGCGTATACGAGGCCAGCCAGATATTTTCGCTGGGTCGTGGCTGGGCCAGACTCACAGGCAGCGCTGTGCTATCCTGGGTGATCAATATAACCTCCGGTCGACCAGCAGGCGCATTGGATGCATCGATGGTAAAGTGGGCAGCCTCGCCCGCTTGGGCGGCAGCCAAGCCGCGACCCATCAGGACCACCTTGTCGGCGGCTTGTTGGCCCGTGACGAAAGCGCTGCGCGGGCACTGAGTGATAGTCAGGCCCGACCAGGTCAGTTCCAAGTCATGCTCACCAGCGGCCAAGTTGTCTCCAGTAATGTTGAGGCACATTTTGCCGTCGGCGAGCTTGTCCACCGGTATCTCGATGCCATCGATGCTACAGACCAATTTGCCGGGTCCGGCGTTGTCCACCTCAAAGATGATGCGTGCCGGCAGTATTAAACGTCCGTCATGATCCACCAGAGTGCCCCAGCCACCGACGGGCGTTACCTTCGTGGACTCCACGCAGCAGACGCGCCATGGGGAACCGGGCAGACTGCCGCGATTGGGACAGCTGGCGCGTATCTCGTAGGTGCCCACGGACAGAATGACGTAGGAGATGCGCCATTCGTTGTTGCCCAGCGCCTTAATCTTGGGTTCGATGCGTTCGCCAAACTCATCGACGCGCTCGATCTGCACATTGGGCGCAATGGGGCAGTAGACCACGAAGGAGGCCTCCTTGTTGCGGTGGCACACCTCCAAGCCGTGGCCAGCAGCGCGTGCATCATTGCGCACGCCACTCGCTGATGCGCTAAAGTTGAGGGGGGAGCTGGGAATTGTCTCGCCACCGTACATGAGAGTCAGCTTGTAGTTGCCCGGCTGCGAGGGCACGAACTCGACGTTGTGAATACCCTCGGACTGCTCGGTAATGAGCACGGGCAGGCTCTGGTTGGTTGGCGAAATGGCAAAGGCTTCCAGCTCGGCCGTGCCGGCGCTGTCGGTGCGCACGGAGAAGCTGTTGGAGCTGTGCAGCGCCAGCGGCTCCTTGCTGACGCCCTGCACGCTCACCTTGCTGCTGTCGAAGGCCTCGCAGGTGAAGGGGCTGCCAGGCAGCGGCTTCGACTGATGTAGCACCTCTGCAAAGTAGGAGGATTAGATAGGAACGCCAAGGGCTCCGAGGCATGCTCGACTTACCTATGACGCATTGACCTGGTTTGTTGATGCTGAACTCTGCCTGCAGGTGTCCGTTTTTCGTCTGGTAGCAGCGCACGGGCAGCGCCTGTCCGCCGGGCCCAGAGACGACCACATCGAACTCTCGTGCGGGTCGCTTGACCGTGTCGATGGCAAAGGATGTGGTTTTGCCTACTCGCGCCTGATACAGACCCAGGCCACTGACGCTGATCTCCTTGCCAGCGCTAGCTGGCAGCACGTTAATCTCGAGCGGCTTCAGCGAGATGGGCACGTCGTTGAACAGAATGCTGATCTTGTGTGGCGCGACGCGCGTCGGCTGATAGACGATCTCGTAGACGCCCGACTTGCTGGGGCCGCGTATGGTGTGCGGCACCTCCGTGACGCCACAGCGCACCAACGCCGACAGATCACCCTGCCCCGCCTCGTTCAGAGAGACGCTAATGCTGGCCGGACGATGGCAGAGGGCCTCGCCCACCTCGGTAATCTTCACCAGCATTGGATCAAAGGCGCACAAGGTGCGCGTGCCAATGTGTTGTCGCGTCTCGCGATCGATGAAGCGCAGCGTGTAATTGCCAGTCGTGTGGGTGCGGAACTCTGCTGTCTGGCGATTGATGGTGTACGGCACGGGCTTCTGGTCGGGCGCCAGTATCTCGACAATCTGATCATCGGCTGGGAAGTCAATGGCAGCCAAGCTACCAATCTGTATGTGCTGGGTGTGCTGCTGTATGTCCACGCGGAAGGGACTGCCGTCGACGGCCACCTCGTTGAAGGTAATGTTGACATAGTGCGGCTCGGTACTCTGCGGCACGAAGGTCACGTCGTAGAGACCCCGAGCACAGGCTACCACCTCGGCCTTAACCGTGCTGCTGTCTGTGGACACCACCAGCTCAAGCGTGCCCTCTCCTGCGCCAGCTGCGTCCACGCTGAAGGTAACTGGCACGCCCAGTGTGGCAGGTCCGTATTGCTGCTCTAGACCGCTAATGCTCACGCGTGACACGTCGAAGACGTTGCAGCTGAATGGCGACCCATTGATGTGCTGGTCATTGGCCAGCACGCTGATCAGGTGACGACCCACCGTGCTGGGGCGGAATGAGGCGCTATAGCTGCCGCCGTCGTGCTGGCTCAGCTGGCAGTGCTCGTTGTCGCCAGAGGGCGAGGTGACAAATATCTGTGGCTCGATGCCGTCGAAGCCCTCCAGCTCGAAGGTGTTGTCCATCTTGACTGCCGCTTGCTTCAGGCATTCGCCCATGGCCTGGGCACGTGGGGAGCCCTGCGAGCTGGCCGGAGCAGCTGCAATGTGGCAGCTAAAGGGGGAGCCGGGCACGGGATGCCCATTGAAGCGCACCGAGAGCGAATGGGCCGCTGCCTCTGTGGGCTTGAAGTTCACCTTGAAGCGAGCGTTGCCCTCGGACTGCACAAAGTTCGGCACATTCTTGCCATTGACTGCGACGATGATCTCCAGGTTGCCAGCGCCCGCCTGGGAGGCGTTGATGCCAAAGCTGACGCTTTTGTTGACCACGCCGGGCCGTATGTCCGTGACGATGACCTTCTCAGCCGAGTAGGCCTTCAGCAGGAAGGGACTGCCCTCCACGTGACCGCCGCCAGGCAGACGCACCTCCACCGAATGATCGCCCACCTCCATGGGCTCGAACTTGACGTTGTAGCCCAGTGTAGAGCCCAGTTCATCGATCTTTACGGGCACACTACGTCTGGCGGGGCCCAGCACCTCCACGGTTGGCTTCGTATCGGACTCGACGACAAATTCAAAGAGTCGACCCACGCTCACCTTATCCATGGTCTCTGGGGATTGAATGCGCGCAGCAGCAGCAACACGGCAGGTGAACGGCGAGCCAGGCACATCCTGGCTATTGAAACGCAGCTCCACCGTATGACTCTCGGCCTCACGTGGCGTGAAGCTAATCGCATAGGTGTGCTGGCCCTGCGCCTGTGCCGAGGTGGGCACACGTCCGCCATTCACAGTGACCTCCAGGTTGCCGGGGCCAGCCTGGGAGGTCTCCACCAGGAAAGTAACTGGCTTACCCACCGTGCCACTGCTCACATTCTTCACTTTGATGGCGCTGACGTCGTAGACCTGCCATGAGAGAGGAGTTTTAATCAGTATGAATAGCCTTAAGCGGGAAATCTTAGGAGTTTCTTTATATATTCAGATCATATATATAGTAGGGTATATCATGATCGACTTACCTTAGCCGCATATGGACTGCCAGCTGTGTGCAAGCCGTTGACAGTGACATTGACGCGATGCTCGCCGACAACGCGCGGCACAAACTCCGCCTTGAAGACGCCCTCGGCGGATTGATGTACCTGTGCGGGCACTGATTGTCCGGCGGGACCTGAGATGTTGCCCCGATGTTGCATAGTTTTTTTTTTTTTGTTTTTTTTTTATATATATATTTGTTTGTTTGTTTTTTTTTTTAGTATTATTAGAAGTTTAAGATTGTTTTTGATTAAATAAATTCGATTGCGACGCGTCCGGAAATGAGTTTTTGAGAAGGTTTCAATTGATTGTGTTTTGTTGGTTGAAATTCAAATATAGAGCATGTTATAGTTGTTGTTTGTTTGTTTGTTTGTTGTGTGGTGTGGTTAGTGGTATTTTTTGTTGGTATTTTTTGTTTGGTATTTTTGGTTTCGCGCAATTGGTAAAAAATTTGGAAAAATGTTTACTCAGATTAGTAACGATTCGGCATTAGGTTTGGATTTGTTTTGCAAAGAACTTAATGTGAGTGCTGACCAACGGCGTGGTTAGTGGGTGGTTGGTTGGGTGGTTGGTGGGGCAGTCACAGGGGCGGGATATTTTACTGGTGTTGTAATCGTTGCAGTGTGTGGTTAGGTTAGTGTGATTGTTGTTGTTGGTGTTGTTGCTGTTGCTGTTGCTGTTGCAATTGTTGCTTTAGTCTTGTGTATTTTAAACCGCGAACGTGCCAGAAACGGTTAGTAACTGAGATGAGAGAGGGAGGGAGGGAGAGAGAGAGAGAGACAGTGCAGCTAACGGACAAATATATATATATACAGATATATATATATATATATATACAGTTATATTAGTTATAGACTAGTTACTATCATTTATAGTTTATATACAATACTGACAATGTCTGCCCTGCTCATCAGATACAATACCAATACACAGTCCTATATATCTCATGTTTGTCAAACATTTATTTTCATTATTTGATCGAACAAATTAGTAAACAAAAGGAAATTAGTTGATACACAAAAAAAAATTGGTAATAGAAAACTCGAGTACTTTGTTGTTTAGTGTATATAGTATAGAGTGTAGAGTATAGAGTATAGAGTATAGTGGGTATAGTTGCTGTTGTTGTTGTTGCTGTTGCTGTTGTAGCTGTTGTTGTGGCTCTTTCTTCGCTTGGTAGACACGCAGTTTGGTTAAGATTATTATTATTATCGTTTCTTCTCAATTATCAAACGGACTGTTAGACGGAATGTCGGAATATATGTATATATATATAGAGTAAGATATAAAAGAAGCTAGTATATACATATATTTATATAGAGTGAGAGAGATAGAAAGTACTCATATATAAGGCTATATACGCGTACGCATATATATATATATAAAGGTAAGTAATAATTATATTTATAGAGTCTAGTACAAAAGTTTTCGCCGTCCTGAAATATAATACAGATATAAAAGTGAGCAAATTATTACAGATTAAAGGGCGTAAGATTACACATAAAACACATACATAAGGAATAGCTACACATACACACACACACACGGATATATATAAACAAATCGCACACATACATATATACAGTACGATTAAAAAGTAATTATATTGAAATGTGCTTGCTATACTACAGTGCCATCAATTGCATGACGCACATACACACTAAAAGTCTACACACACTCACACACACACACACACACACACATAGATTCTACTCATTTGTGGTCTTGGCATAATCCGAAAATTGTGAAGCCCAGTTTACAGCTGTGCGGCAAAGCCTAACCGTTCAAATTGCCAAAATGATAAGCATGACGCATAATTACATATACTAAATGAGCACCACACGAATACCAACACACACACACACACACACACCCATACATATACAATTACACTTGCTGAGGCAAAGCTATGCTCAAGTGTGCGGCGTGTGAAGCGGAGATAGAGTTATGAATAGGGAAAGAGAGTGTGTAAGAGTGGGAGGGAGGAAGGGCAGGGTAGGCTGGCTGTTACAATTGTGGGTGTGTGGCTGGAGGGATAGGCGTGGCATGCTTAACAGTTTCAACAACAATTTCCGACGATTGTGTGAAAAAAAACGTCGTTTGGACGGATAAGATGCTGACTAAAGATATAGATACAAATGAATAGATGTGTATGCATATGTGTGTGTGTGTGTGTGTGTGTGTGTGTGTGTGTGTGTGTGTGTGTCAAATACACTCTCTCACACACAGAGATAATTTACATATAACGAGCAATTTAATTACAATTACGAATAACTTAAACCAATATCGAATGCAGAATGCAAAATGCAAAATCAAACCACACGCAAACAGAATAATGAAGGCGAGCACAGAGAGAGAGAGAGAGGGAGGAGTGTGGGGGGGCAGTAGGCAGAGAGAGTGGGGGCATGGCCGTACTCATAGCTAAGCACGCTGTGTGCTGGTGTTAGTGTTAGAGAGAGAGCGAGCGAGCGAGCACGCGTTCCGCCGGCCAGCCTTGGGCTCGGCTAACATACCTTCGACGTTGACCTCAATGTCATCCAAACGGCCGCCATTGTGATTGATAACAAAAGAATTGGTCTGATGGACGGGTCCGGGTCCGCCAAGAGATACCTGAGGCCCGGCGACGCCGCCGCTAATGCCCACCGTTATGGGACAGCCAGGCACAGGCATTTTATTAAAGGAGACATTAATTGTGTGCTCGCACGACTCTGTCGGCACAAACGAAACGGAGAATCTGCAGAGAAAGCGGGAGAGAGAGAGAGAGAGGGGGAGTATAAGTGCGAGTTATTGACTGGATAACGGTAAATGTGGCTCACCTTGCACTGCCCTGTGGATGCACCTGTGTGGGTATATTTTGACCCTTGGCCGATATGGTTATCTCTAGATTGCCCTCGCCAGCATCGCCGGCATCCACCGTGAACTGCACGGGTCGGCCCATAGTGCCACGCGAGACGCTACCAACGACCACCTTGCTGGCGTCATATGACTTGGCCAGGAATGGCGTGCCCTGCACGGCGAAGCCATTGTACTCCACGTTGATCGAATGGCCGCCCACGCTGCTGGGCGTGAACTCAGCTGTGAATCCGGCGTGTATATCGCCCGTGACACGGACAGGCAGCTCACCATGTGGACCACGGACGCTGACGGCCAGCTCGGCGGCACCTCCGCCGCTCACTGTGATGTGAAAGGAGGAGGGCCTGTTGACTGGTATCAGCTCCAAATTGGACAGATTGAGGAGGACGCGCGAGGTGTCCGCCACGGCGCAGACGAAGGGGCAGCCACGCACTGTTTCGCCATTGAACTTGATGTCGATCAGATGGGACTTGGCCTGTTCGGGCGTGAAGGAGACCAGGCAACGACCGCCCCCCACGACCTGGACATGATTGGGCACCTCGCCCTCATTGATGGATATCTCCAGCTGTCCCTCACCAGCCGCACTCGCGTCCACACGGAACTGGCATGGCTGGCCGACCACGCCGCCGTTCACTTCGGTCACTTGGATCAGGCTGGCATCGTAGACCTTTGCTATCAAAGGACCACCAGCGATCTTCGTGCCATTGATGGACGCATCAATGATGTGCGTGCCCACCTCGGTGGGTACGAACTCAATGCGTGCAGCACCATTTGCCGCCTCATGGGTGACTCTGGCATTCAGCTTTGACTTGTTGGGAGTCAAGACCGTTGCCACGCACTCGCCCTTACTCAGGCTTTGTCCAGGAGGCGGCAGTATCTCAAAAACCGCCGGTGTATTGGCGGGCACAAGGCGTGTGGATTCGCCCAGAGCGGTTAGGCCGGGTGACGACATGATCTCAGCGTGCCACGGTGAACCTGCAAACACACACAATGCAAACGAATAGATTATCAGCAAAGAGTGTAGATGAAAGTTAAACATTATATGCATTCCATTATATCTGAGTTATTCGAGCCTGGCGGGGCCTGGCTTGGACTAGCCCACTGGGCAAATGATTTGACCCAAAAAGCAACTTTATGCTGCGCCAGCACAGGTAATTGAGATGTTGACTAAGCCAAGAGACAAGAGACAAGAGATATCAAATAGCTGCCTGTCAAAGGTAGGGCGAGGGTGGGCTAATAAATTTGCAAATAATATACATATTATATGTTCAGAGAGGGGAAATAGGAAGAGGTTTACAATTTACTATGTATCTCTTTTTACTAATAGTAATAATAATAATCACAATAATAATTAAAATAATAATAATAATACAAAAAATTAGTTTTTCATATTTCAAGTAAATAAAAAAAAAAATAAAAATAATATAAAAAAAATAATAAAGGAGTTATTTTCCCAAGTTCAAAGAGTTCATAGAAAGTAAGCTTAAAGAGATGGACGTACGTACAGATTGAAAGACTGAGCAAAATTTACTATTTATTAGATATGAATTATTGATTTGTATGCCTCCTGAGTCGCAATACGGCTCATTAACTTTGTTACACATGTCTTGCAACTATAAAGCCGATTTAACCTTATGCAATGACTTCATTGAGGTTCAATTATATCTATAATTTAATGTGGATATATTATTATTATTATTTATTATTATTCAATTTCCAATTCCGTATACAAATATAAATATGAATGAAATTTCTTTAGCATTTTTCAACTTTTCTGTCAGCTTTCAAACTTGTAATTCAAGCAACGCTAATTGCAACCCTCGTGTGCTACTCGAAACAAGGTTTCTAGCTAAACTCGCATTGTTTTCCGCTACGTCCCATTATAATTGTCGCAATTGCTACGGCAACGCAATCTGTGCCGCCTCGTTGCCAGCTGAGCGATGACTGCGTATCTTGAGCTGAGCATTGCTCGTATCTGTATCTAACTTGAAACGTATCTGTATCTGCGTCTCTATCTGCATTTGTATCTATAGCTGTTGTAGCGGCAACTGCCTCTGCAACAGCATCTGCATTTGTGGCACTTAAGTGGGCTTTGCAAATGCTTAGACAATCGACTCGAAACGGATTATGGCACATTAATTGGCCAAAGCTGTTTGTTGTAGCCGGGCCAGACTGTACGGCTTGCAGCAATTGGAAACCTGAGCTGCACTTACATTGCATGAGCTAAGCGAATTGAACTTGCAGCAGCAATTGGCAATTACGAGCAGCTCGTTAAATGTTTGCTTATTTTATTGATTTGCTCAATTGTTGTTGCCGTTGCAGCTGCTGTTGTCGTGTTTGTTGTTGCTGCTGCAAGAAATTTACTTTTGTTTGCAACTTTCCACACATTTCTCTTTCTCATGCTTTTTTTCGTGTGCTGCACTTTTCCTTTTAGCGCTCGTTTCGGTTGCAGTTGCCACTTTTTTATGACTTTCCATGAAAATTGCCACAGCAGCCCAGTTCAATGGAAAATCAAACTGTTGCTCGATTTGAGTTGCGCAAACAAAAAATGAAAAAAAAAAGCGAACGTAAAGAATAGCAGCAAGCCCTGGGAAACTTCTTTAAATTCGAAGCTCGAAGCTCGAAGCTCAGTTGTTGCCACACAATTGCCAACAAAAAAAGCAGCTCAATTTGCATGTTGTTGTTCGGCTGCTGCTGCTTCTTGACCACCAATTCGTGGCACACTTTGTTGCCACATTTATCACCTAATAACAGCTCGGATGCTAACAACAGTTAGCTGCTGCGTCTAATAAACATCGCCAAGATCGAAGTAAAAGTTTCTCATGCTCATAAATTCAACTCTGTCCAACTGTCTGTTCGTCTTTTTGTCAATGGCGCATTCAACATGTGGCAGCCACACAAAATGCCTGCAACTCGAGATGGGGTTACATTGCCAACTAACGGGCTTGCTCTTTGATAGCATTCTTTCTCCTTTTTTTATTTTGTCTATTTTTATCTATTGCCTGATGAGTTTTATTCACAATTCGTGGCTCTTGTGCAAGCGGATTCTTTGTTTTTAGTTTATCTTCTTTTTTGTGGACTCGACTGGCCTGGACTGGACCCAGAGTTGCCTCTTTATAAGGGTATACAAAGTATAGCAGCTTAGTATATATACACATATAATATATGTTATATAGTATAGTATATATACTATATATGCATACTATATACGCATAGTAACTGCCTTATTAATGACCTATAGAAAGTGAAGTATTCAGGCAGGCAACAAGGCTTTTAGACAGAATACAGTATATATTCTTTAAAACAATAAAAATTGAATTTTTGGTGTTTCCTTATTCTATTATATTTTAAGATATTTTCAAATTTAACTATAAATTTCTATTATTTTATTTAGTATTAAAAATATTACTATAATCAAAATAAAATATTTCAAAATTTAATTACAAATTTCCAAGTTTTTTATATAGTAAAACTATGTTTTAAAATAAAATAAAAATTAGATAATTTATAGCTAAATTTCTAAATATTATTTATATAGAAATGTAGCTATTATAATTAGTCATCTTCTTAATTTTACTCAGCTCAAATCTGAAAGTCTTCATATCTAACAGTTAATCATCTGATCACTTAGATGTCTAACGTCTAATAGCTTTAAGTACTTTAAACTAGTTTCAGCTTTGGTTGACATTATTCGTATATAAATTGCTGTACGCTAAAAGCAATTGAAGTGCAATTGAAGATAAATACAGTTGCTCACTATGAATCATCTTTCTAGTCTATATATAAATATAAATGGGTAAGCCCTTAAATCGACTTTGGCTTACCATCCAATTAGACAGTCACTCCAATTGGCAAATAAGTTGAGTCAGCTTTAAGCTATTGCCAGACTTTAGTTTAGCTTAATTTGTCTATTGTTCAAAAGCTTTTTTCATATATTATAATTATATCAAATTCAAGAGTATTTGCAATTCGTTGCTTTCATTTTTACTGGCTGGTTTCGGCTTGTATCGGCTTGTCAGCGACCAAGTTTTTCCGGCATGCGGCCAGAGAACAAGTGCAGCTAAGAGTAGATAGATGCTTGAATGCTGTTATTCAATATGCATACGAGTGTGTGCGAGAGTGGCACAGTATCTATGTGTGTGTGTGTTAGTGTATGCCTGTGTTTGTGTATGCGTATACAAAATCGGTTACGTGACTGCGGTATGCAAACCGTTAGATGGCCAGCAGCTGTCGTCACAGCAGCAGCAGCAGCAGTCGCAGCAGAACTCAAAGCTAGAATGTCTGACAGCGACCGTTACAAATAGTTAAAGCATAAAAAATGTATCTATGTAAAAGTATCTATGCTACTATGTATCTTGTGTATCTAAGTTAGGGCACGTGGAATGTATCTATGTAAGAGGGGATCAGAAGCTTTATATATCCCAGTATCTAAATGAACCTGTAGATCATTCCAAATATCTATATAATGATGTATGCATTTATCTATTTTTCTATGTATCTATGTATCTATGTATCTATGTATCTATGTATCTATATATCTATATATCTATATATCTATATATCTATATATCTATATATCTATATATCTATATATCTATATATCTATATATCTATATATCTATATATCTATATATCTATATATCTATATATCTATATATCTATATATTTATATATTTATATATCTATATATCTATATATATATATATATATCTTTATATCCATATATATATCAATATCTATTGCTATCAATTTATGTTGGCATTTAAGTTGAGATTTACGTTTTTTGCTGACTGTTGTTGGCTGCTGACGTTGCGTGGAGTAGCGTTGGTAGCGAGGCTTTCGTGTTTGTTGTTGTTGTTGGGGCAGTGCAAGAAGATGTTGGCTGAAAACGCGTGATTGGACCTTTATTCTTTTGTATATCAATTCACAATTGTTGAGCGGGCGGCACGTCTGAACTTGAACCACTTGAAAGTCAAGTTAAACGCGCTGCGATTATGTCAGCGGCTTGTTAAATTTATTAATTTATATTTAATTTTCAAGCTCGAGAGCTTTTGTGTGTATTTTATATGTATTTCTTGTGTTAAATGCTGCACTACGCGAATTTCAACAACAGAAAAAAACAATTTAGTTTTCAGCGCAACGAAAATCACGAATCGCGCACGTTTTTATCGCGTTTTCTTTTCTTTTTTTTTTTACCGACATTTTCCGCGGCCGTTGCAAAAATAAAAAAATTACGACTTTTATATATATAAAATTAAAAGTTCAAACGATTTGTAATTTATCATTTGTATTTTGATTTTTTTCTCTTAATTTTATATACACATTTCTGTTGACCGTCGCTTCAAAAACCAGTTGCCCGTGTGCCATGCGGGCAGACAAAAAAATAAAAAATAAAAAAATTTCACTTTGAATGTGGCTCATGAAATCAAAAAAATGCAGGCTACAAGGGGCAGGGGCAGCGAGAGTAGCGGGAGGCGGCTAGCTGTGATATTTTGGGCATGTATGCCAATATGTTGGACAGCGGAAATGGCCAAAAGGGGGTAAAAGCGCAGCTCAGCTCAGTTCAGCTCGGCTTAAACTGAAGACAGAGGTGTGGCTACAACCCATTATACAAGAGAGTGAGAGAGAGGGAGAGGGGGAAAGAGAGGGAGAGTGAGAGAAACGAAACGAAACGAAAATGAAATGTTCGCTTAAATATTTGTGTTGTGTCAAGTCGAGTGGGAAAGTAAGTGGCAGCCACGTTGTCCCAGCAAAAGAAATTGCAATCAGCGTTGATCTCACATACTTGGCCAACAGCCCACCGGCACGCCCTTCCACATACCACCAGTTGCATGGATATATATATATATATATACATGGGCTGTATAGGTACAACAGGCTGGCAACCTATCCCAACGGGTTTCGAGCTGCAGCCGCATTAAGTGCTAAGGCAAACAGTGTGCGTATCTCTTGATGTTGCCCCTGCTGTTGCTGTTGCTGTGGCTTTGTCATAGGGCGTGCAACTTCCTGCTGTAACGGCCAACAAAGGCATGCAACAAGTGCGCCTTGTGCCACATAGCGGCGGCGACGACGACGACGACGACAACAGATTGAAAATTGCAAGGCAAACATCAAGCTAAAAAAAAGCTACAAAAATGATAGCAGAGCACTTCCCGCTACGAACTTGTGTGTGTCTCTCTCCCTCTCTCTCTAACCACTCTCTGTGTGTGTGTGTGCCTATGAACTATGCGCGGCTGTCGCTCGATTATGTCTATGACTGCACTGCTGCATCAGGCCTTTAACTTGGCCAATAAACGAACCAAATTGCGGTTGTGGCATGTTGCAAGCTCTTAACAAAATGGCTGCCACACACACAGACACACACACACAAACATTCACAATCGTGTTCAATGAACATTGCAAATTGCAGGGCGACAGTTTTCTACGCGTTTGGACGTTGATTTCAAGCGATTTTGAGCAATAAGCCGCAGCAGCTGTCTAGTCCCATTGAAAATATTTTCTGCTTAAAGGTTCATTAAACTGGTTTTAGTTTTATTTTACTTATTGTTGTTGTCGAGTTATTTTTTCATTTTGGTAGCGCGCCTTACACACGCACACACACACACACACACACACATAAGCAAAGATCTACCAAAATGCGACGAGGGCAACTTAGTTTTTAGAGCAATGGCAAACGGGAAGGGGAAGGCAACGGCACGGCGACGGGAACGCGACGTCCGCATTGGAATATTAGCATATTTCTTTTCCATAGAAATCTCACGAAAAAAATCTTTTCGTTTCGCTAAACATTCCTCACACACAGAAAAAAAACAAATTCTTTATCTAATTTTTGTTGTTTTTCTTAACCGTTTGACAATGTTGTTTTGTCTTCGCTGCCGTTTGATTACAAACAATTCTTTTCTTTTCTTTTTCACTTGGCACAATCACACAAACTTCAAGCGTTTGCGTTTTCTTATTTCTTCTTTCTCTTGTGGTATTTTTTTCTTGGCTTTAACCGTTGCGATCCGCTTCGAATGACGATGCGGCGACGTGTCAGTTACGTTCGAATCGCGAGCTATGACTGACGGAGTGGCTGCTGCTGCTGCTGCTGCCAACTCAACTCACTCCAGAAACTTGTTCAGCAGGTCGCTCAATGCTCGTGAGCACCGGAGCGTAAAAGAGCGCCTTCGTTGGCTGATAGCTAAGCGCGCAGGTAGGCGCAGCAACAAGTGATCTGTGGTGAGTTCGAGGTAAGTTGAACGAATAGAAGTGGTGTGTGAGAAGAGCGCAGCTTAGACTCTCTTAAGCGCAATGCTTGAGTTTGCTGCAGTGTGGTGTACAGAGCAGACGGCCAGGGCGAATTGAAGCATTTTTTAATGGAGAGGAGAATTTGTAATAGGTCGAATAATATTCAATTTAGATATGCACTCAAAATAGAAATATGATCAACTGTGGTGAGTTCGAGGTTGGGCTGAAGGAATGCAAGTGGTGAGGGACAAGAGCGCAGCTTTGAATCTCTTAAGCAAATTGCTTGAATTCGCCGCACTGTGGTGTGCAAGGGTAAAGAAAAGCACCGATTATTTTTAAAACATATTGTTATCTACAACAAGATATTTTGACCGCTAATTATAATTTTGATAAGAAAATTTTCGAAGCGAAATTGCAACGTAAGCTCAAATAGATAATATGTATTGTTAGTGAGCTTTGTAAAATATATAATGATTTTATAACTGTATAATTATACTGAACTTTTATCATATGATTAACTGATTATCCGATTAATTTTTTGAATATAAACCTATAAAATGCTGTATATTAAATATATACTATATCAATTTATTAGACTACCCTCGCAGCTTCTATATGAAATCAATAATTAAACTCTGGCAAATACTTGAAGACCCCCTCACCACAAAGCACAAAATGCCAATCTACTAGGCATATCCAATTTAGGTGAGGGCGCAAAAACGACTCGCATCACAAGAATGCCGATGTCGACTTATAAGATTTATAACACCCACACTCCATACACCTATATTACGTCATATATGAACTTGGTTCCGCTTACCTGGTACCGTTTCTCCATTGAAGGTGATCTGCACGGTGTGCGTGCCATGTTCGTGGGGCGTAAAGCTGGCAATGAAACGTTGACCACCCAGCGAACGGACCGAAGAAGTGACCCGACCGCCATTGACCAAAATCTCGAGATTGCCAGAACCAGCCTTGGAGCCGTCGATTTCGAACTCCACGGGCCGCCCAATGGAACCATTGGGTATGTCCTGTACGCGTATGGCTCGAGCACCTGTCGCATTGCTGTCTATGGGCCGAAAGCGCGACAGCGAGCTATAGCCATAGCCGGGAGTATTCGCCGAGCTGTGACCATTGCTCTCCGTGACGACATGCTCGCTGGATTCCTTTACGGTCTTCGTATAGCCGCCGGACTTATCCGTATACGTATTATTCGAATGGGACTTGACAGTGATGGCACTCGGTCTGGGGAGAGAGAGAATATTTTAGTTTAGGATTACAGGATATGCCTAGAAGTTCTCATACTTGTAGCGATCCACATCGTCAGGTGAATCCCGTCGATAGTCCGTTTGGTGCTGCTGCTGCTGCTGCTGCTTGTGCAACGCGAATTTGTTGTACTGCGTATTCCGCTGCGTCTCATTGTCCAGGTCGGGCCGGGCGTAGTTGAGCTCCGTATTCAGCTGCGTCTCGGTCATATTCGCCAGCGATTCAAGCGAATTGTGAGAGAGCATATGCTTCGTCTTGTTGATCACATCCCAGCTGTCTCGCCGTGCCGAGGCCGGCTTCAGAGAGGAGACGCGCACATTGGAGGAGTGATCGATGCGCGGCTCCGGTGAACCAGTACGCCGTAGTCGCTCCGTTGTGCCGTACAACGAGGGACTGGCACGCACAGTCGAGTCGGTCACATAGTTCGAAGTCGATTTGTAAGTGGAAGACTTTTCCACGCGCGTAGACTCGTAGCCATTCTGGGAAGGAAGGTACAAAAGATGAGTGCTTAGTTCAGATTTCCTATAAATTTCCTATAGATTTTCTATAGATTTTCTATAGATTTCCTATAGATTTCCGATGAGTGCTTAGTTCAGATTTCCTATAAATTTCCTATAGATTTTCTATAGATTTTCTATAGATTTCCTATAGATTTCCGATAGATTTCCTATAAATTTCCTATAGATTTTCTATAGATTTTCTATAGATTTCCTATAGATTTCCGATAGATTTCCTATAGATTTTCTATAGTTTTCCTATAGATATCCTACAGATTTCCTATATATTTCCTATCGATTTCCTATAGATTTCCTGTAGATCTCTTGGAGCTTACCTTGTTCAACGTGCTGGTCACGGGACTGCCTATGCGATGAGTGGCCGTGCTGATGTATGCATTGTTGGGCGAGTAGCGCTGCACGGGCGAAGCAGAGGCGGAGGCGTGGCGTGGGCTGCTGCTGACATTACGCGTGGAGCTCTCGAACTGATTCGACGTCTTTATGGTCAGAGGACTGTGCGAGTGCAGCTCACTGGAACGGGTCTGTGGAGAGGCAGGAGGAGCACAGATTGCGAACGTTAATAGCTTATCAAATCGTGATCAGTCTTTATACACATAGGTCATATCAGAGGATCTCTTTAGTCAACGAATAAAATTTAGTTACATTCAGTGTGGGACTGGGTATTGGACTGAGCGAGCTGGTCAGCTGCTGCTGATGCCGCTGGTAGCTGCTGCTGCTGCTGCTGTTTAGCTGCTCTCGCTCCTCGCGCGGCGGCGTCAGCTTGGGCTTGTTCACGAGACGCCGCTGGCTATAGAGCTCGTTCTCCTTGTCGTAGTAGTAGTCGTTCTTGGTGGAGCTGCTGTTGGAGGTCTTCGAGTCGCGCCGCCCGTTGCCCGCTTCCGTATACAGCTCGGCCGAGTTCAGGTACTTGACCGTGGGTGAGAGCGGCGTGGGGGAGGGGCCGTTGTGCTCCTGTCGAAGGCAATTTTGAGTGTGTGTGTGTGTCAGGGGCGGTTCGTGTGTGTGTGTGTGTGTGTGTGTTAGCCAAAACATTGAATTTTGTTCGAGTTGTGCCAAGCATTAAACCCAGAGCCCGTGCCGTGTTCTTAGAATGAACTTCCATCGACTTACCTCGCTCTCCCGCTTGTAGTACCTGGAGCTGGAGCTGTGGTAGTCGGTCGTGTCCAGCTTGGGGGAGTATTGCGGCGAGTAGCTGCTGGTGCGCTCGGCCGTATTGTGCGTGTGCAGATCCCGGCGGTTGAGCGAGCTGTTGCGATAGTCATTGTGGCGCGTGTTGGTCGTCGAGATGAAGTGCATCGAGGGGCTCTCCGAGCGATGCTTGCTCTCGTGCAGCGGACTGCTGCGCGTCTTGCCCGAGCGACCCTTCGTGCCCACGCGCATGCTGCAGATGAGGAGGGAAGTCAATTAGATATATAGATATAGATATATATGTGAATCCACTCACATGAAGGGCGAGCCCTTCACATCGTAGCCGTTGAAGTAGATGTAGACACGATATTTGCCATTCTGGCGCGGCATGAAGGTCACGCGGTACTTGTTCTCCACGATCTTCTCGACGGAGCAGACCAGGGAGTGCTTGTCGTGGACAATGTCCACGTGCAGCTCACCAGTGACGCCCACGCCACGTGCGTCCACCTCGAAGGTGTGGGCGCGTAGCGGCATGGCACCATCCAGGCCGTGCACCGAGACGCCGGAGGCATCAAACACCGCACAGGTGAAGGGTCCGCCCTGGATGTGGCGGCCCTGGTAGGTAATCGCGATCTCCCAGATGCCCGCCTCATCCGGCTTGAATATGGCACTGTGTCCCTCGTCGATCTTCTTCAGCGGACAGTTGTGCGAGATGCCCGTGGGCGAGACGGCCGTGACCAAGATGTCCTCCGTCTTGGGTGCGCCCGTGGCGTTCACCAGCACCTCGACGAGGCTGCCCAGGGCGCAGGGCGCCATGCCGGGCGGCGCCACTTGCATGAGGCGTGGCAGCACGCGAAAGAAGTGACCGCCCAGGCTGTCCTCGGCAATCTCCACGACAATCTCGTGCATGCCATAACGCTCCGGCACGTAGACGCCCTCGCCGTGCGCATTCAAGCGCACCAACTGCCCGGGCTGCCCGGATGGCGGCACCACGTGACAGCGCACCGAGCTCAGGCTGATGTCCCGCGACAGCACGTCGATGCGGAAATGCGTCTGCGTGTGAAATGGTTATTAAGCATTAATGCCAGCGCTATGTCGGGTTGGGCTACTCACCGGTTCGCCCACACGGCCGGATGTGCTCTCCAAGTACACGTTGACCAGGTCGGACAGCGGCGGCCGGGGCGGCACCCATTGCAGATGGGCTGCATACGCCATGATGCCCAGATGCTCCACTTCCGGATTGGCCATATCCTTGGGCGTCAGTATGGGCTGGACGCCCAGCTTGGCGCCCGCATCAACCGCCTTCCGTATGTTGTTCTCGAAGTGGAAGGGATCGGTGCTCAGCTTATCTGGCGCCGGCGCCGACCCGCCCAATCCCTTGATGACCTCGCACAGCACGCGTCCATCGTTCCAATCGGTCTACAATGCAATGCAATTAATAGTTCAAGCAATTACAATTAAAATACACAATTAAAATTAAAGCCGTGCAATTGGGTTCGCAGCCAAACGAGCCGGACGGAAAGGCGAGTGGTAGGGTGAATGGTGAATGGTGGATGGGGGATGGGGAGGGGAGGGGTGAGTAAGTGAAAGGGAATTTACAATGGGAGAGCGGGGCCTGTATCTTTAATAAAAATCAATATTATTTTATGACGAGAGAGGGAGAGAGGTAGAGAGAGAATATGTGCGCAGAGAGAGAGAGAGAGAGATAGAGAGAGAGGGGAAGACTGACGTGACTGAATGAAGTAAGCGAGGCAGAGATGGAGAGTGCGGGAGACAAAGAGAGAGAGAATGAAAGAGAAAGAGATATATAGAATAATAGAGAGAGAGAGAGAGGGAGGGAGAGAGACACACAGAGAGTAGAATACGAGAGTTATATTTTGGGAGGCAGAAAGAGCAAGGGATAGTGGAAAGCGAGCAAAGGAAGAGAACTCCCGACATATATATTTGTCCTCTTTCTTATAGTGCTAATCCGTCAACGATCCGGACTCACCGTAAAGTTCTTCACCGGATCCTTGACCTGCGTGTTGACCCAGCGCATGGTGGCATTGTAGCCGGGTCCGCCTGGCTTCATGAAGTATGACAAATACGTCATGCCGGACAGCTCGTCCAGCCAGGGCGAGGCCAGGTACTCCGGCTCCAGCACCTTCGGCACACCGAACTCCCGCTGCGCCAGGTTCATGGCATTGGTGCAGTTGCGCACACTCTGACTAGGATCGAGACTGCGCCAGTGCGGAAACAGGCCCGGCTGGCAGTAGTCAAGCAACGCGGCCAAATTGACGCCGCTATTCCAATCCGTGGTCAGATTGGTGATCTTGCAGTCCGGCAGTGCGGCCTGCAGCCAGGCCAGCATCAGCTTCCTGGGCGGGAACTTGCTGCGTCCGATCTGATAGCGCACGATCAGCGACCAGATCAGGCCCAGAATCAGCTTCACATTGCCATTGACAATGTCCACGTTGCCAATGTTGACCAGCTTAATGTGATCCGCCTCGATGGACTTGAGCGCCGTCGTCGCATTCTCCAGATAATGATGCTGGTTGGCCGGACGACGGTTCCACGACGGCTTCAGCGGGCGCGTCTGCAGGCTCTCCACCAGGGCGCACAGGCAGGTGCCGTCGCAAAAGTCCGTGGCCCAGTCATGCACCTGCACAGGCCAAGAGAAAGAAGAGATATTTGTTTAGCTTATAGAGATATATAATATATATATATATATATATATATATATATATATATATATATATATATATATATATATATATATATATATATATATATATATATATATATATATATATATATATATATATATATATATATATATTTCTATTTTTTTGCAATCATTAACAACGCATCTCTCAATGAGCGTTAATTAGCATTGCCAGTGCGAAAGTATGTAAAGTTTTTTATTTAATGAACACCGACATAGCTGACAGCGAACAACAATCATAATAAATAGTGAAGCTGGGCTGTGGCCCACATTTGGGGCGTGTTCCGACTTCTGCTTCGTCTTCACTCACTGTGGCTGAAGCTTTCTCCGCATGCGTCTTTGCAATTTTTGCCATTTGACATAAAGCTTTTTATCTTGCAGCTGTCAGCAGCCGCCGAGACAATCGCGTGTCTGTTGCTGTTTGTTTGCTCTGCGCCCCGTCCTGCCGCCTACCGTCCCTACCCGTCGCCACCCCCCTGGCCATGCTGCGCACACAAATATTCTGTGGATGGCCATAAAAATCTCGCACATAGTTGCTAACAAGAAGCAGCAACAAGAGCTCCACTTAAACTGCCAGTTGCTATCATTGTTGTTGTTGTTGTTGTTGAGGGGGTGTTGTCTATTGCTGTTATCATAGTTGTTGTTGTTGTTGTTGTTGTCATGTGCGCATAACCTTTGAATTTGCAAGTCTGTGTGTGTGTGTGTGAGCATAGAAGTTATGCGAGATTGGATATTATAAACAAGCGCTCATAAATTGCTATTGTCTGTGAAAAAGTTTCATCTCGCATATCCCAGCAGCAGCAGAAAACATATGTGCCAGGCGAAGAGGAGTGGAAGAAGCGCAGCTCTTATCCTGGCTAGCAGTAGCTGCTCTGAGTCAATAACAAACTTAAGGCCATGTTAACTAAATGTTAATTTGTTTTTATAGAAATTTTTTAAGGCTTCAAATAGACCCAAATAAAATACAGACAGATAACAGAGACTATCTGTCATCACTGTTAATTGATAGCTATAATATATATAACTATATGTTAACTTTGTATATCAGTTTACATTAAAATTTGTGCTTAACGTGAAAGTTAGATAAGGGCATAATATATGGAATCTCAGTTAACTGACTGACCGCGCTGTTAACTACATGTTAACTTGTCCATATTTGCATAAATTCATTTTTATACAAATTTTTGCATAAAACACAATTTAAAAAGTTGGAAATATTTTATTGTCGACGTATAGGAAAAAGCTATCAAATGAGTGGAGTAGGTCAAAGTCAATGTAGGCAATGTTAACGAGATGTTAAGATGTTATACTTTCTATTATATTTATATATGATAAATAATACATAAATAAGTTAATCAAATTTATGCAAAATTCACTTTTTGCACCTGTATATGCTTTACAGACAACAAATAGTAGCACTATTAAAGCTAGGCTGCCACCTTTTCTGGCAAACAAAAGCCTGCAAAGCAGATACTCAAAATTAAATACTATTAAAGTCAACAAAAGGCTGCGTACACAATATTCACATACAATTTACTTCAATTAGCTATTCAATATTATGAAACCCCATTTAAGACTTAACATTGTCCAGCGCTGTTAAGTTAACATACAAAGAGCATGGGAACAACTTTTTGTCATGCAAACAGTTTGAGTAAATAAGTCGACAAAAGCACAAAGTAAAATGAATTGGGAAGTCAATTAAATGCAGTCGATAGAGTATTTAGGCTACAGACAGACAGGCGGACAGAAAAAAGTTGATTGCAATTCGATTAGCCATAAGCTAGAATATAT
The DNA here is from genome assembly GCA_035045555.1 of Drosophila fulvimacula. Lineage (NCBI taxonomy): Eukaryota > Metazoa > Arthropoda > Insecta > Diptera > Drosophilidae > Drosophila > Drosophila fulvimacula. Next base: position 9,005,463 of record JAWNOX010000191.1, read on the forward strand.
ATAAACTGCACACTTGACAGTCTCAGTTTGGCTTTGTGACCTAAATATATGGAGCTAGGTTGCTGTGTTTTTTCTTATTGTTAAGGCTTTCTGTCATTGGGTGCTCAATTAGCGCTGTTTACAACCTGCAGCTCGCATGCGAACTCTGCCCATTTCGGAGGGCAGCGGCCTTGCTCCGCCGCTCATCATCGTCGTCTCTCAAAAATGTATGCACAAAAAAAAAAAGAAACTTGAAAAAAATCTGTGCTTTTGTATTTTGTAACACGTAAATGGCTTTGGCAGCGATGCTGTGCATAGATATATATATATATATATATATATATATATATATATATATATATACAGCAAGACACATTTATTTTGAATATTTTTGCGACCTTGGCATTCAAGCGCCCAAATATGGACAGTTCACGTCTGTGTGAGAAAAATGGCATACAAAAAGCTGGCTTTCGAATTGACTAATGAAATGCATGCCACTTGAGAGCGATTGCAATTGGAATTGTAATTAAATTGACCGACTCAAATATGTATATATATATATATATATGTATATAGTTTTGTTGCCTTCGAGTAAGTCAACTTTGCCATTGAAGTCGTCGGCGCTGGCACTTGCTACAAGTGTGGGCGTTGCGTATACGCCGTGTGTGCGTGCGTGAAATTGTCTGAGTGTGTGTGTTTGTGTGTGTGTGTGTGGGCGAGACAATGAGTCGAGTTGTGAACTGATTTTGGTTTTATGACTGTGCTGTAAATGCACAGATGTCCAGGCCTTTAAAGGCCTCGCGGAAGAACGAACTAACGAGCTGACAACTGCCCAAGCATACTGCAGCAGGCCCTGCTCGAAGAACTTATCTAATGTGTAAACAGATATATATATATATATATATATATATATACATATATATATATGATTGTATATACAGAGATTTCCATTATATATGCTCGTGTGTAATCGATAGTTCTATTGACTGCCCGACCCATTGACTGAGTAAACGTCGCATTGTCAACAGTTTCGCATCAATGCACGCTTAACTCTTATATAAGCGCTTCTCTGTTGACCAACCCATAATACAACTATGTGCGAGAGGGGGCTAAGAAGTTGATGCTCTGCCATATAATATAGAAAATTATATTTTTATAAGATATATATTTTATATTTCTTTTCTATTTTATATGTATATTATATATTATATTTCTTTCCAATTCCCACATCCTAAATAAAAATTATTATGTTTTTAGTTTTCTACATTTCCTACAAAAATTGTATATTATAATATTATATACTTATATATATATATATATATATATATATATATATATATATATATATATATTTATGTATATTATAATATTCTCTTTTCATTTCACATATATAGTATATACTTCTAAGTAAATTAACTTGATTGAATACATCTTTCTAGCCTCCTTAGTAAATATATTTTTATATTTCCATCCAAATTTCTTTCGTCTTCAAGTCTTACTTAAAAGTTTTCTTGGGCAGCCCTCGCTACGCTACGTCTATTCAATATTAGACTCACCTGCATGCCCGTCTCGCGCAAATGCTCGTTGACCCAGTTGCGGAAGGTGTTCGCCTGGATCTCCACCCACAGATCCTCGTTGCCACGTATGTTCATGCCCTTGGCGGCGGTGCCTTCGGGACTGCGCGCCACGAGGCCGGCATGTGTGATCTTCTGGGTCTCGGTGGTGCCGTCGTTGTTGTGCTTGAGCAGACCCGCGTGCGTCACCTTGGCGCCTTTGATGTCTTTGACGTCCATTGTGGCGATCTCTTCTGCTCGCCTCTCTCTCCTCTCCTCACCTCACTTCACTTCACTTCACTTTCGTTGCGTTTCGCTTGCCTCAGTTTCTATGCAATCTGGGCTGGCAATTGTTTCATTGTATTTGCATTTATTTATATAAATTTATTTGCAGTAATTTTGTGTGCCTTTAAGTAAACAAATATTCTGTTAGATTGTTAATTGGGCAACGCGATTTCGTTTTCGATTCCGAGTTCGATTACTGAGCGCACGCGATCATTGCCCAATGCGAACTGAGCGGCTAACACTTTGGGCCCCACTTGCTTTCGGGCCAAAACAAACAACAGGCGCTGACGAGTGCAAAAACAATGACGTCATGCCAAAGCTTAAAGCTCGACTCAAGACCAACAACAACAAGTGCCACAAAAATGTGGGCATGCGAATCCGAATCCGAATCCGAATACGAATCTGAAACTGATTCCGAATCCGAATCTGGCTGTGGCGAAACAGGTTTCGAGCGTTCGTTCCACAGTCACAGCGAAGCGAGCCAAAAGGAAAATTGAAAAAAGTATCTGACAATAAAGCACACAAACAACTAAAAATACAACAACAACAACAAAAGCAGCAAAAATTCACTTAGTTTGGAATTTCGCCGCAATAAAAAAAAAAAACAAAAAACTTTGTGATCGCTCAGTGCGAGGTGGGCAGCGTCTAAGAAATCAAGTAAAAATAATATAAAACATATAATAATAATAAAAAATAAATAGAAAAAACTAGTAAGAGTGGCAGGAGTAGGCACTACTGCTAGATACTCTGTTGGGTTGATCAAATATATTTGAGCTGAGTGTCGGAGAAGCTGATATGCAAAGGGGAATACGCTGTGATCTATGTGGAAGGAACAGTTCAGGATGTTGATAAAATGTTATATAAAATAATAATATAATACATTTATAATAATATTTATTATATTTTATATAACGTACAAAATTATAGATAAACTCAACAGAATCTATTGATATAGCTGATATAAAACCTCAGATTACCTAAATTTATACAGACTCAGAGATGACCAGATAGATGGACAGCTGAACAGATGGCTAGATGGACTCATAAGCAGATGATTGAATGGACAGATGGAGAGTTGGCTCACGTGGATGGAATCACAGAAGCCTTCATGCTACACAGACTTATATCCTTCCATAGCCAGGCAAAACTTCGAAATAGTTTCTGCTGCTTTCTCTAAATATTTCACTTTTCAAACATTTTCAATTTCTCAAGTTCATATTCAACTCTATAAATACTTCTTTCTCCTCCCATCACATCTCTCCACACAAAACCAAAACTCCCACCTTACACACTTTCAGTATATACAGAGTATGGACAGTGTGTGGTTGTTTGCTGTTGTTGTTGGCATAGCGTAGGAAACTGTAAGTCTTTCACAACAGTCAGAGCTAGAGCCAGAGCCAGCGCCATAGCCGCAGCCACAGCTACAGCCACAGCCACAGCGTGGAGCAAGTTTAGAAGGCCGTCAAGGTTTCTGCTTACAGCCCATATAGGCATTGACGGCGGCGACGGCGACGGCGATGTATGTTTAAGCCCGGTCTGTACAGCTATGTGTCTGGGCCGTCTGGGTGTTTGGGTGGGTGTTGCGGCTCTCTACGCAAGACCCAAACACAATTGCAATTGTGTGGCCAATTGATCAATGTGGACAAATTTCACTTCACTTTTACCGCAAGCATTTTCTTAGCCAAACTGAAAGCGGCCTGCAATGCGCTAATTGCCAATTGGCACTTGATGAGACAATTAGCAAATGCTGCCAAAAACAAATTGCGGTTGCCCCATGCCAAATACTTCAGTTAGGTCGCAGAACAAGTCAACGAGCTCTCAACTTGTGAATGAACTCTACATTTATAGACTCGTATCGTACATATATGCATATATGCGTAGTTCTAGTCATTCATCATAGCTATATCATCTTGAGTGCGCTGCTCACATTTCACATCCAAAGACACAATTTTTGGCTTTTTGTTTTATTTGTGCATATTGAGAAACAATTTGTGTTGAACGTGTTTACTTTATTTTGATGATGACATCACGCATCTTTCATGGAAACACAGCGACAAGTTGAGTTTGTACAAAAAACTGATTGAAAATAAGCGAGAATCGGCTAGATGCGGGTATGCGACAAACAGCTGCCCTGTAAAGCGGCTTCAGTCTATGTCAAGTGTTAGTCATCCGCATTCATGATGTAAGTGGGAGTGGATCTAGTATTACGCAGAAACAGTTAAGCGGAATGTTCACTCTAACTTGATGACAAGTGCTGCTAAACACCTGAATGAAGCTATGCTATACACATATATATTTTATGTAACTCTTACATTCTACATTCCTTTTATATAAAGATCTAAAGTATGTGTATATCTAGTCTGTTTATACTGAACAATTCCCTAATTTATACTACTTAATGTTAATTAACAATAATTTAACATTTAAGCAACTTTTCTGCGAGCTTTGGCACATTTACTTCAAAGCATGCCATATCAGTTAAAAGAAATGTTAGTTAACATACTCTGTAATTTAATGTATGTTAATTTTTGCTAATAGTCGCTTAACTGTTTATAGGGAAAGTAATGTAATCTGACGTACCCTGTAAACCAGCTGCTGTTATTTTAACAGTAATGCACAGACATAACAGTAACAGAGAGAGTTACACATAAAAATGTTAACTTTTAACTGCCCACACCTAAGGCTTAGATCTTACCTTCTCAGCTTACAGGGTATAATTACATTACAAATGGCGTTGTGCAAATTGCATAAATTTAGATAGACAGCAAACAAAACAAAAATTGAAAACAAAAATTTGTTGTGGAAGTGAATTCCATATGAGCAAACGGTCAACAGAGACTGTTAGAGGCCGCCAGCGAAATGAGTTATGGATTTATGTATGTACTCGGAGTGCACGAGAGGTATATCGTATATATACGAAGCTAAATAGTATATACTATAACTGAAATTGAACTCAACTCAATTCAAGTGAAGTCAATTGCGAACTGTTTTGCTGCTGCTGCTGCTGCTGTTGCTGCTGTCTCTGATGTCATACCATTGCAATTGGCATTGGCAATGAACCTGGCCGTAATTAGTGGCTGTTAATGAGCACGCGTTCTAAATCGAGTCATATTTAATTTTCGTTGTTGTATTTCTTTTCAACTGGGACTATATTCGCAAGGTCATGGGAATGAGCACAGAGAGACTTCCACTTAAGCAGCCAGCTCATAGTTGGGGCGAAGCCAGCTATTTGCACAGTTGGTCAAGAGAGCAAACAGCCAACGAAAGTGTTTGACTTAAGTTGCCTCATTTGCCTCTTGTTGTTGTTTTCTGTTAACATCTTTAACGTGACTGAGTCGAGTCGGGTCGGGCGGCTTGTTTGTGCCGAAACAATACGTTTTTTTTCTCGTCTCGATACACGCCCAGTTTTAGTTTTAGGGCCGCATGCCATTTACATTACGTAAGCTGAACAAATATATATATATATATATATATATATATTTATTTATACTTTAGACCAAGTCACTAAATTTGTCTTATTTTGCAATGATTTCGCCCGCTGCATGTGTGGGTGGCATTTTTTTGTTTGTCAATCTCTGGCATTTTTGTCGATATGCTTCGATTCGATTTTTGCCTGTCCGAAATTTGCCTTGCCCAAATACCCACACTCGCACACCCACCTGGTCTCATGGAGCTGTTGGTTCAACGCCTCGTTCTAAACGTGGGCGACTTTTCAAGTTTGATTTGCGCCAAAGCCAAAGCCAAAGCCAAAGCCAAAGCGAGCAGCAAATGCGCATTGAATTGTGAATGATTTTAGTAGTGTGAACATAAAAACAACAACAACAACAACAACTGTAAGTTACGACATTTTTTTATATCTGTTTTAACTTTTCGAATGTATGTGCGAAGGGGGGAAGTCACTAGAGAATTAGAATAATTGCTCTTGTGTGGGCTAGAAGTTGATTCGAGTAATTAATGCCTAAAAGCCAGAAAGAGCTCAACTTATTTCGTTTTTCTATTTTGTTATGAATGTCGGAAACAACACTCAACGGAGCAGAATAATGCTCGACATATATGTAAATATTTCAATTAAAAAACTATTTAAGGTAAGTAATTGATAGCTGTCCAAATCTAGGCTAGAGATATTCTGCTATGTGTAGGCATATAAGACTGACAAGATTTTCATTGAGAATTATGAATGGAGTTGTTGTTGTTGTTGTTGTTGTTATATTTAAATGCTTTGTAGTATATGGTATACTTTGTGATAAAGTCAGGTTTGAAGCAAAACTTGATTTTGAGCGCTATGAAAAACCTGGTTTCTATGCGGCTAAACTGCGGCGCAATGCAGGAAGTTGCTTTGACACCCTTTGCAGAAATTTTATTGCCAATTGCAGCGCGTTTTCAAGTTACTTTCATTAGAAATTATCATCGCTATTAAGTATGTTAAAAAGTTTACATAGCATTAACATTTTGCCTAAAAGAATATATACTGACCAGCCACTGCAGCTGCTACTGTTGTGCTGTTAACAGCTGTTAACTGAACTCAAGCTTGATTTGCATTTCCCTCAGAATTTCTACTATATATAATATATTTTATTATCCCATATTTTAACCCACTCAAAAATTGAATAAAGCCATGGAAAAAAACTATTTTGACTTATAAAAAAAAAATGTGAAAACATATTTAATAAATTTCATGAGGCAATAAATTAAGCTATAATTATTATTGACTTTGCACGATATTCATATTAATTTATGAAATTGCCTTGTACGCTGTGCTTCAGGTTCAGCTTTAGCTTCAGTTTTGGTAGTTGGCAAATGCTATATCTATATCCACTATGTAGCCATTATTTATCTATAACTTTTAGCTAACGGACACGCCTTGAACCAATGTGGCAGCTCATTAACGTAGCGTTTCCTATGAATTGTTTGCAAACGAGCGTTTTATATTTTATTTCTATTTTTATTATTTTATATTTTGGGTGTGCATTTATAGCTGTTCATAAATAGCAAAGAATAGACGCTCATCAACGCGCGCACACACACATACACAGCTTTATATGTAGTCAGCTACACTTGAGGCGCGCTTCGAGTTTGTGTCTTCAGTCATTTGATTTATGCCGTTAGACGTCACCAAAGCGCAGCCGCGTGCGTTCTATTGTACTCTTTCCTGGGTTTGTTTTTGTTATTTTTAAAAATTTTAATTTTTGCTCATTATTTTCCACACACTCAACTTTTAGGGGGCCACTTAAAAGCAACAACTAACTGTGTGCTAGGCAGTCCATAACAGCCCAATTACCATTAACTAACTGCAACTGAATGCGGGCCAACACGAGCCGAGAGAGACAAAACAAAAAGACTACAACTAAAAACCAATCGAAAAACCAGATTTAGATAAAGATTCCAACAGCAAAAATAACTTTCGGTTTTTTTTTCTTGCTCGTCGTCTAGCGGCATTACGTAATGAGCCAAGAAAATGCAAATACAGCAAAGTTATAGATAGATATATATATAAATATACATCCATATATACATATATACGTGTGTATATGTATGTATTTAAAGACAACGCCCACACGCTCGACTCTTGATATTTGCACGCCCCTAAAAACAATTGTGAACTGATATTATGTTTTATAATATTGTGAATGCCGTTGCTTTTGGTTCACACGGCTCGGCTCGACTCGCAAGCCGCGAGCTTCACGTGCTTAACATGAATATAGAATATATTTAAATATATGTGTGTAGCGCTAATATATGCTTGAAAATTAGAACAGCACGCTAGGCATTCTGGGAATGTGCTTTAAACTTGGCCAAAAGCCAAAACAGTCAAGCGCAGAGTTATGCATAGATATTTGTACACAGTTCAGCAGCGTTGGTGGAACGCGTGCACTTTTTAAAGATTTTTTTTTTTTTTTAGATTTTTCTCTGTTTAGTTTAATGGCTAAGAAGTATTGCTTTGGCCAAGTTAAGCTAAGCGGCATTTTATTTAGTTTTATAGCATTTCTCGTTAGCTTTTTATATTTTTCATTTTTAATTTTTTATTTGTTTTTGTTTCTGTTTTTTAGCACTTGTTCGCCTCGTTTGTTTGCGCCTCTTCTTACACTTGGCTCTCGTTGCGGGCTTTTTATTGCCCAGTTTTTTCGTTGTTGTTGTTTTTGTTGGGTCTCAATTTTCGTTTTGCTTGTATCTCAGTGTGATCAGAAATAAACACGTCCAGCGCGCACGAGCTGTACACAACGACTGACAGAGACTAGCTTAGACACGCTTCAAGCCGAGTTATTTCCAGTGCGGCGCAAAGCTTTGGAAGCGCCACTTGTAGACGTCATCGTCATCGTCTCATTCCACGATTCGCGATCTTGGCTTGTTTTGCTTAACTGCTTTGGTTTGCGCTTTTGTTTTGGGCTCTCCATTCGCCTTTGCCACTTACCAGTTGCCGTTGTGCTAGCTGAGCGATGAGCGCTGAGCGCCGAGAGTTGCGACTGCTTTTTGTGGCGTTTCCGTTTATGAAACGCATTTTGGTCTGTTCTGAAATTTTGTTGTGCCTTTCTTGATTTATGCTTGCTCATGAGTTGCCAAAGCGAGTATGTGGGGCTGTGTGGGATGGGGGTTTTGATTGGTTGAGTTTTCAGATAAGATATATACACTTTGAAGAGATAAAAGACTTAAGATTTTATGAAGATCTTATTAGACTATATATTTGGCGAAAATATTTGTATAGATTTTTAATGAAATTAAAAGAGAGTTGGCTTACCATGGAGTTATAAGATATTAAATATATATGTAATATAATCTGAAAATAAAATAAATTAAATATAAAATAACTGAATATCAATTGAAAAACGAAAAAATTCTTAAGATTAGGAAATCGTTGTTGACTTATTATATAAACTTATGTTGCTGCCTCTATACCTATACTCTACTCTAATGGAAGTTCTTTATTTTCGACACTTTAAGCGAGCATTGCGCAGTCGCTCACTGCCCACTCGCTTCTTATTTGATTTTCCCCACTCTGTTTTAATGGACTTCGCGGTAATTATTGATGACTCTGTGGTTTTTCTCTCCTCATAATTGAACAATTTGTTGAGTCGCTGCGGCTTATTTCAAAAGTTATTGATTATAAAAAATAAAAAAAGTAAAACGCAGCTTGAGCTGTTAACCCAGCTCCGACCCTTACTTACCCTTAGTGCCAGCCCTAACTCAGAATAAGTGGAAACAATAAGTTTTCTTTCATTTCTTAAGAATTTCTTTTTTCTTTACTTTTGTTTTGTTTTGATTTTATTTGTATTTTTTAGTGTTTTTTCATGTGTATTTTGTTTTGTTGTTCGTTTGTTGTTTTTTGTTACCCTTGCAGTTGTTTGTTTTGTTTTTTTTTTTTTTTTGGATTTTTGGCTTTTTTTTGGCTTGTGGCTAAACACACACACGGCTTTAAAATGCGGTTTGTTTTTAATATATATATATATGATCGAACTGTACGATCATAAGTACATACGTTTTTCGGGTATACAGGTGTTTTCAAGATAAGCTCGATTCACTTGCTGCAAATCGGCGCTGACTATTCTGTATATTATCTTTAAAAAATGCCATTAATTTGTTTTCATATTTTTTTCGATTTTTAGTTATGATTTTTCTTTTCTTTTCTTTATACTGCTGTTCTTATATTATATTTGTTTTTTTTTCTTTTTGGTTTTAGTTTTGTGAATGAAGTCATGCTGAATTAATTTATTGTATAACCTTATAAATTAATTAATTAATTTATAGTCACAAAATAAAGCTATAAATTTTATTTTTGTTTTGTTTTTTTTTTTATTATTTATTTTTTTTATTGAATCCATAAACTTATTTAGCACATCTCGCAACTGTGAAGTTCTACTATCCAAATATTTCTTCTATTATAATTAGCAACAACACAACCAAATCGATGTAGTTTCTTCCCTTTCTCTAACCTCATTCCTTCCCTCCGCCCGTTCGATCGATCCCTTAACAAATGGCATAACAAATTAATTCTGAGGCTAACTGAAAGCAGACCAAAAACGAAAGAAAAAACAATAACAATCGAAAGTTGTAAGTTATATTTGGATTATATACGCTCTCGTCTTTCGTGTGCTATGCTAAGAAGCAATAAGTTTCATATAATATAATTTTATTAAATAACGGTTTCTTTCTCTCACTTGGCTAACTAAAAAATCAAAAAACCTTCAACAATTTGTTTATGCATAAATTTCTTCTCATTTAGTTTTCCTCTATAATTTTTCGTCTCATTTTCATTTTCATTTTCATTTTTTTTTTTTTTTTGTCTTACATGAAACCCCATTTTTATGTTTATTGTAATTATTTAATGTAGGCATATTAATGAATAAACTTTTTTATTTTTATTTTATAATAAATTGCAATAATGCTTCGAAATGTAATTAGGCTTTAAACTATGAAAAGGAATTTTCGTAAATTTTGTTATAGCTTTATTCTCGTTTTTTTTTTTTTAGGAAAATTAGAAGAAAAAATCTAAGAGAAATGCTAACTAAATGAATTTAGTGTTTCATACGGAATTTCATCAGCAGCATGAAGTTTTCAATTAAAGTTTTTGTTTTTGTTAATTTTTAATTTTTTTATGGGATTTTTGCTCGCAGCTGGAGCGACAAATAGCACATTAACTAGCGGCTTATAGACACTCAATCAATCAATTAATCAATCATTGATACATTTAAGTTAGCCTAGTTTAATTTTTTTTTTTCGTATATACTCGTAATTATTACTTTTCGATTTGAGTGTATAGTGTAGATAGGTCTGTGTGGGTGTGTGTGTGTGTGTGTGTGTGTTGACAGAACATTTGTCTGAAATATTATTTTTGGTCTTCTCTTGTACACATCTAATTGGTAACTAATTAAGTAATATCTAGAATTATTTTGGTTTTGGTTTTTCATTCTTTTTTCTTAGTTTTTTTTTTTTTTTTTTTTTTTTTTTTGTAATATATCTAAATTCTTCGGTCTTCGATCACTTAAGCCTGCAGTGCGTGCCCATATTATGGGCTTACCAAAAATCATCGCTTAGTTCTGCTACAGAACTTACTCTACAGCGTGTTTTAGAATTCAACATCATCGTCATCAGCGTCGTCAGCATCTTTGTCTGAACTTAACTCAAATGTGATTTTCAGCATTCGTTTTATAGCTTGGCAACTAACTAACATTACAATACATTTAGATCTTTCAGTTAAGAGTAACTATATATATATATACCATATATTATATTTAATATATATATATAATTTTATGCCCAATGCCATATTACACATAATATTTACTAATATAGTAGTACAATATAATATTGCATTAAAAGTTCTTCGACTGCTTTTTTCTCTCTATTTAACTATTGTTTTCCTTGTTTTGTTTTTTTTTTTTATGTAATTAATGTTTTTTTCTTTATCTTCATATTTTTTAGTATTTTTTTTAATGTCTGTTGTATGCTTTGGCAGTTCTTTTCCAATAGTACAAATATTTTGCATATATATTTGCTTTAATGATTTTTCTTTCAATTTTTTCTTGAAATATTATTTTCAATTTTTAAAGTAAATCGTTTCCCATATACACATCTAGTAAATTTGGTTTGTTTGTCAAATTACATTTAGCAAATATTACAATACGCTAATTATTCATGTTAATTTTAATTTGGAATTAAATTATTTTTATAGTAATTACCGTTAGTTGTGTGTCTGTGTGTGTGAGTGTTTGTGTTTGTGTTCATGTTTTTTCTAGGTAATTATAATTTTTATTTATTTATTTTTTGATATTTCTAATTGAATCCTTAGAAAGAAAATATTTACAATGCAAATTACATACAATGCACATGGATTAATAATGTTTTCATTTTGTATAATTCTTATTACCTTTTTTTTTTGTATTTGTTTATCTAATTATTAAAATTAGCGAAGTTCAAACTAAACTCTAATGATTCTATATACTCATGACTAACTCTATGCGTAGGAGTGTGTGTATGTGTATGGAAAAAAGTTTTCACATTTTATATATGTATATAGAAAGAGATAGTTAGAGAGAGAGAGAGGGAGGATTACAGCTAGCGCTGTTAAATAACAGTTTATATGGCTTGACTCCATGAGCTGCTCATCGGAATATCTATTAAAGCTTTTCCGACTTTTCGACTAATTTAATCGTTTAATTCTTAGCTTAAATTAAGTTTTTTGGTTTTTTGTTTTTGTTTTGAATTTGAAATTTGGCTTATTAGCATTATTTTTGTTTTTTTTTTTTTTTAGATATTAGCTTTTTATGTACATATTGCATTGACCTATGCAGACCTTTGTGGCAGTGCCCTTTAGTGGGGGGTGAATGGCGTTTTCTAGCCTGCACCTTGCGCTCTTTTGTCTCTAGTTTCTTCATACTCCCATCTCATTTCTCTTTTGTACTACAGCGAGCAATATTTGTTGTTGTTGTTGTGTGCTGTTGTTTGTGTTGCATTGTTGCTGGCGCGCTGCATGCGTCGCAAGATCTGACCAGTTTGTTGCTGTCGCTGTTGCCGCTGCTGTTGATCCTCCCTCGTCGTGTTGCTAGTGCTGGTGCTGGTGCTGGTGCTAGCAGCTGCTGCTCCTGTTCGCGTCGGGGTCAGTTGGTTAGTAAGGCAATTTGGCAATATTTCAACCGCATGCACAACAATCACACACATTCACACACACACACACACGCACACGCACACGCGTGCACACACAGACAGATATAGAAACAGTATAAAATACATGTACAACACATTGTGGGCGTGGGGGCGTGACACACACAAACACAGAGAGATTGAGAGAGCAAAAGAGAGACAGAGAGATAGAGACAGAGACAGAGAGAAGGAGAAGGAGACAAAGAGTATGATGCAAATTCTTATGAGGCGCATTTCGTTGCGGGCGGCAGCTCCACGCCCCTCAAATATATATATATATATATATAATATATATATAGTATGGTTTGTTTTCGATTTTCGATTTTCTTTGAATGAATCATGGAGTCATGAGGAACATGATATGTACACCATACCGATCGGCTGATGCTGATGGGGCAGCACGCTCCCGTGTTATATGATACTCTCGCGATTCCGTTCCAGCTCCTCGGCCTCATTGTCTGGGTCCACGCTGGACGTGGACGAAACGCCACAGATTTGCATTTCAATCTCAGCGAGGCGATTCTCCAAATCCCATTGCTGCTGCGACAGCTTAGTGTTCAGAGCCTGATTCTCTGACTCAACGGTATGCAGGCGCTCTCTCAAACGCTTAATCTCATCCTCAAGTGCCTCATGAGAGCCGAGCAACGGTGTGGTGCCTCCGCCAGCGCCACCCACGCCGGCGCCATAGCATTCCAGCTGCGAGCTCGAATCGCAAATGTGACCTGTTAGGGAAACAGAAAGAGGGAGAGGGAGAGGGAGAGAGAGAGAGAGCGAGATGGTGATTGGCATGAGTGCAAGGCAAGGTGGTGGGCACTTGCTGGCTTACCTGTATGACTCGGTTGCGATTGCGGCCGCATTGAGTGGTGTGAGGTGGCGCGACTGCGTGGCCTCTCCTCGGAGCCGTGTGCGCTGGGACTAATCGAACGAGGCGAGTCTGTGGCACGCACCAAATGCTCCGTATAACTGCGTGGACTGCAAGCATTTAGTGTGCAATACCTAGCGACACGTCAACAATCAAGACTCACCTGTAGCCATGTGAATGGGGTAGCTGCTGCTGCTGTTGCCCCTGTTGCTGCTGCTGTTGCCCCTGTTGCTGTTGCTGCTGCTGTTGGTGTTGCTGCACATGATGCAGCAGATTGACGGCAGCTGGTGGCAGCCACATATCCTCCAAAGTGGTGCGACCGCAGCTCTCCACCAATCCCGGCGTTGACTGGCAACGGCCCATGGCAACTACATTAAAGTATTTGACTGTGTTTTAAAATCAAAAACGTTCACACCGCAAAACAATTTGGGGAAAAGTCGGGAAACAACGAAAAGCAAAAGAAACAAGCGATTTGTGTTATTCAGAATTAGGGGGTAATCGTATTTCGTATTCATTTCGATACACTCAGAGAAATAGTGCAGTTTAAAGCTTTACAGTTTGCAAGTTTGCCAAGGTTATGGAACTTTTTGGAAATGATTTATTATAATTGAAAAACAAATTTTGAAGTTTCGTAATATAAATTTTGAATTCATTTAATGACTTGAACATTGAACTTTTTTCTAGATAATTTTGAAGTCATAAAACAAAAGTTTTATTAAGGAAGCCTAAAAAATATACAATTTTTCATAATAAATTTTAAGCTTATTTTATTAAAACTTTTTAAGCTTCAAAGAACTCAAGAAATTCTTTAAAAATATATATATATTTTTTCAAATAGTTAAAAGTTAGAAGATACATTTTTTTTAAAGAAACTAGGTAAAATAAATTTTTTTTAATAAAATCCTAGTTGCTTGAACATGATTTGAACAAATTTACTAAAATAAATATTTGGTTAAAAAAAATTATAATCACTTAGACTTTATTCTTTTTTTGATATTCACATTTCTACTGCTTAGATTAAAATTTCAATTCCTTGAAAATAATTTTTGTACTGATCTAATTATAATAAAATATATATATTCAAATGTTTCAATTTAGTTTAGAATAGTTTTTATATTTTAAATAACGTCTCAAAAAGTTTTCATACTGCAACTACATTACGACCTGCTTCAACTGCATGTAATTTTCTCTGAGTGTATGCACATGCACTGTTTGTTTTTGGCTTAAATTTCGAGTGGAGCGTGTGCTGTGTTGGGAGTTAATGAGTGGATGCGAGAGTTCTCTTACCTTTCTCCAGTGGCGCCTTTTTGTATTTCTCCAAACGTTTGACGGCAATCGATTCGAGGCGAACGCGAGCCGCGGGATATTCCTTGAGCACGTCCCACATGTCCTTTTTGCTGAGCACGAACAGATCGCTGTAGCCCACAGAGCGAACGCTGGCGGTGCGTCTGTTGCCTGTTGCGAGCAAGGTGCCACAAAGTGCCAAGTTGCAGCAAGTTGGCAAATGTGGCAAAGTTGCACGTCGACCGAGCATGTGGAGAGTGCAAGAGGCGGGCGGGGCGGGGCGGGGCAGGGAGTGGGGCATATAAAGTTTAATATCAATAACTTGCCAAAGGTATTTCACGTTTGTTATTGTTCTTGTTGTTGCTGTTGTTCTCTGTTGTTCTTATTGTTGACTGCGCACAAACAAAGACACACACACACACACACTCACACACACTCATACACACACCTATACACACATTAAAATTGCATGCCAACCAGAAAGGTATGCATGGTTGCAAGCTGCACAGTTGAATTGGATTCAGATAGAAGACAGTTGTTGCAATTGGAAATTGGAAGTTGGGCAATTGGGTTGACAGTTTCACAGGCGGGCATTTATTGGATGCACAAGTGCTACACATATACAGCTACAAGTATGGGTTATGTATGGGCTGTCTGGCTGTCTGTTCGTTTGTCGCTTGTGTTGGGGCCAACCATTTGCTACAATCAAGCAGCTAGCACCAAGCAGCGAGTAGCGAGCTGCTCTAGCAGCCATAACAGCAACAGTTTATTCAGCTCAACAGCTAAATTTGTGCTTTGCATTTTTTATGGCATACTATTTGGAGGAGCGAGCTGCTAGCTGCTCAGTTACTGAGTTGCTCTTTCAACAACAATTTCAATCTGAATACGTAACAATTTTCGCAGAATATTTGCTTTGCTCTTTGACTTTTAAGACTCTTTAGAGACTTGAGAGTTCACGCTAATATCTGTTTTAAAATATTGTTAAGTTCTATTAGGTTAAGTGCCACAAGAGCCGCTTTTCCCTTAACTAGATGTTAAACGTAAGAGCTGCACGGTGTTGCCACCTGGTTTGAACTGAGATAGCATATGGCTATTTTCTAATTCATATTCAACATAACAGCTGGTAAATATTTATAATACACATGAAGCTCAATGCAAGCTTTATATTATTTACTCCTATAACTTTAGAGGAAATCTTCATGAAGGGCTGATTTTGTATTTAGATATATAGCGTTGCCATCTTATTTTAAGTGTCATTTGGCATATATGGCAACGCCGAACATAATTTTTTTAACATATAAACATTTTCTTTAGTCATTCGGAAAATAGGACATATAAAATCTATGAGCTGTCATATATTTACACTGCACAGCGCTGCCACCTTTTCTAACACAATTTAAGACGCAACATCAAGTTAATACTATTAACTTCACTGAACTATTTCACAGCAGCTAACTGACGAACTAACAATTTTGACACACAAAAAATGTTAAGAAGCTTGGGCGTTGCCACACTATAAAAATTACTTTAAAACTTTAGCAAACTTTTCGAAAATCCCGTAATTTCTTGCTGGTTCTAAAAACTCTGAAAATTTCTCCACAATTGTTGCGTAAACTAAATGCAGAATGCATAAATTTGAAATATTTTAAAGCTGTAGTTAAGTCGTAGCAAATGTTGTTAACTATTTTAGTGTAATTGAATACAAAAAGTTGGCGTGCAGTTTGGAAAGTATTTTAGGATTAAAGTGTGTGTATTAAAGTATGTGTCTGTGTGTGTGTGTGTGTGTCTGTTTGTGTGTGGTGCATGTTTAATTGTGGCAACAACATGGCGTATACTTAATTTAAAACACGGTCAAACACAATTCAAAACGTTTAAATTACGGCCAGGCAAAGCAATACAACAACGACTCACACAGATACAGTTAAGAGAGACATGGAGACAGTGGGTGGATAGCAAGTCGAGCTGAGTAGAAAATTAAATTTAATAGACAATATTCGATCACATCTACGAGAGAGGGGGGAGGGAGTGGAGGGACTTTGTACTAATTGGATTGTGTAGATTGTGGGGTTTTTTGATGGAGGCGCTTAAGTCATGCAGGTAAACTAAACGATTCGATTCAAGTTTAGCAGCGACAGCAGAGGCAGCAGCAGGTGACAACAGCTTGACAGCAACTTGGCCAATTGTCTGTCAAGCAGGAGTCAACGACTAATTGAGCCAGACGAACCAAAAAGTTTTAGTCAACTTTTGTCAGCCTTTTATCAAATAGAATTAAGTTGCGCAGTGGCTGAGTTGCTGCTGCTGCCGTAGCAAATCGAATTAGGCAGCTGCAAGTCAAGTATGCAATGCCTGCCACACACAGAGAGAAAGTGAGAGGGAGAAAGAGAGAGAGAGAGAGGTGGAGAGACTTATAGACACATGTTATGCATGCACTGAGATTAATTTTGTGCATTGTTCTTAATTAAATGCCACAAATAAGAGCTCTCTCTCTCTCACTATATATATATATATATATATATATATATATATTTGCATTTTCAAGCACGTGACTTATCGCTGCAATTTACGGTCGACTTGCGTTCACTTTAGCAACGCTTTAAATTTCGCCCACTTGAAATTTCGTTTTGGCTTGCAAATTAAATCAAAATTTACTTTGACAGTAACAATAAATTCCGCATTATTATTGCTGATTTAAGCCGATTTTATTGAAGTTTATTGCAATTGTTTAATTTTCCGATACATTTATATATATATTGTATGCAGTTCAGTAGAACGTGACGCAGGCAGGTGTAATAATTGCGTTTGGCATTCATTAATTTTGTGTGCGGCCAGCAGGGCATTTAAAACAGACAACGAGAAGTTGTTTATGTGTATTTTAGGTTGTGTGCGTGCCAGCGTGTGTATGTGTGTGTGCAGTAAAAGCGCATTGCATACTTTTAGGAGCGGGTCGTGAAAACAATTTTTGTGCACCAAAAATTGTTTTGCATTACTGCAAACAGTGCATGAGAAAGGAAAGCATAAAAACGGAACAATAAAAAAATGTAAATGTAATTTAACTAAGACTACAGCTAGACGAAGTTTAAATACACTAACTGAGGGGAATAGCTATGACTATATGTAAGTACCTAGGGTATTTTACAGAGTTCTGCGACTAATCTGTGCCAGCTAAAAGTTTGTGCTAGACAACAGAAAACGGTATATAAATGACTTATTTTAGCACACTTAGCGCACATGTCAATTTGATAAGATTTGTTTAGCATTTGATTGGTGACATATTTGAAGTTAAACATTCTTGAGTGGGGTCAAGATTTGATTGGAACACATTTTAGTCAAGTGATTATGTCTATCATTAATAGAGTAGTATTAAAAAATAGTAGTAGATCGTAGTTCGCATATTACAAGAAGTAGTAGTATGTACAAGTATAAAATAGTAGTAGATTGCAGTATACATAAGAGTATTTAGTACAGTATATATATAGAAGTAGAAGTAGTAGTGTATAGTAGTAAATCGTAGTAAATATAGTAGTAGAACTAGTAATATCTAGTAGTAGTAGCATATATAGAAGTAGATATAATATTAGTATACATAACCATATGTCAAGCGAGAGCATATCAAGAATTGCCTAAACTGATATAAGTTGAACATATCTTGAGATAGAAAGCTCATTTTATAAAGAAATGATAGAGCAACTGTATGATAAAGTACTTCATATTGATAAGATTTGCCAACTATAGCTCCTAGGGCCTGTCAACAGTCAACTAGTTATAGATAGCTTATCTTGAATGAAAATAAGTAAAAATAAATATTTATTTTTAATCTATAACATACTCAACATGTAGTAAAAAAGACCCCCGCAGCTAGTGTATGGAAAAACAATTGTAATATATATATATTTATATATATAAAACAAATTAAAAATAATTTAAAAATATTTAATGGAATGTTTACGAATTTTTCGCTCTATTGAGTTTTATGCCAAAGAGGGCAAAACTAATTAATTAATGTGCAAAATAATAAAGACAGTGATAAAGTGGATGGGCAGTGTGTGTGTGTGTGAGTGAGTGTCAGTGTGTGTGTGTAGGGGTTAATGCTAGTTAAGTTAGTTGTGCGGCTAAATGAAACGCTTGAAGAGCGCTGACTCAATTTAAAGTGAAGTGTGCATAGGATTATAATTAAGGGGATTTTTTTGGGGTATCTTTATATATATGGAGAATATATATAGACGAGCAAAAACACTTAGCTAAGAAACATGTATATTAGGAATTATTGATTAAAAACTGGTTGTGTGTGTTTTTTTTTATGGCTAATTGCTGTAGATGTTCTTAATGTTTTTATTGTTGTTGTAGTTACGTTAATTCATTTATTTGGTTTGTTTGTTTGTTGCTATTGTTCCGCCTGTCGCACTAAAACGGGATATTTACCAAGTTCTTTACCTGCGGTGCCCATATTCAGTATACTAATTTCGCCGAAATAGGAACCTGCCTTTAACGAGGCCATCACCGTCTTTCCATTGTCAGCGACGACCTGCAACCGTCCACGATTCACAATGTACATCTCCTTGCCTACCTCGCCTGATAGAGAGAGAGAGAGAGAGAGAGAGCATGAAAGAGTTATTCAGTTTTAAATATATATTATATATAAGCTGGTCAGTTACCTTTGCGGCAAATGTAATCGCCCGGAGAGAAGAGCACGGGTCGCAGTCGCAGCACCAATTCGCAAAGGAAACCCGCTTCGGTATTTTGAAAAATCTCAACCCGCTTAAGTGTATCTAAATGGACGTTAATTGCTATTTCAGCCTGCAAAACAGAAACAGAAACAGATACAGCAACAGCAAAAGAAACAGCAGCGAGGTTCGGCTCGGTTACACAGATCATTAAAGGACAACAGAGCAAACAAAAGGAAAAGGAAAGAATGGAAAAAGTAAGTAAAAGGAAAACCAGGCAACATGCCACACCAAATGGACAATTCGTGTTGCCACAGCAGCTGCTTTCAAAGGGCAGTAGTGGGAGTGGGAGCAATGGGAGCTGGAGGAGTGGGAGTGGGTGTACTGTACCTGGGGCAGATTATTTACCTTTAATTTATCAGGAAGACAGGATACGGCGCGCTCCTCGTCTGAGCACTTTTGCGTGAGCCACAGGTAATCGAACCATTTGATGACCTTCACCTGCAGATGATTCGGAACACGCCGCATGCGCATGTACGTCTTAACTCCATCCAGTTTGGCTGCAAATAGCAATGGTACTCGATACAGATACTTTCCATATACATCCACCTATATCTCGTTACATATATCTACAGAAAGTCGCCTTTAATATATGCGCGCTTGTTTGTGCTGTGGATTACACGCAAATCGAAACGCTTGCCGCATACAAATGGCGAATGACCAGCGGCATTTGGCTGATGCTGGGCACCAGCTACACGCCCAGTCTCACCACCAATGCCAACCCCGAGCCGCCAGCCAACTCATCCAAAACTAATCGCTACGGCTTCAGACCAAATAAGCGTTTTGTTCTGCATAAATTTCATTATGCAGCAACACTGGGAGAAATTAATGGGCTTAAAGTTTTTATTGAAATTGAAAAATTCTAATTTTATAATTTGATTTTTTTCAAGAAATTTTCAAAAATTAAAAAAAATTTTATATAAGAAGTTTGGGAATATTAAAAATTATTTTTTAATAAGAATTAAGAAAAAAACAGTTTTTTTTACAGAATTTTAAAAATATTCAAATTTGTTTCACAAATTTATGTGTATTTTATTATAATTATAATAAAAGCAAATTTTTAAATATCTGAAGATGTATTTAGCATAATTTTTCTTGCAGTGTAAGTGCCATTTATGCTTTAGCTGATTAGCCAAAAGTTTCTACATGAAAAGAAATTCAATTGGCAACACCTGGCGTATGCGTAATATTTGTCTGTAATTAGTTATGGACATACGGAAAATGTTTTCTGCTTTTACCAATTCGCAAATATTAATAAAAATGAATACATATATATGTATATATATATATATATATATATATATATATATATATATATATATATATATATATAAAGATTGTTCAGGGGGAAAATTGAGCTAAATGCACAATCTGAACAACGTTTACAGACTGAATTATCGGAAACTTACGTACGTTTGCGACAGTTAAGTGCAGTTCCGGACTTCTTTGTTTTACTCTCCGGCGCTGTGTGAATGGATGTGCGTGTGTTTGTGTTTGTGTGGGTGAGTGTGAGTGTGTGTATATATTTGAGTGGATAACCAAGCGGTGCTCGATGAGAGGAAATTAAATCTCTACTTGGCTCAACGTCACAGGCAACAAATATTGACACAATTTGTCGATTGACAACTGCGGTTGGCTGTAGATATTGTTGGCGTTGTTGTTGTTGTTGTTGTTGTTGTTGTTGTTGGCACATTGACAGACAACGGCTGAGAGCTTTCGTCACGGGTGGGTGGGAGCGGTGCCGAGTTTTGTTTGTTCGTGTAAACATTAGCAAACCAACTGGCAAACAAGCAAACAGATTGAAAACAAATAAATAAAATTGCTTGTCGGCCCAGCAGGCACAGGCTAAGCCAAGCCAACTCCCAGCACCAACTTCCACTAATTTTGCAGCTCATCCATAATGCAAGTGAAGTGACGCATTTCCTTGCCACTTGGCCCACATTCATTTATCACAGCATCATTTGTCCAGCTCAATACTTTGTCGCCCAATCAGTCAGCCTGAAACTATGGACCAACAACAACTGAGTGTGTTTGGAGCATAAGTCTCATTGGCATTATTATTGCAGTTGGAAAACCACCTTCAGCCGGAAAATAGGTTGAATAATTCCGTAGCGTCAACTTGTCAGCTATGACTCAGGCCAGAAGCTATGACTCTTGGCCAAATATGAATACTTATCTCTATTATTCAAACCACACAAACAAATAGCCCAATGAAATTATTAGACTTCCTTCTATTGGCAACTATTCAATTTGATTTATCAGTTGATTCCCGTGAAGTCTGCTGGGACTCCATTAGCCAAGATAAGCGATTATTTATACGAGAGACGCGGGTCAATCAAAAGTGAAACCTACTTATCATATCGCTAAAGCAGAAGATAAGCAGAGCCGTAACCAGTATAAAAGCAGCAAATCCAGACATTTTTGAGTTAGTAACGAATTCTGAAGACTTTTAAACATGTTGTGGCATCAACTAATTATTTTCGCCATTGTGGCTCTTGCGTGCACCCAGGTGCACATAGCCAGCAGCCAAACAGCTGCCGCCAACAGCACCTGCCCGACTAACTTCACTCTGGTGGGCGACAAGTGCCTGATGAGCGTGGGCTATTGGTACAACTGGTTCGAGGCCGATCGCAATTGCCGTCAAAAGGGCGCAGGCTTACTTAGCCTGAACAACGACAAGGAATTGCAGCTGATCAGCTCGTGGCTAAACTCAACCGCGCAATTCACATTGGAGCTGTGGACCTCGGGCAACTTGTTGGGCAGTTCGGGAGTATACTACTGGCAGAACACCGGCCAGCAGGCACGCTATCTACCCTGGGGCTCAGGTCAACCAAACACAAAAGCTGGCGACTGCCTGCTGCTCAGTGGCACCAACACCCCCACAGGCATCACCAACTATCGCCTGGCGGTGCGAAACTGCACCGAATGGTCTACATCTGTCTGCGAGCAGCTGCCGGCCAAGAATACTACCACAACACGCATCTGCCTCAAGCCTGATGCCTATGAAACGGTTCTTATCAAAAATTAAATTATTTAAACATTTTTATATAATTTATAAATGAAATTTCCTACAGGAAATTCCAATAGATATGTCTCAATAAATACGAAATATTTTTGAATAGAAATAAACTCTAATTTATAAGATAAACTTTTTTTTAACGATATGAAAATATCTATATATGTGATATATACGGTATCTATATATAGATATATGCTAATTTATCTTTATAAAAAGTCGAAATGGTCTAGTTTAACTGTAATTACTTTGAAGAAGAAATTTGAAGAAACGTTTAAAATTAAATAACTCTAACTCCTAGAATTTTCAAGATTTGCTCAAATGACTAAATTTTAAAGATAAAAAAAAGAAAATTTATAGTAAACAAACTTGATCTTGGTATAGTATAGGTGGATTCTCTTATAGAGAGATCTTGCTTAAGAATGTTTACAATCCCGGTGCCACGCCTGTATTCATACCATTCCAATTATTATCTAAGCATTGCGAATATTGCATGACACTATGACTAATGCCAAATGTCAATAAATTGTTTTTTGTTAACATTATGGCTATCAATTAAATGGAAATTTGTAAACTGACTTCCAACAGTTTAACTGATATACTTTATCGATTATATTCGCATGTTTGTCATTATTCTTATCTTTACAAGACCACTGCTATATAAAGGTCTACCCCCGCCGACTGTCTATAGAGTAATAGACAAAATGTTGTGGCAACAGTTGTTGGTCTTTGCTGTAGTCAGCCTGTCGCTGGCTCAGCTGCATTCGGCAAGACACGCCGATGATGCTGCTGATGAGTGCAGCAATAATTTCACACGGGTTGGCGACAAGTGCTTGATGATGGTCAACAATTGGGGTGATTGGTTTCAAGCCGATCGCGACTGTCGATCGAGGGGAGCTGGACTCATAAGTCTGGAGAATGTGGCACAGCTGAATCTGCTGAACGACTGGCTGCACGATGTGGCGCCCTATAAAAAGGAATTCTGGACTTCGGGCAACAATTATGGCAACCCAAGTCAATTCTATTGGCAGAGCACGGGTCTCCTGGCCAACTATTTACCCTGGGCTGAGGGCTCACCCCAACTGGCCGATGGCAACTTCCTGACGCTCTACGCCGCCACCTACGCCAACTGGGGCGTGGCCAATTACCAATTGGTGGTCAGAGAATATGACTACTACTGCGCTCACATATGTGAGCAGGAGCCACAAAAGAAAGAAAAGAAACACAAATGCTTTTGGTGAGGCCAGAGGTAAATGCCGAAAATGCTAAGGGTTACTGTTCAATTTAATAAATTTCAAATTATATCCAAATTAAAATTGAATTCAGTAATTGTTTTGTTGTTGAAGAATATCTAGAGAATATCTATCTATCTATATATATATATATATATATATATATCTGAATCTGCTTAGCAAACTATAAAGAATAGGCTTATAAGCACAACTAATTTATTTCATGAGGTATCCTCAACAAGAGGCTACCCTCACTGTCAGCTTGACAGCTGCTTAAGGATTTGACCCTCATATTTCATATCTATTTAAAAGATGCTTAAAAAACTGAGCGACTCTAATTGAATTTTATATATTCAAATATTTCAGATATTGATTAATTAACAATAATTACTTCAAGTAATAATTAACATTTTCATAGAATTCGTAACAGAATATTGAGTAGTAAAAATTTAGTTTAGTCTCTAGACATTGCTCAAGCTTAGCTCAAATTTAAATTAAATAATTTAATTTAGGTCGCTTTAACTTCCTCTCTCCCTCTCTCTGTCGCTCAATTCTTCTATCTTTATGCGCTGTCTTTATTTACAGCTTTCTCAATACTTTATAGCTCACATTGCTCGCATTGAAGACATTGCAGACTGTGGGGCTTATCCGTTTGCTGTTTGAAATACTTTGCATGCTTAGCCATGAAGCGTGTTACTTTGTGGGTTCTCTATTTTATTTGCGTTCTTGTGTGTGAGGAATATTGCGTAAGCGATGCTGGCAGCTGTATCGGATATCGAGGTATCGATTATCATACTTCCCTTTGCCTTTGCTCACCCGGCAGAAAACATAAAAAACTTTACTCATTGGCAACGAAATGCAAGCAAGGATTATTGCATGGCAACGTCTTGGTAGAAGCACACGCACACCACACACAACGGATATATATGCTGATAGCAAAAACACACACACACACTCTATATATATATATATAATATATATATATATATATATATATATATATATATATATATATATAGCAGCAACAGCAGGGCGACAGTATGCAAAATTACAGCGATTTTTATTGCGGTTCTGCTTGACTGCATGACACCGCTAACATTCCGGCAATGAAACCAGCGACGTGAGGGTCTTTGAATGGGGTGTGCTTGTATGTGTGCGTGTGTGTGTGTGTGCTTGTTGGCTCTGTTAGAACTGTTTGTGCACGTCACGTTACGCTCTGTGAATTCTTTTTTAACAATCGAAAATCAATCTAAATATTAATTGCATAGTCCAGAGCAGAATTCTATTCAAATCGAAATTCCCAAAAAATAATAAAGTCTTTATATATATATATATATATATATATATATATACATGCATATGTATATATACATATGGGTATGTTTATCCATTGTCTGGTCTGTTCTCGGCTCAATAACTGTGGCTTGGTTGTTTATGTAGCAATTATTTGAGATTTAATTTCTGCTCTCTGTGGCTGCGGCTGTTGTAGAGTTTTATCCTTAGCTGCATTTCGTTCTGCTTTCAACGCATTTTTCCATTCCGTTGCATTTTGCCGACACAAAATTTAATTTGCCATTTTGCCCCGAAGTGAGCCACAGCGCTGGGGCGTGGCTAGCCATAGGGCGGTCGGGCGGTTGGGTGGTCTGAGCAGGTTTGGGGTTTTTTTGTAAACTGCATTTGGCTTCACATCTTGGCCGCACACATTTTTCTTCAGATTTTCCGTCGTCGTTATTTTTCTTTCGTTTTTCATATTTATTTTTCATTTTATGCTCTGCTTGGCCACAGTTGCCACAGGCGCATTTTGATATGCTGCTGCCATTGCTGCTGCTGCTGCTGCTGCTGCTGTTGTTGCATCAGCGTGTGGCACACACACACATTTTTGTGGCGCCTGGCCACCTTAAGCACTAATCTGTAACCATAATTGCATTTAGAGTTTTAAGAGCTCAATGGCTAGCAAAAATTGTGTGATGACCGCTGAGCTGACAGTCGTCCGACAGTCTGGCAATCAAGACAATTGTCGCTGGGCTTGGGATTAAGTGCGTGTTGCAAGAGAAAACAATGAAAGTGCAAAAAACAGACAGAGAAGAGACAAAAAACAAAAACAACAAAAAAAAACTTGGCATGTGTGAGTTTTTGCCTTTTGTGGCGCAACAATATAAAAATCTGGGGTGCAAAAGTTCAGGCCATTGTCTGGCAAACAAACTGCAGTCAAGTTTCTGCTGCAGCAGGATGCAGCGGTTGGGGTGGCGTGTGGGCGTGGCATGAGTTTATACAAACAGTAAATATGCGTGACAAAAACTTGCTCTTCCTGCCTTTTCATAAGCCCAAGACAAAAAAGCACATGAACCATGCTGATAGCCAGGGTTATATGGTGTTTGGTCTCTGAATGCATATCTATATATATACATGGATATATATATATATATATATATATATATATATATATATATATATATATATATATATATATATATATATATATATATATATATATATATATATATATATATATATATATATATATATATGTCTATGTGTGTTTGAACAGTGTGGGTAACTGGCCAAGTGAAAATTGCAAACTAACTAGAAACCACTTAAGAGCGGCGCTGATGTGCATGCACGTTGAGCTAAGAACAAAGAGCTCTGGCTCGGGCTCCGACTATAAGAAAACTAAAAGTTCTTGACGGAACTGCATTCAAAAATAAGTAGAAGTTGATGTCGTCAAAAAAAAAATGGCTTAATATTGAGCTGATATGTTAGCAGAAATGATACAAAAGTAGTTTCAAGCGTACAATCGATCAACTTTATGAGCTCAAAAAAATTATCTCTGCATAACTTGAGAAGTTTTTAAGTTACAGAGTTGAAAGTTGATTTATGGGCTACTTAAATATTTTATTAAATATTAAATATGTTAAAAATATATGTAAATATTTTATAAATTTATTTTTAGTCACTTTTCTAAATACTTTGGATTTATTTTATAAGTTTTCAAGCGGATTTTCGCTTTACAACATTTTGAAAAATCAATAAATTTCATGCTGATCAAATTTATATTTTGTACGTGGGTTACTACTAAAATTTGAAAAATACATATTTATATACATATGTAACATAAATAAATTAAAATTGCAAATATGCTTTGCACCTTTTAGCTATTTGCAACTGCATTAAATATTTAAGGTTTAACATAGAGAGTGGGGTCGGGTGAGGGTTAGTGAGAGCGACGCAGATGAATGTCTTAAAAGCTGAAATAATTTAATATAGCTGAAAAAGCTTCCTTAAGCACTTACAGCATCCGTTGTAAAAAAAAACCTGATTGGTTGGATTTTCTTATGCGCACTCGTCTGAAGTTTTCCAGAAAAACCAATTTGTATCATTAATTATGCATATGCGGTTACCGCTGGAACACGCGCACTTGATGAAGTGCCTGATGATGTTGAATGTTGAATGCTGAATGTTCACTGTGCGTTGTACGTTGTATGTTGTACGTTGTACGCTGAATGTTGTATGTTGTATGTTGTAGTGTAAGTATGTTTAATGCTTGATGCTCTCGTAGATTTGTTCGGGCGGCAAACAAATATAAATGCGCTCCGTTAGCCAGCGATGCAATAACAATAACAATAACAATGCGCATGCCAGCTTCAGCTGCAGTCAGAGCACTCGCCACATCCTTGGCAAATTCGCTTTTCAAGGATAATGGAATATTTTGCCCTTAAAGAGCAGCTACATGCATGCCACACAATGCCACTAGCAGGACCAGCAACACAAGCAACAACAACAACAACAACAACAGCAACAAGAAAACAGCCATGTTCTAAAAATACGACGGTAAGTTGGCGTACATGCAGCTTAATGGGCAAAAGCGGCCAACAGCGGCGACTGCGTCTACAATATTGATTGGAATACACACACACGTATATACAGTTACACATAGAAGCGCACTCACGGTTACAGCTGTAGGGCATAAGCAGCAGCAGCAGCAGCAGCAGCAAACATAAACACACACACACAGCTAGAAAGACACACACACATATACACATACAGATGCTAGACGGGCGACGAAGCATTGCTGTGGTTGTTGTCGCAAGCGAGCGCAAACAGCGAAACGAACAACAACAACAACTACATCAGCAGCCGCGGCAGAAACCAACGAAATTCACACACACACACACACACGTGCTCACCAGCACAGGCAAAGCGGGCAAGTTAAAGTGGATAATGGACGCTGCCTTGACTGAAGACTGAGGCAAAAGCAAAGGCAAGGCAAAGGCAAGGCAAAGGCAATAGCAAAGGCAAAGGCAAAGGCAATAGCAAAAGGCAAAAGAGCGCACCGCATGCGAATGCGAATTTGTGCGTCCCTCTCTCTCTTTCAACTCGTGCGTACGTCGCTCAATTCTATTTTTAGACACGCGCTCATTGTGCGAGAGCAAAGGCAACAACAACAACAGCAGCAACAACAATTGCTGCAAGTAAAACATAAAAAAAGAAAACTAATAAAATAAGAGAGCGCCAGAGTGAGATGGCAGCGCTGAAACCGGTTCAAGTCAAAATGGCTGCACGTAAAGCACTACAAAAATCTCAAAGTACAGAGTCAGTGCCCAGCAGGAGTATATCTGGGTGTGTGAGAGTTTGTGTGGCTGTGTGTTTGTGTGAGTAAATTGAGCGCATAAATTGTTTTAATTGCAGTAAACAACTGCAGCTAAAGGCGTAGCTAGCGAGTGACCAGCTGAAGCCGCCGCAGCCACAGCCACAGCCGCAGCCATGGCAGCAGCAACAGAGCGAATAACTAGACACACACACACATACACAGAGAGAGAGCAACATACAGTCGTGTTGTATACGGAACATCAATCACAAGCGTTGACAGCACTGCTGACGCATAATTTGCATAAAAAACTATTTACAATAATAATTACATAAGAGCTGGCAGGCCGGGGCGGCGCTAGCAACAAATTAACATAATTTTGAATGGCATATTTGAAAAGCATTTTCCGGATTTGTGCCAAAAGCCCCAGCTGTAATGGCAGCAGCAGCAGCAGCAGCATTTAAAGTTTGCGCCTGTTTAGCGTTAACAAGCCGCAGCCATTGCGTTTAACTAAGCGTGAATGTAACTTGTGTGTTGGTGTGGGTAGCTGTAAGGGTGTGTGGATTTGTGTATGTGTGTGGCAAACAACATTGTTGCTAAAATGATTTTGAAAAACCATCAATAACTCAAATATAATGACAGTTTTCCACTTGTTGTTGCCAGGCACCCCGGCAGCCAGGCAGCCAGGCAGCGAGGCAGTCTGGGAGGCAGCCTGCCGTTCCGTAAGTGGGGCTAAATGGATGAATAACTTAAACCAGCTGCTTGTATAAGTCCCCTCTGTGTATGTATGTGTGTACGGCTGATGCGATGTTATGTAATGTAATAACGTCAATCAAATTTGAAAAAAGGCAGGCCAACTATTTGAAAATCAATTTCCATGCGCAACACAAGAGAGGAGCTAAGCACAAGCCAAGATGAGAACGCAGGAGCTGGTTGGATGGCTGGATGGCTGCCTGGTGCCTGCCGCCCGCCTGCGTGTTACTAAGTAAATATATAAGTTTTTAAGTTGTTGGCCAGAGGGAGTTTGCTTAATGTAGCAGAAGGCCATCACTAAAGTGTTGCGCCCTAAGCCATGACTAGAGGTATTTGCGATATTTCCCAGCAAAAGAGAAAGATGAAATGCAAAGAAGCCAAAGAAACGAGAGAAAACGGGAGAATAAAAGAGTAGAGAAATGTGGGGGAAGCTGAATAAGTTTCTAAATGCCAAGCGAAAGGTTGAGATATCAAAGATCAGCGCTAAAGTGTCACGCTCCAGGGTTCATAATTATTGCAAAGGGAGCAGAAGTGGAAGAAGTGGCAGTAGAAGCAGCCAATTCTCATTATAAAAAAGGTTTATGTGTAGTTGAATCAGAAAAGTAAGCGTAAAAATTTAATGAATATAAATTATCT